>CAMAPF010000916.1:600000-940000 GCA_945859915.1 Cuscuta epithymum
CAAAGTCAAGCATTAAAAATTTGGAAACTCAAGTTAGCCAAATTTCAAATGCCGTAAACCGATTGGAAGCAAAGGACTCGGGTAAACTCCCATCTCAAACGGAGCAAAACCCGAGACAACATGTGAATGCAATCATGTTGAAGGAGGTAGAAAAGAATGACCAAGAGATCGAGGAGGTTGATCATGAAGAAGAAGCTAAATCTGAGGAGAGAACCACAAAGGCGAAACTCCCTCCATTTTCATCGTATGAACTAGTAGCCCCATTCCCCGAGGCATTGATGGAGACAAGGAAGCTGGAGAAAGATACTGACATCTATAAAACTTTCGCCAAGTGTGAGGTAAACATTCCGCTCCTTAACTCAATTAAAAATATTCCCCGTTTTGCTAAATTTTTAAAAGAATTATGCAAAACAAAACGAAAGGATAAGTCGAAAGAAAAGCAAGAGGTCAAGGTTAGTGAACATGTATCGGCTCTATTTCAAAAGAAACTTCCCGAAAAATGTAGCGACCCGGGCATGTTCACCATACCTTGCAAGATAGGGAACACCACATTTTCTAAGGCCTTGTTGGATTTAGGGGCATCCATAAATGTCATTCCTTACTCTCTGTATAAATCCCTACAACTCGGCCCACTACATCAAACTGCTGTAGTGATTCAACTAGCAGATCGATCTAATACTTACCCAAAAGGTGTATTAGAAGATGTGCTAGTAGAAGTAGAAAATTTAGTTTTCCCTGTTGACTTCTATGTCCTTGAAATGGGAAATGATGATCAAACGACGCCCATCCTGTTGGGTAGACCTTTCTTAAAAACCGCAAAAACAAAAATTGACGTGTCTAGTGGTTCATTAACTTTAGAGTTTGATGACCAAAAAGTAGAATTCAATATCTTTGACTCTACGAAAAAACAAATTAAAAATCAATCCCTTTGTTCTTTAAATATTTTTGAACCACCAACACTGAATATTTTTGTTGAAGAGGAACCAAAAAAATCTATTTTGAAAGGAAAATCACCTACTATTGAGGTGGTAACAAGGAAGAAAATTCGACCTTACTGGAAAAGCCCGAAGAAGAAAGCTGAAACGTGTCCCAACATGGCTTTTGAAAATAAAACAAGGGATGCTCACGATCCCACTTAAAAAACAGAAAATAAAATAAAAATAACGTCGTGCCGCGACATTAAATCAAGCGCTTCTTGGGAGGCAACCCAAGTTTGTATTTTGATCATTTTCATTTTTGTGTGTGTGAGAGAGAGAAAAAAAAGCTGGAAAATTGAAAAAAATCATAAAACCCGACCGGGTACTCCTAAAACCCGACGGGGTTTTCGGCTAAAAAGCCCCTGCTACCGTCTGCTTTGAAAACCCACTCGCGTATAAACAATACCCGGCCGGGTTTACGGGATTTCCCCAAAAACAAAAGCCCGATCAACCAAAAATTCAACCTATCTTCCTCATTGAGCTCGAGCTTCCCACCCCAAACCTCCATAGCCACACTCCAAAAGCTTCAATACACCTTCCATACTCTACCAAAAACCTAAATAAACACCATATTCTTCCTCCCCACATCATCCCCTCCATTTCTACACCCACCATATCACCCAAACCCCCAAAATCCCCAAATCCGAAAAACCCTACCCAAATCCCATAAGGTGCAATTTTGCTCGAAATATCCCAATCTAAACCCAATTTCTTGTTCTCTCCATCATCCTCTACACCTCCACACCCTCAAAAACACCAAAAACCAAAAAGTCCGAATTTTTTTAACCCCTCCAAGACAAGTCCGAAATTTCTTCACTAGGGTGGGTTAGGAGTTGAGAGCTGATTCTCTCCCTCTCTCGAGGCTCTTCTACGTACATTCCCAAACACCAATCGATCTTCCATTGATTCTCTTTGCTAAGCTTGGATATTGGCTGGATTTAATTTGTGGTGTAACTCCTCAAATTTTCGAGCTCTGCTTTGGGGATTTTCGGACTGTTTCAGCTAAAAACAGTCTCGCGAGTACTGTTCCACGACGGCAGGTCAACGGCCATCTGCCGCGCCTGTCCTCACCGTTTTTATTTTGGAAGGTCATCTTGGACTCCCCTAGGTGCGTATAACAACACTCTTTTCATCCATCAAAGGAGGTCGGATTTGGGTCAAACTCTCCAACGGATATATGTATTTCTGGAAATCGCTGAAACCAGAAATCAAGAAGATGGTCACCTAGAAGGGGTCTGCTACTCCATAGCTCCCTCGTTCCCTGCAAATTCGGACACTGTTCATCTACCTCAGTATACCGCGACTGCTGAAGGGTGAGAGTTGCAGACCTGCTACTGCTGTCTGCGTTTGCTATTGTACTGAGGTCCGGTCTTCTTTACTGACCTGGGGGGTTGAGACGAGTGCAAGGCAGTGAAGTGATTACTGCTATGGGGAAGAAGAAAAATACGCTACTGATTGGTGAATCTTCTTCCAGAATTACAAGGTCAAAGACTGGAAACTTTGACATTCTGGCAGATTGTGATGATGAATTTCCTGCTTTGGGGAGTATCACGCCAGTAGCTCCTGATGCTGGAGCCAAGACAGGGGATGCTGCTAAACCTGGGCAGATTGTTGCTAAGCTATCGGGGCAGTCAGTCCCTAAGTTAGGAGCAAACAAGACAGCCACTAGTCCAAACAAAATGAGTGAGCCAGTACTGATCAAACAGGCCCAAGAAAACGCAAGTGCTAAGTTGGCACAGAATGTTACTGCCAGTTTATTGGAAAAGGAACAAAACAAAAATGGGGATGCAGGGGTTGTTAAACCTTGGTCTTCATTGTTCAAAGACAATCGTGACCCTTCAAATGGTTTGAAATTGAGGTATATCCAGCCCAAAGGCACATCTCTAGATTTTACGGATAGAGATTTGCCTTCTATGGTTGACATGTGGGGATTTTGTCTTGTGGGTTTCTTTTCTGGGAAATTCCCAGGCCTTAAAGTGATCTATGACTTGAAAAACACTTGGGGAGTTAGTTGCATTGTTAACACACATAGCAAGGGATGGATTATTTTCAAATTTCAAAATGATGAAGATAGATCAAAAGTGTTGAATGGAGGTCCTTACACCATCTTTGGTATACAACTCATGTTAAAAGCACTATCGGAAGATTTTTCCTTTGATGATGAAGAATTTCTCAAAGTCCCCATTTGGGTAAAATTTCCTAATCTACATATGAAACTTTGGAATGAGGAGGCTATGAGTGAAGTTGCATCTATGGTAGGTGTCCCGCTTTCTACGGACAAAATCACTCAAAATAGGAGCAATCACCACTTTGCTAGAGTTCTAATTGAAGTTGATGTTTCTAAACCACCTCCGTTATCATTTCCTATACGATTACCTTCCTGTAAAGTAGTCAAACAAATGGTGGTTTATGAAACTTTCCCCAACTTTTGTTTCCATTGTAAAATATATGGGCACCACCCATTTATTTGCAAGAAATTGGTAGCAAAAGAACAGGATGAGTCTATTGTTGAAAAGGAAAAGGAATCTGAGGAGATTGTTGTTGCTAAAACTGCCCAACACGTAGAGTTAAGAGCCGAGATGAATGGAGAAACCGGGGTTATGCCCATTGTACCAGCTGCCACTGTTGAGGATACCAAGGAGGCAACAACTCATGACCAGACTGTTGCCCAGGGGGCTGTTTTAGGTGTGCAACCTGCTGCCACCATTCTGCACTCTGCGCCAACTGCCCAGGGGGCTGGTTTAGGTGTGCAATCTGATGCTACCGTTTTGCATTCTGCGCCAACTGCCCAGGGGCATTCCAAACTTGCCAAGGGATGTTCCAAAGCTGATGAAAATGACTCCGAGGTCGTTTTGGAAGATATTGAAAGGATTGTGATGGATGAAAGAAATCTGAAGTTAAATGATGTTGTCATCAAATTTGCGGTCATCAACGGTAAGACACTCAAGTTGGCTGTCAAACCTTTTAAGTTCGTGTGCGCGAGTGTGATTAGAGTGGATACTTCGCTTCGACTTACAGATGATTTGGATAGGAAAGGCATTACTTTCACGGCCAAATGTCTCGAGGCGATGCCGGGAGTTACTAAGAAAAATGGGGAGATTTGTTTTGACTCAAAGTTCACCACTCCTTTCCGAGCTTTCTTTGGAGTTTAAATTAGGGATACCTATTTTTGTTTTTGCGGTCAAATTGTTGACTTGGGAGGATGGAAAGCTTGATGTTGTGGTATCCATTGTTCTGGGATATGCACTTTTTCTTTATTTTGAAATAGTTTGACAGGGGAATGTCCCATTGTTCTTGTGATGCAATTATTTAAGTTAGAAATTCTAGCTTAGGTAGCATTTTGATCTAGAATTGATACATTGTAAAATGTTATCTTTTGACGGTTTCTAATATACTTACATATTATCGTCGAAATTTCTTCACTAATTTCAAGCAAAGGGAAAACCATGGCACCGAAAAGGGCTAGAGCATCTTCCTCCAACTCAAATGCTCCAATTCCACAAGTTCCGGGGTATGAGAGCGTCGAATTCACTTCTAGGGCTCATCACAAGAAATTCCTCAACCAACTCAACCGAGAGGTATATCCCACCCGATTGCTTTGTCATGAGGCATTGAGAGCTTTGATGTTGTATGATATGATGCTAGAATTGTGCAACAACATAGGACTTACTACACTGTTCAATATGTCCTATAATATCTACAAAAGAATTGTATATGAGTTCCTAGCCTCTGTTGAATTTACTGATAATGATGAGGACACCTATGAGAGCAAACTCACGTTTCGGTATAACAACATACGAAGAACTTTAACAAAACGTGAGTTTGCCGAGCTATTTGGTTTACCAGTTTTAGGTGTGGAGGAAAGAAAGGCAAGAAGTGATAAAACAATTGTGCATGATTTTTGGCGAAGAATGACAGGGGTTAGGGTCTTTAAATCCTCACATATGCATGTTACACATGTTCAACACCCTGCCCTTCGAATTGCACTAAAATGGTTTGGGTATAATATCTTTGGGAAGCCAAATAATCATCAAACAAGGATTAGTGAATTGGCCATTCTTGCTATGAGTATCTTTCCAGAAGCCCCTAGATTAGATGTTGCTTCATGTTTATGGGAACATCTAAAAACACAATGTGAAGCTATGGGTGAAATTTTCATAGGAGGGTACATACACCATATTTGTACTAAATTTGGCTATCATGCGAATAGAGAAGTAGAAGCATGGCATTTCCTTAATCTTGACTTTCT
Source organism: Cuscuta epithymum (assembly GCA_945859915.1). NCBI lineage: Eukaryota > Viridiplantae > Streptophyta > Magnoliopsida > Solanales > Convolvulaceae > Cuscuta > Cuscuta epithymum. The sequence continues at coordinate 605,227 of CAMAPF010000916.1, forward strand.
ACTCACTGCCCATGATTTGAGTCACTCCCACACTATTGGGACCACGACATTTTACCATTGGACCATACACCCCTCACCCACACAAGTTTTTACAATCCCCTCCGACGAACTCCCCAACATTTTTAACCATCAACTCGGGGATAGGAGACACCTTTGCTTACCCGGAACCACCCCTGACCACTATCTTAATGAAATCCCTCAACTTGATCCCCCACCCATCCCCAGCCCACCACAAGACCAACCACAAGCCGACCCCCAACACCCTCAATATAGTCCATTTGAGCAACAGATGCTCCACAGCATGAGTGCCCTAAACCTCAACTACACCCAATTTCGGGAGGAATTTGGACTGTTTCGCACTGAGCACAGGCAGAGTATAGAGCGATTGGAGGAGCAAATACAAGACCAGCGGCAGCAATACGACGACGACCGCCGGAGATATGAAGAGGATCAAAGGAGGACCTACGGCCCTATATACTCCTACATTGCACATCAAGGGTCCTTTTCTTCTATGGTCACTCCCCCACCACTACCCTCTTGGTATGACCCCACAGCATGGGGTACTTTTGGTGGATCGACCTCAGGTGGGGGAGGCGGTGATGGCGGATACGGCGGCGGCTCAGACACAAACGACGATGAGTATCCATATGCGGGTGGTTTACATGACAGCTACTATGGCCAGGGTGGATTCTTTGATGGAGGAGATGCTGGCGGGCACTAGGGACAGTGCCATGAACTAGCTGGGGGGGAGAACTATTCTGGTACACTCCCATTTCATACTCTTTATTCTTGCTTTACAAAAAAAACAAAAAAAAAAAAAAACCAAAACAAAGCTTGTTAGGTTGAAAACCCAAAAGGGCAACTTAAGCAAAACAAAAGCAAAAAGAGTGAGTTGGTGAGAATAAAAAAGGAAATGTGGGAAGCTGGGATGAAAACCCGAAAGGGCACCTAGGCAAAATGAGAGAATGAGAGAAAGTATTTTCTTTTATCTTTGTAGGATCCTAAGGGCATATACATGAGGAAGCAAAAGAAGAGAAATCTAATGGTGTTGAAGACCTTTTTATGTGTTTTTGATCATTGAAACATTTTTATGTTGATTTTCAAAAAACACTTGTGAATGGTTGTGATTGCTACTATTGTTGGTTCGGAAACTTCATGGACAGGATTTGTTTTACTCGAGACGAGTAAAAGTTCAAGTGTGGGGGTGTTTGATAGGCACTAGTTGTTAGTGCCTAAAGTGTACATTTTTATTATCGTTTGTAATATTTATTTACTAGTATTATGCAAGTTTGTAGTCGTTAGTTTGCATTTGATTGTAATCGTATTTTTAGCATTTTATTGTTTCTTGTAAGTTATAGTTAGTTGAGCTATAAGTTTAGGATAGGTTTGGAAGCAAGCAGGATGGAAAAACCTGAGTTTTATGTAAAACCCGGTCGGGTATGGACTTTACCCGGCCGGGTATGAAGTGACAAAGGAAACTGCTGCATAACTAGCAAATACCCGGTCGGGTATGAAGTGATTTCGGACCAAAGAACGTGCAGAAGACACAAAAACATGAGAAAATATTTGATTTGGTAAATACCCGGTCGGGTATGTCAAAATACCCGGCCGGGTATCCGGCATTAGGTGTTGAAAACACCTATAAATAACCTCATTTTCCTTCACTTTTAATCATCCCTTCTTCCATACTCTTAAGCTCAGTTTAGAATAGTATTTCTTTTATATTTTTATAGCATGTTTAGTCTCCAAATGAGGAGCTAAACTCTTCCATCTTGGTTTTGCTACTTTGAAGCTTAATGAATTTGTAAGTTGTGAGTTATTCTCTTTAATCTTCTTCCTTGAATATTAATTCTTCCTTTAAATACTATTTCTATATCAATGTTGGGGAGTGTTACTAAGAAGACAATTAGTTAACATCTTGATATTAACTATAGTAGGATTCATCTTCTTTAATATTCTTTCTTGAGTATTAATTAATTCCTATTCATATTTCATATTAATATTTTGAACATTACTTAAAGGATCAACTAGTTTTGTTTCATATATTAATTAATACTAGAATCGGTCAATTAATACGCTTGTTATTAATTCGGTCCTTTCACGGTAGTAAACTTGGATTATTAATGCATGCATCTCATGGTCAATAATCTAAGGGGAACTAATTACATTGATTAACCAACAAACCGCTTGTGTTGAGGTTATCAATCTCAATCGTTTTCATCTTAAGTTTATTGCTACTATCAAGTTAATATACGGCGCTTGTTCTATATTGACTCGATAGTAAGTTTTATTAAAGAACGCATCTCGTTATTAATAACTACCCTCGATGAACTGGATATACTCCTCGATTGAGTATTCGAGAGGAAGATAGTTAAAGATATAACCGGGATCGACGAACATTTCATTAAGTGGATAAAAGCAAAGCCAAGTCTTCTTCTCATTAATTAAACCACATAACTCGTTCATCTTCATGTTTAATTTATTAAACCAAATCAAACTAAAACCCCCCCATTTTGTTACTAGTTCTATAAAAAGAAAAGTATTCCTTTCCCTGTGGATACGAACCTTACTACACTATACTACGTATTAGTGTCGATATTTATTTTGAGTGCACACCACGACAAAGTGCACGTCATCTACTGTCAATAATTGACAAGTTCTTCTGGTAACTTCTCAAAGTAATGTCATTAAGTGTAAACATTATTTGAACTTATTAAAAAAAACGTAGTTTACATCATTATAAAATTCATAATTTTGTTTTCCAGGCAAACATACAGATTTCAATAATTAATGTACTTACTCGTTTTTATTTATTAGCTTTTTATGGCATTTTAGTTTTAAAGTCATTTAAATAAAGCATTTTAGTACATTACAAAATCCAATTACCTATTAATTAAGCCTATTTATTCCACAAACAAAAAAAACCAATCACCGATTAACTTCTATTTAATTTATTTGTCCAAAAAAAAAAAAACTATTATGTGCCTGTTTTTCTTCTGCCAAACATGTACTTTTTATTTAAAGACCAAATATAATGACAATAATTTCCAAGTAATGGTTGTAGTTGTTATATCACAAGGTAAAGCAAATGTCACTAAATGCCAACGTTTCTACAATTCCAATCAACATGTCTTATGTCTTACACAGGTAGCTTTGCAAAACAAGGCAAATAAACGTAAAAACAAGTACAAGAATGAAACGTACACATTCAAACCCAACTACATGTCTATTTAATCTCATTCACTCAACACATATATCATTACAAACATCCTTGGCATATGTTTTCTATTTCCCTTTGACTTGTTTGAAAACATAATACATGTATTATAAGTCCATTTCATTACCGACATCCTTGGCATATGTTTTCTATTTCCCTTTGACATATGCTTTCTATTTCCCTTTGACTTGTTTTAAAACCATGTATTTACACATTGTTTTAATACAAATCGGTGAATTTAACATGAAAAATACATAATTAACATCAAAACAAATGGTTTTAGTTTGGTACAAATTCTCTCAATGAACCTGAATAAACCGAAACCGAACCGAAAATGAAGAAAAGCGAACCGTAAACCGATTTGCCCACCCCTAATACTATGGGTGCTATTCCAAATCAAAATGTAATACCACCATCATAATGTTCCTTACTATGATGCCTAGCTAAACTTAAACAAACAACAAGTTTATATAGGAAAGTGTTCAGATTACATAGTAGTCAGCATTAACACACACATACAATGCGTGTGGAAAAACTAGTACTTAGATTATAAGTATAATACTTCTTTTAGGGGAAACAATAGTTATAATAATTGCCACCCAGATTGTTACATTTATAAGGTATATATATAAGATACGATACTAGCAATATTACATAATTTTACTCATACTTCAGGACTCGTACCAAAAAACTGGGTTCAGTCGGTCCGCGTGCCACCGAGCTAAGCTTGTACGACAGAATTGTAGTTAAGTATAGAACTCAAACGAGCAACATCTCGATAAATTTCAAACATGTAGCCTTCTTGTTGGGAGTGTATGCCATCAAACCCCCTTGATACATACGTAGGGCTTAGTAGTATAATATAATAATATAATAAAATATAAGGAGATTATCTTAAATAGGAGTAAAAAGGAATTCCAAAACAGGACTGTTACATTTTTATTCCTTATACAAGAGTAATTGCTATCATATTTTGGCTTTACCGGACTTTAAAATGAGAGTTTTTTCCAAAATTGATAGTAATTATTATTGATAAATAAGGAATAATAAAGGCAGTCATATTCCGATTTTCAAAACGTTTTTAATCCTATTTAATCCAAGAACTTTCTTTCCCTTGGGTAGGGTGCGCCTCACAGTAAGACATTATTACAAGGGGCGTTGTTGACGAGCCGGACGTTGTTACAGATAGCATCAGGTTTATTGCCGTTGTAAGTGAGGGCAACGTCGGACACCGTTATGCCAGTACACTTGTGGGTGGCGCTGCATTTAAAAACGACGGCTTCCTGCGAAGCCGACGTCCCACGTATGTCTTCATACTTGACGTCTTGGATCTGAACGTTGGAGTCCTCGGTCGACGATGATGATTCGTACTGTTGGTCAATGATCACGGGGTTCTCAACGTCCTCCATCGTTAATTGCTGGAAGAGCACGCCTTCCACAAGACCCCGGTTGTTGTTCGCAAACGTCTTGATCCGAACTCCGTTCGTCGTTCCGTGAAAATGAACATTTTGTACGGTTATGTCTTTCACTGGTTCCTCGCCGCTCTCTTTCCCTAGACTCCCTATGCTGCACCATACATATATACACGTATATTTTATTTCCAATTCAAAACATCAAGCTAATCAAGCAACATCAACTTAATTAATTATATATATAATTTCCTAAACCTTATTTCACAACGCCCGCGTATGACGGACTCCGTATGTATTAATTGACTAATGATCGATAAACTTAATTAATAATTGTATATTACAACGTAACTACCATGTTTTGATGAGCTCGTATAGTTTTAGTAACTAATTAAGCCAAGTGCGTGCGTGGTTCTTATTAAATATTAATGACAATGAAAATTCGTACTACAAGTAGTATATACTCCGTATGTTGAAAGCTTACTCTTTCATATAGTCATATATATTTGGTACGTAGTATACGAAGTATATAATAAATTATTGTGAGTAATTTTCACAAGTTACCATGACTGCGTGGTTTCTCAGAAACGAACTAAAAGTTACTAGTATAATAAAACAGCGCAGCTATTAAAATGTTTAGTGTCAAGCTAAGTAGGCAGACATGTAACTACCAGCTTTTTAAGGATGTTTTAAACTAATGCACATGTTGAAATTTAGCTCTTAAAAAAGTTGAAGTACATCTTTTGTCTATCATGGATATATCATTGTAAACTATTAGCAGTCTTTTTTAATTTATAATACTACTAGTATGTACTTCGTATGAGATTATTTATGTTTAAAATATTATTATATTTGCTAATTCATATCATTGGTACGTACATTAGTTATATACGCACGTTTCTTTTGGAAAGGAGAATGTGCATCATATATATTCATTGTTTTTAGCTTTCAGTACATAACTTATACAGTTTTACGAGTAATACATATTCATTGATTCTATTTTTGTTCTAAAAGAATTATTAGTTACAAATTAAATATTTAGAAGGTGCTCGATATAGGACAAAAATAGACTTAAAGTACCAAAATAGGACTAATTTAAGTATGTTTTATTCCTCAAATAGGGCTAATTTAATCCTATTTAAGGAATAAGTTTATCAAAACTACTCAAAATATAAGTGAATGAGTCCTACTTGGAATATAAAACAATGATGGTCCTATTTATGAACATAGTGACTGTTTTAATCCTATTAAGGGAATTTTATCTCACATATTTGTGTGTAACTTATAAATTCTACTTTAATGAAAGTATTTCTAATAAAAAGCATTTTCATATAATCTCATATCCTAAATATATAATTTATTTACAAATAAATATTGTTGATCAATGTTTTAGGAAAATCAAGTTTTATATACGAGATAAAGGAATATATTCGATGATGTATATACCTTACTCCATGCCCGGGACCACAATCCAAGCCATCAACCAACAAGTTGGTGCAGCCTGGACCAATAGAGATGCAATCGTCCCCGGTTCCGATAACGTTGGAACCAGTGATCTTAACCTGAGAGGAACGTGAAACGTGTATTCCGTCTGTGTTCTGGCTGTCCTCCGGGGCTTGAATCTCTGTGCTTGTCACCACGACGTTGCTACAGTCGACAATCGCCATATGAAACATTTGACTATTTTGTAAGGTTACTCCCCTAATGGTCACTCCAGCAGAGTTGTGAATAGCCAATGTCTGAAAAAATATCAAAGTACGTATGTACATCACACCATCCTATATATATTTAAGAATCAAGAGTATACACTACCGACTACACAGTGTCTTCATCTCATTTTACCCGACGTTTTTAATCAAAAATGGTAAACTTTAACCAATTATTTTATCTAATAAATTTATGAAAAACTTAATAAGTTTATATTTTTATGATAGTGTTTTTGACAGAGAATATTTTATATCAATACTTGTGTGTATAAATATATAACAAGTCGAAGTTAAACACCCTTGAAAAAAAAGAAAAAAAAAGGTTGGGGGAGTATCATTGAAATTATGCGGAAAACATAGATACAAAAACAAGCGCAAATAATGCGGATTAAAATTAAAATTAAAGATGAAATGTGATCGAATAATGCGGATTAGGATCGCAGAAAATAAAAGAAAGCACTTGAGTAAACATTTTAAGATGACATGTCATTGAATAATGTGTATATTTGCACAACTCGTCAAAAATATATTTTTTGAACTTTTTAATATTTGTTAGCTTTTAAGAACTCATAAATTATTATAAGAATAAATGATCTAATTGTTTGATGACAGATAACGGTTTGTATGATACAATTTTTTAAAATGACTATCAAAAAGAGCTTCTAAAAACAATTAAGTCAAACATTCGATATTATGCATGAGCTTTAATTAATTTTGGATACCTTTAAAGTAAGGATTTTCCAAAAAATATTACTAAAATAACATTTATTTACACAAATATGACTAATAATTACTGCAATGTAGTGTGATGTTAATTTAAGTTTAAAAATTAAACTTAAATTACTATAGTTTCAATACTCATTTTAGTTGCTCATATTATGCAAACCATCTTTACTTTAATCATAAAAATGTAGTTATTTTTTTAAATAATACGTAGTACAAAATATAATTAGGTATGACCGAATGATGTGGTGATTCCTAGATCGATCAAACAAAATTTTACGGAGTATTCCCGAATCACCGAATGAATGGTGTTTGCATCTATGTGAAAGTTTGGATGCTATTTTTTCTGCCTTCAATTTAATTACTGCTCATACATACAGAACCTACAATGTTTGAGTTTGTAATGATATATTAGGCCGGAATTTATGAATGCCCTAGAATTTGGTCCGGGCATTCTACAAAAATACTCCCTCCGTTCCCAAAAATATTTCCCACTTTCCTTTTTGGGCCGTTCCCAAAAATTCTTCCCACTTTCCCTTTTTGGACAATTTGTGTGGCTCACATTCATTTCACCTTTTTCTCACACAACCACAACCACACATTTCCACTTTATTCCACTTTCTTAATAGGCGTGCCAATTCAAACCGGGAAGAATTTTTGGGAACGGAGGGAGTACATCCTATGTTCTTTTTTAAATGCAACGACCATTTTTTTCACGTTTGCGATACACAAGTTTACAATTAATATCTTTAATTCCTTATTAGTAAAAGAATTAAAAAATATATTTTTTTAAAATTTAATTTATAATACATTAATAAATAAAACAGAGTCAAGGTAGAACACATGAATAGTATAGTGGATAAAGTTCATTTAAAAAATAATGAGTATACTACTAGCTCCGGTATGTTATAGATGCTTTGCTTACCGTAGCTCGGCCCGAGCCACCTTGGGCGTTTAGGACCCCACCATCAATGAGAACGTTGCTGACCTTGTAGAACTTGATCCACGCTTCTCCGAAATTTGCATTTTCAGGAGCCAGATGTGTTGTCCCTTTCATTTCGAATGTTATGACACCTTTGTTATTGCAACCACTGCCGTCGATAATGACGGCACCTTCACTGAAGAGTCCGTCCGTCACGGCGAGGGTTGCCGGACCACCCGATTGACACGCCTTACGCCATGCACTTTTGAGGCTGTCTTCCCCGGCCGCCGCCGACACACCGGCGCTCTTGTTATGTTTTCCCTTGTAACTCGTCACAGTGTATACTGCTTCTTCCTTACGACCCAGTGCTACTGTCCTGGCCGCCACCATAATTGACAAGCTTAAAACCAGCAGTGTAGTGATGATCAAATACAAACTTCGAGCCATTTTAAAAACTTGTTTTAAACAAGCAAGATCGATTATTGATACTCTACGGTGAAGTGAAATGAATCGTTAATGGAGCTTAGCTTATATAGGCAGTTGATCTCATGAAGGCCGGGGGGCGGGGACGACGTCGTGTCATGGTCACTGGATAGGTCCTTTTCATATTAGTAGTCTCATCCTTAATAATACTACTTCAGTCTCTTAAAACTTTGCCAAAGTTGACTGGCACGGAAAATAATAAAGTAAAAACTGTGTGGTTGAGGTTTGTGCAGAGGAGAGAGAAATAACAGAAACCACAAATAATTGACCAAAAGGAAAAGTGGCAAAGCTTTTTTGGACGTCCCAAAAAGGAAAGATGGTAAAGTTTTAAGGGACGAAGAGAGTACTAATCATATATGCCCGCTGAATTATTTACCATCCAAAATCATGACAATAATCATTATGTCCCTTTGCCTTTTTCAAGTTTCTCCTTGTTAATTTCACTCGAGAAACCTGAATATATGTTTGTTTGACCTCGGATATCAGCAAGCAACGTACATACGAAGTACGAACAATTTTGTGTTAGCTCCCTAACGTCAAAGTGGAATTTGTGGCATGGTACTATGGTCAAGCTCTTTATTTATTTATTTATATATTTATTTATTATTTTAATTATTCCATCACTCATTATTTGCTTTAGTTATTTACGTATTATTATTCAACCATTCATTATTTATTTATTTATTTACTTATTTATTTATTTGTAACACAAACTTTTTACTTGGTGCGTTGCAAAGATGGAATATTATAGTATTTTTATAAAATAATACACCGTATGTAGTTTATTTGTGTATAATGAAAAACACTAACGAAGTCAATAAATAAATCATTATTTGTGTCCAATTCCGTAAATAGGAGTGAAAAAGTTTTGAAATTCGAAAATAGTATTATCATTTTTTTTATTCCCTGAATAGGAGTAAATTTCTGTCAAGTTTGACATTACTACGCTTTAAACATGACATATTTTTTCAAACTTGGCAAAATTACTCTTATTTAGGGGATGAAAACATGAAAGTCCTATTTTGGAATTTTAAAACGTTTTATTCTTATTTAGGGCAATTTCTAATAGTAAAATAATGAAAACATGAAAGTCCTAGTTTGACATTACAAACACGTTGTATGACAACTCATAAAATAATACACATACATTTTATGAGAAAAATGAGTTAATAGTTCATAGAAATGTTATTGTACGTTTCAAATCATTTAGCTGAAATTGACATCAATAATTCAATTTTTTTTCAATTTTACATAAGTAATCATTACTACAAATATTCACAACAATGATCTCAACTGGTTAACTATTATAAAAAATAAATCGAGTACATGCTCACAGTGTTAACTTTTCCATCAATTTTTAATTTTTTTTAAATATTATGAAGCATGTGTGTGTCTAAGAATTAACAATATTATATTTGAGTTTAATTTTATTTATATTGGAACTTTAATTTAATCTAAATATTTTTCATAAAACATTATAGAAATACTTAAACACATACTCATCAAATTCTCTATTGTCTTTTGTTCTTTATCATTATAATTTGTTTATGCATTCATTCATTCATTTATTTGTAACATTAATCGTTCACATGTGTGTTGCAAAGATGGAATATATTATATTATTTGTATAAATAATACTCCGTATGTATTTTGTTTGATATATGCTTTATGGCGTCGGTGACATATGTGGTGGCGACACTAACATTAAAATTTACCGTTGAAATCATGGGTTTCCTAATTTATTACCTGGTTAATCACATTTTAATTTGATCCATCTAGCTATAAAAGTAGTTACTTTTTGTAAATGAGCCACAATTTAGTCATATTAAAAAAAATCATGTAGCAGTACAAAAAAACGTATACCATGGAAACTTTCCTAGAGAAAATTTGCCTAAATAGATAATTTATTTTAGAGAAAATTTCCAAAATATGAATCAGATATAACACATTTTCTCGAATATGCATGAGTGCCAATTTTTTCATCTCATATTCGTAACATTAATTCACTCCCATTCACTCAGAAAAGTAACTCCAATTGTACTTATTCTGATTATTCCATATTCAGTATGTGAAATCAAAAGTTACTTGTTTGACAAAAATGTTGACAAAAATGATGACAGATCACTTGAAATTATGTAGCTCGGATACCTGACTAGGGTACCTTATCGACGTGTCTGAAACTTTACCATATCAGATACTCTAGCATACCGGTATCATACGTTCCTGAGCTGTATCTGCAATTTATTAAAAGTCTCCAGCATTTTTGGTAATTATTTTAAAATTCAGATACATGTATTAACTTTTTAATAAAGAAAACACCTAAAATGAAATAATAAAAGTCTTAAAATGTGTTTATTAAAACTTTTAGTTTCTCTATTGTCGTTTTCGAGAATTATTTATCTAAGAACTTTGACTACTTAGCTTGCACTTTTAGATTCAAAATTATGATTGTCTACATGTTTCTCATTTTAAATTAGTGACTTATTGACTATATTTATATTTTAAAATCTACTACTACCTCCGTCCTACTAAGTTTGGGACAATTCGGTTTACGATGCTTGACCGACGATGAAGCAAACAGATCCCTATACGCACTCAAATTATTTTTAAGATTTTTTTTACATATTCAGAAACTACATTAAAAGTTTTACAAAGTCGCAAAAACCATAACCATATTTGATATATAAAGTAAGAGATTAAGAGTGATTTGTGTTGACCAAGTGAATAGTGTTTGGGACAATCTTAGCGGGACGGAGGGAGTAATATATATGGGATCGGATAAAATATGAGTTTATTTGTAACTATCTTGATAATGTGAAGTACTTCAATGACATGAATAGCAGGGGATGATTATATATGTGTATATATATTCAAAAAAGACTTGTAATTTTTAATTCTATAAATAAACCCTCATGATTTTTTATATTAATAAATACACCCACATAACTTTTAATATTTACAAATATACCCATGTATCTGTATCCAGCTTTTTTTGTCATATCCATGTGCTCGTTTCCGCGTTTGTGTTTCTGTATCAATACTACATAGGCTGAAAGTAAAGACTAACGGGCTCTTAAAAGTCTTTATTACTCATTTACTCACCAATATCTATATATTTCGTAATTAAGAACAATCTGATAGTTGTAGTTCCAACATATTGGAGGGATGTAATAATAACATATATTTGTAGATACAGGTTAAAGCCTGATGTATTGTGTGAATTATAATTATTTACAACAAAATAAACATATTCATGGCACCCGATCAATATGGGTATGCCCTTCTCATTATTTCTCACAAGGATAACGAAAGCACTTCATATTGAAGTGAAGAAATCTAGTAAGAAAATGAATTTCTACTTTAAGACATTTCGCTACAGATTGAAAAATACAAGACTAGAGATAATTTAGGATCACTTTCCTAAGGATAATGGGAAGGAATCTAGTTTGTTGTACGGGTAGTTATTGACTTTAACTCCAGAGCTAATCTAAGGCGTTTTCTCCTCAATCAAAACAAAAGTCCATGATTCAGGGTCAGTTTGCACCCATCAAGACAATCACAAACTCATTGTCTCCCTAAATATTCGGGCATAAAGTTCCGTACTTTAACTTAAGTCTTTAACCATAGAAAATTAGAAATTTTCAATTTTAATAAAATCACAAAATAAAAAGTATACAATTAAGGTTTCGACAGTAAACAAAAAGAATGTATTATACTACGTAGCATTTATAGGTAACAATTTTAAATGTATGCGACATGCTTCTGGATGGACAACTCCATTGATGGGTTTATTTAAGGATATTCGATCCAAACAATAACGTCAGATACTTTAAAAAAAATTGAAGATTGTTTAGTAATATTATCTGGAAAAGAAATTTGGTATATTAAGATTCCGATTGTGCATTATGGAGTATTTGAGATCATAATTTAAAAATATTACTTCCCCCATCTCATTTAAAGATTTTCGTCCACTATTCTCCCATCAACGTGAATTATTCTTAATCTTTTCTTTAATTCCAAATTTTATCAAATTTAATTTCTCTTGATCAGGTATTACGGAGTATAAAACTTTTAATATAGTTTCTGAATATATAATTTTTATTTATTAAAAATAATCTTATTAATGACAGAGATCAATTAACTTTATGGTCATCAGTAAAACATCATAAACCGCTTGGGAACCTTTAAGTGGGACGGGGGTATATTGAATGTGACTTAACTTTGCAATAGTTATTGAGTTTCGAGGTTATTGAGCTTTGTGGCCTGCCAATTCAAACCCTGATTTTGAGATTGGAGGTTATTTGAGGATTTGATTTTGAGATCGGAGGTTATTTGATGATTTTCATATTACACTGAAGATCATATTGAAGGTTTTTTTAGAATAAGATTTGGATGTTGAAGGTTTTTTTAGAATAATATTTGGATGTTGTTGTAGTGAAAGATCACATTTTTTTCCGAATAGCATGCATAGTGTCACCAAGCTAGTTGAAACAATTAAATAGATCGACAAAATACAGAGTAATCTTCTTCAAACATTCACATCTCATGCTTTATTATCTTTTTCTTTTGAAGATATGATTTATTATCTTCTAGTCAACAAGATAAAATGAACGGCAAGAAAAATTGTGAAGTAATTATGACACTGCCAATATAATGAAAATTGTAACAAAAGAAAGGCTAGAGTATATGTAGTACAAGAATTGTGTCAAAGCATACACATTTGCATACAAATATGCAAAACGTGTCGGAAGTCCGAACAGTTTGGATCAAGTTGTAACTTCAATCTCCAATTTTACATTACTCATTCTTTTCTAGCTTCCTAAAATAAGACTCCATTAATTTATTTGTATGAGTTTTATACTTTTAATAATATCAAATAAGTCATACTTGAAGCTAGAATATAATAAAATATAAATACTCACATTTATGCACTTTGATTATATATATATGTATGTTTTACTCATATTTAAATATATATTGATAAAATATAAATAGTCACATTTATGTATGTTTTACACTTTTACTCATATTTAGAATAATCTCTTTTGATTGTGTGGGCAAACATATCAACTCGAGAGCTTGCATGGCTCTGAGTGATTGTAATCCTTTTTCATAAATTATGTTAAGCATCGGCTCACTCTAATTTTTTTAATGTTTTTAAATATATGTAAAAGAAATTGTAAAAACTTCAGTAAAAATCTTTTTACTAGCTGGTCCTAAGTTAACCTTGTGGCTACACCACCGGTCTTGTTGTGTGTACTGGGCTCCGCCTCCGCTAGTGTGATGGAGGTGTACCTAAGTTATAAAAACCATCATATAAAAGGAAAGCTAAACGCAAATTAGCATCAAATAAATGTACTAAACTGTGCCGTATAAACAAAAGTTTATCCAACTGCAGAACCAAAAGAGCAAATTTTCTTGTACAATCATCAACAATGTGATTACAATCATTACATACTACGTATTACGAGTATTTATTTTCAAAAGATGCGGTGTTATGGAAATCTCACAAATCAAATTCAAACATGATGAATTTTCTTTATCAACATTTTGAAAAACTAGAGTTTTGATGTAGTTTTCTCGCCCCTAAAATAATGTTGCAGTATAGGGTATAAGTACGAGCATCGTCTTCACAGGGACAGAAAGGGGAATTAAGTATTAAATAAATTCAACGATTAAAACAAATAAGAAAAATGGGAATGCGCGAGATTTGATTTTTGGGAAAATATTTTATGCGCAAATAAATCTAAATTAAAGGTTTTTTCTAATTAATGACGTAAGGGAACAGGGATTAATTCCGGGCCGGGCAACAAAATTTTGGGACTAATCGGGTTTAAACACATGAAAATTGTTTAATTGAGCAACGGAAGTCAACACTAGGTTCAATTCTTACCGCTCTTGCGGCGTAGAGATACAATAATTTTGAGAACCAGACTGATCTCTCATGCGACAAGTTTCTAAATATTGTCAAAAGGAGCGCGCATACAGCTCCCTATCCTAACCGTTACTAATCTCTTAGCGAATGATTAAGTGTGTGTGAAACTATCCTAGAACAATTTAGATCTCTCTTAAATTATTCTACGTGCAATTATAATTCTAGCTGCAGTTCTAGGTCACAAAAGGTATCAAATAAATTATTCAATATACTCACAAACCCTCAAGAACTGAAGCTATTCACCTTCTTCGGCAACTTATGGAGAAGAATAGAGACGCTCACAAGGATTTGCATTTAGTGTTCATTGACTTAGAAAAGGCATATGATAGGGTACCTCGAGAAGTTCTTTGGTGGGCCTTAACTAGAAAAGGCATTTCACGCAAGTATATCAGTATCTTCATGGATATGTATGAGGATTGTACTACAAGTGTCCGTGCTAGTGTAAGGAGGACTGCAGAGTTCCCTATTACTATCGGAGTGCACCAAGGATCGGCTCTGAGCCCTTTTTTATTTGCCATAGTCATGGATGAACTTACAAAGTCAATACAAGACGATCTGCCGTGGTGCATGATGTTTGCCGACGATATTGTATTGATTGATGAGATGCAATCAGGGGTTAAAGCAAAGTTGGAAGTATGGCGACAAACATTGGAGAACAAGGGTTTCAGACTAAGTAGGAGCAAGACAGAGTACATGGAGTGCAAGTTTGGTGGAGGTAGAAGCAGTGGTAATAGCGGAATTACTTTAGATGGTAAGGAGATACCGGTCAGCGATATATTCCGTTACTTGGGCTCCATAATTCAGGACAGTGAGTTAGATGGAAATGTATCCCATAGAATCAGAACAGGGTGGATGAAGTGGAAGAGTGCGTCAGGATTTTTATGCGATCGAGGTATGCCGACTAGACTGAAGGGTAAATTTTATAGGACGGCAATTAGGCCTGCATTACTGTATGTCACGGAGTGTTGGGCGGTGAAACAATGTCACATTCAAAAGATGAGTGTGGCAGAGATGTGCATGCTGCGTTGGATGTGTGGGCATACTAGAAAGGACCGCATGAGGAATGAGACAATCAGACAAAGGGTGGGTGTAGCACCTATTGAAGATAAGATGCGGGAGTCGCGCCTACGGTGGTTTGGTCATGTTCATAGAAGACCGAGTGATGCACCTGTCAGACGAGTTGAAATGTGTGGAGAAGAGGCAGGAAAGAGAGGGAGAGGAAGGCCCAACTAGACGTGGGTTAGGGGAGTCAGAAGTGATATGCTTCTTCTTGGATTGGATGAGGGTATGACTTTTGAGAGAGCAAAATGGAGGGCGGGTATTCGTGTGGAGGAGTGATCTTGTATCATCTTTTCCCTTCTTTTTTTTTTTCTTTTTTTTCTTTTTTTTTATATTTTTCTCCTTATATATAAATATTACTTTTTCCTTTTTATTTTATCTTTTATATGTATATTCATCTCCTTTATATTATATTTTTTATAATAGCTTATCTTTTTTATCTTTGTTTTCTTTCTTTTCTTTTTGGTGATATCATGTATCGATTCATGTTAGCCGACCCCAATATCGTTTGGGACTAAGGCTTGGATGTTGTTGTTGTTGTACTCACAAACCCTCAAGAACAAACCCTAGATCATGATTAACAACTCCCTTCATCAATCTCAAATCTCTAATTAAATATACTCACAATTCAAAATTCATAGATCAACAGAATTGAGAAGGAAAGAATTAATTGTCATTAATTAAAATTACAATCATTTGCTAATTTTGTTTTCATTTTCAACATCTTTAGTTAGTAAATAATTGCTTTTGGATTTTAAGTTGTTTTAGCCTGTGCATTCGGTTAGGTTAGAACCAAGTGTGGCGGTAACGCCCCTATTTCCCTTTTGGTTTTCCGCTGCATAACTCTGTTTTCAAATAAAGTTGATATTTTTTTCTGAATAAAGTATTGTTTTTGGGTGGGAAATTTGGGGGTGTTACAAGTTGGTATCAAAGCCTATGGTTCTTTGGGGAATTTTTCTAAACAATTTTTCTAAGGTTTTCTAAAGAGGTTTTTGCACACATTTTTGAAATTTCCTTTTAAGGTTTTTCAAAATGCTTTTCCAAATTATATTTGAAAAAAAAACAATCTAAGACTAAAATAAAATTTTACGCGCGTGGTGAGGTTGTGAGACTTTGATTTCCGTTGATTTTGCGGTTCTTTTGATTTTCTTGGGATATGTTTAAGTGTGACATATCCATATATGTTTATTTGAGGATAAGTTTGGACTTATAGAAGAACTTTAGACAATATTTGATCAGTGAGTTATTGGTTAGAGTAGTAAAATTGTGAATACTAGCTATTTGATAGATTTCTTATTTGTATCCTAAACGCTATCCTTTTCTAAGAGACAATGACGTCAACGAGGAACAACATCGAGAACAATGATGCCGCACCAACGAACTCGAAGTTAGCTCAAAATATGGTCCAACTAACACAACTCATCCAGAATGTCGCGAATGTGTTACTGCGGAATCAAAACCAACAACATCTCAACACCCGTAATGATGCAGCGAAACTTATAGCGAAGCGCAATCCCCCGAGCTATTTAGGTGAAGAAGATCCTCGCATCCTTGAGGATTGGATTCGCACTTTCGACAAACTATTCGATGCCATAAATTGCTCCGCGGATCAACGAGTTAATATAGCTGCATACTACTTACGTCAAGAGGCGGATAATTGGTGGGCCATGGCTGGCCCAACATTGCGTCAACAACCCGACTTTTCTTGGGAGACGTTTAAGAAGGCAATGCGAGAAAGATTCTATCCAGAGCACGTGAGAGCTGAGAAGTACGAAGAATTCTTACATCTGAAGCAAGTGGGTATGACTGTTCAAGAGTACCACGCCAAATTCTTGGAGCTCGCACGATTTGCACCTGCGTTAGTTCCCGATGAAATCGACAAAACTAACAAGTTTATACGCGGATTGAACTTCGAGACACAAAAAGCTCTTTGCGTTACTGAATGCCAAACTTTGAATGAGGCGTACGTCAAAGCTGCTAAGCATTACTGACGTGCACTTTGTCGTGAGTGCACTCAAAATAGATTTATTACTAGCACTTACACGTAGTATAGTTGAAGTAGAGTTCGTATCCACAGGGAAAGGAATAATTCTCTTTTTATGAACTAGTAAATAAAGGGGGGTTTTGTTTGTTGAGTGATTTAATTAAATTAAACACGAAGATGAACGAGTTATATGGGATTAAATTCAGGAATAAAAGGGACTTGGTCTTGCTACTTTCCACTTGTTGATATATTTTAGTCGATCATTGTTATATCTATAACTTATCCCCTCTCGAATACTCAATCGAGGAGTATATCCAATTCATCGAGGGTAGTTATTAACAACGACCGTTCATTAATAACCCTTACTATTAACCAAATATAGAACAACGCCGTATACCGATTTAATAGTAGCATTTAACCTCTTTAACTCCTTGATGAAATCAATTGAGATTGATAACCTCAACACAACGGTTTCGGTTTAACCAACAAAATTAATCTCTCTTAAGTTTATTAACCACGACCGTGCATTAATAAACCGAAGTTACTTACTTATGAAACCTTCAACGTTTAACCATCGGTTCGTTGAACGTTTTTAGTAATAATCAATGTCGGAACGTTAACTAATCGTCACTTAGCCACCCTCCAACAATGATATAGAATGAGATTAAGGGAAGAATTAATAATCAAGAGCAGAAAGTAAGAAAATAACTCACAACTTTAATAATCAATCAAGCTTCAAGAGCAAAACCAAGATGGAAGAGTTTAGCTCCTCATTTGGAGACTAAACATGATAAAAATATAAAGAAAGAACTTATCTAAACTGAGCTTAGAAGTATAAAGGAATTGGTGTCCTTATTGTGGAGGAAATGTGGTGTATTTATAGGCTTTTTAGGCCTGCAGGGTCGTGTACCCGATCGGGTTTTCAGCTCAACCGATCGGGTAAGGGTTATTTCCTCGAAACTGAAAATCTGGGGTCATACCCGATCGGGTATGTCGGCCACCCGATCGGGTATGGATACGCGATCGAGTTAAAAAATCCTCCTGCATGTTGCTTTGTTCCCGGGTTGATTCGATTTGACTTTTCAGCAACTTACCCGATCGAGTATGGAGCATACTCGACCGGGTATGCTACCAAAAATCAGAATCCTCATCTTTTCTTGAAATCTTTGCACCTTCCTTCCATTTGTGATGTTCACCAATGGTCCCTAGAGTGGTCTTGGACCTGTTTGAGCTCAGAACCAACCTAATCTAAACAATTTACAAACATTTTTACAAACTAAACTATTACACCAAAAGTGTGTAATTTCTAGAGTAACAATCACTCAAAACTAATCAAAAATACAATTATAAACACGGAAATAACATGAATGTCAACTCCCCCACACTTAGTTCTTTTACTCGACCTCGAGTAAAACCAAATGTTTATACAATGTTTATCACAAGATCATGAGTTCATAGAGAGGAAGAAATAAGAAACTAAAACCACCAAGTATAGTGAATGAAGTTACAAAACAACATTTCCTTGGGTTTAACGGTCTTCTATGCTTCCTATTTCTTCTTTTTCTCATCTTCTCTCCTTCTTCTTCTTCTTCTTCTTCTTCTTCTTCTTCTTCTTCTTCTTCTTCTTCAAGAGATGGTGTCCTGCAAAATAGAACAAATTTTTCTCTCATATCTCTCATTTTGCCTAGGAGCCTTTTCAGGTTTTTATCCTAGCATCTCTTTTCTTTTCCTTTCCTTACCACTCACTCATTATTTTTTTGTAAGCCCTTGTTGCTTAGATTGCCCTTTTGGGTTTTCAACCTAACTAGCATTTCATTTCCTTTTTTTTTTTTTCGATTTGACTTTTTTTGTGTCTGACTAAAAAAAAAATAATGCTTAGTACAAGGTAGAAATAAAGGAGTGTACATACCAAGAAATAGATCTTCCTCCCCCACACTTGAAGCATGGCACTATCCCTAGTGCCCGCCTTCGCCACCATAGTAGCCTCCTCCAAAGTCGCTTCCGTGCATGTCATCACCGCCTCCCTCGCCCATGGTAGTGTCCCCGCCATCATAACCACCCATGCCGGAACTAGAGCCGCCTAAATTTCCCTAATCGGAGGGGTTATACCAAGAAGGTGCCGGTGGTGGTGAGGCCATAGATGCAAACCCGCCAAGTTGGGACATGTAAGAATATGCCGGCCCATACATCCTCTGGTAGTCTTCCTCGTATCGTTGCATGTCGGCCGCCCGTTGTTCCTCCAACCTTTGAAAAGCCAACCGTTGCTCCTCCCGGTACGCATCAAACCGCTGGTCTCTTTCTTGTTGCTCGTTCCGGTAGTGGCCTATCTCTCCTTGAAGTTGGGTGAATTGCTCTCCCATCTTTGTTTAATCAAGGCTCATTGTTTGGAAACCGGTTAAGAGGGATTGTTCACCCGCCAAGAGTTGTTGGAAGAAGTCTTGTGGTGGCGGGTTTTGGGGGAGGTCGGGGATATCATGTTGGACATGTTCATATCCCTCTTGGTGCTCGGGTTGCTCCGGTTGGGGGTTGGGTTGTTCGGCTTGGTCGGCTTGAGCTTGGAGGTGAGGTGGAATGTTGTTGGGTAGGAGGTAATGTGGAATGTGGGCGGGTTCCATCTTATACCTAAGTCTAGGTAATTCATCGCAAGGGAGGGGGAAGTATTTGACCGGTTCGGGGTACTTCATGTGCCATCTATACCGTTGGTTCCCATTGTGGTCTTTGTTACCCAAAGAGATCAATTGTGCATTGGATAACCATCCAAGATGCATCAATGAGTCTCTAGAAATTGTGGCATTATCCACATAGCCAAATTTGGAAGCCAAATGCATGATGACTCCCCCTAAGACAATGTTCCCTCCTTTGGTGATGGCCTTCTCTAGATGATCCCAAATCAAGTTACAAATGTTGAACTCAACGGGATTTCGGAAGAGAGCAAGAGTGAGAATGGCTACATCCCCTATCCGAGTGTGATGGTTGTTGGGGCGGCCAAGTAAAGAGTTGCACAAAAAATTGAGGAAAATTCGGAGGAGGGGATGTTGCACGTGACTAATGTATAGTTGAGACGTGCTAAAATTCCGTTCTCCGGTCATTTTACCCCAAAGATTATAAGCATCCATGGTATTGTCCGGGATTTCCCTCTCATGTGGGAATCGGAGCCCGAAATGCTCGGCAAAATCACGTCTCGTTATGGTGTATTCGGTGTTCATCAACCGAAACGAGAGTGTATCATCATAAAAATGATTTTCATCCAATACAAACTTGGCCGAGCTCACAAATTCATATATAACCCTTTCATTACAATTATATTGCAAATTAAAAATCAAGGTCATATGCAATTTATCAAAAAGCTCTCTCATACCATCCAACAAACCAAGAGAAGTAAGAGCTTCATGGCATAAGAAACGAGACGGAATGACTTGCCTTTTTAGGATGGCCACAAATCGCTTGCGATGATCCCCCGGGCCAAATTGAACATCCTCGTAGCCTCGAATAGGTCCCCTTGCGTTAGAGCCCTCCAGTTGGTTCCTTTTTGGTGCCATTTTTTAGCAAATAGGGAGGTTGGGTTCGGAGTTGGGGTTTTGGGGGTAGGTTTTCGGATTTTTGGAAATGGAGAGAGAGAGAGAGGGATTAATTTGTATGAGGTTGTAGAAGAGGGTGAGGGGAGTGTTTTGGTGGTGATATGAGGGAATTTGGTTGAGTATTGAGGAAGATATGGGAGTTTGAAGGTGTGAAAATGGTGGATTTGGGAGAGGAGGTTCGAAATTTGGGATTTGGGGAAGATGAAGTGGCTGATTTCGGCTTCTGTTTCATGTTTAAAGTTCGTGTACCCGATCGGGTACCCCGATTACTCGATCGGGTATGCCTTCTTTTGTTCTTGTTTCGGGATCGGGCTCGATCGAGTATACCCCGTACTCGATCGAGTTTTCCTCGCCGTAGGATTTTCCGTAAATATACTCGATCGAGTATATTAATATACCCGATCGGGTATACCCTCTTTTTTAAAAAAATGGTTCCAGGTTTGTGTATTCGGTCGAGTATGGGGTATACTCGATCGAATTTTGGCCGCCGTAGGATTTTCTTGAAAAATACTCGATCGAGTATATAAATTTACTCGATCGGGTATTAGGCGGATTTTTTTAAATTGGCTCCAGGGGTCGATTACCCGATCGAGTATGAGGTATACCCGATCGAGTATTCGATCATTTTTTTATCTTTTCGCCGATCGAGTATGGGGTACTCGATCCCCCTTCTTCCCCTTTTTACTCTATACCCGACCGCGTATGACTGTTACTCGATCGGGTATATTAGCCTGAAATTTTGTTTGGTCCATTTTAATCCTCTTTTCGGCATGGATCCGATCGGGTAACTGATGATGACCGATCGGGGGTTTCCCCAGGCCTTGAAAATATTATTTTTCCCTTATTTTCTTTTTGAGAATTTCCTCCCATTCTCCCAAAAGTTGACATTCGAAAACAAAAAATTGAAATGAAAACATACCTTGCATGGGTTGCCTCCCAAGAAGCGCTTTATTTAACGTCGTGGCTCGACGATATCTTCGTTATTCTTCACTCATAGACCGGTTCAGAAAGGTCTATGACTTCCACATTTTTGGGTTGAAAACCCTCAAAGAAGGGTTTTAATCTTTGTCCATTCACCTTGAGTACCTCTCCCGTCTCCATGTCTTCAATTTCCACCGCCCCGTGTGGATATATTTTGACCACTTTGTATGGTCCCGTCCAACGAGATCTCAGCTTTCCTGGAAATAGACGAAGGCGTGATTGAAAAAGGAGGACTTTGTCATCAAGTTTAAAGTCCTTCCTTATGATCATCTTATCATGCCAAGCCTTCGTCTTTCTTTTGTAGATCTCCGCGTTGTCATAAGAATCCAAACGAAGTTCTTCCAATTCTTGCAATTGGAGTTTCCTATGCAAACCGGCCTCGTCAAGATTGAGGTTGAATTCTTTTACCGCCCAATACGACTTGTGTTCAAGTTCTACGGGAAGATGACAAGCTTTCCCAAACACAAGTCTATAAGGGGATATACCGATTGGAGTTTTGTAGGTGGTTCGGTATGCCCATAGTGCATCATCAATGCGTATACTCCAATCCTTCCGATTTGGGTTCACTGTTTTCTGGAGTATAGACTTCAACTCCCTATTTGAGGTTTCCGCTTGGCCATTGGTTTGAGGGTGGTAAGCGGTGGAGATCTTGTGAGTCACACCATATTTCTTTAGGAGGGATCCCACAATTTTATTACAAAAATGTGTGCCTCGATCGCTTATTAAAATTCGAGGGACCCCGAACCTTGAAAATATGTGTGTTTTGAGGAAACTAGCCACAACCTTGGCATCATCAGTCTTTGTTGCCTTTGCCTCCACCCATTTGGAAACGTAATCTACCGCAAGGAGGATGTAGATATTTCCTTGAGAGTTTGGGAAAGGTCCCATGAAGTCAATACCCCATGCATCGAAAATCTCACAGAAAAGCATGGGGTTTTGTGGCATCTCATTTCTCCTTGAAATGTTGCCTGTTCTTTGACAATTGTCACAAGATTGACAAAAGCCATGTGCATCCCGGAATAGACTCGGCCACCAGAATCCGCTTTCAAGTATCTTCATTGCTGTTCGTTTCGGCCCGAAATGTCCTCCACAAGAGTAAGAATGGCAAAACTCTATTATGTGGGCTATCTCATATTCGGGGATGCATCTTCGGATTATTTGATCCTTGCAATGTTTCCACAAATATGGGTCATCCCATACATAGAGTCTTGAGTCCATTTTTAATTTTTCTTTTTGAGATTTTGAGAATTGTGGAGGAAATTTGCCGGAAACAAGGAAATTTACAATGTTTGCGTACCATGGTTGTATGACTTTGATGGAGAAGAGGGTCTCGTCCGGAAATTCGCCTTTTATGAGATTGGTATGGAGACTCTCGATTTCTTTGTTTGGAATCAAACGGCTTAAATGATCGGCCACCAAGTTCTCCGCTCCTTTCTTGTCTTTGATTTCTATGTCAAACTCACTCAATAGAAGGACCCATCGAATGAGTCTTGGTTTGGCTTCCTTCTTTGTCATAAGGAATCTAAGAGCGGCGTGGTCGGTGTACACAATAACTTTCGTTCCAAGAAGATAGGAACGAAACTTCTCCAAAGCAAAGACCACCGCTAGCATTTCCTTCTCGGTGGTGGAGTAGTTCTTTTGAGCTTCATTGAGGGTTGATGAGGCATAGTAGATGACATGAGCAGCCCTCCCGTTCTTTTAGCCTAAAACAGCCCCCACCGCATAGTCACTTGCGTCGCACATGATCTCAAAAGGAAGAGACCAATCGGGAGCTTGTATGATTGGGGCAGTCACCAATCTTGCTTTCAAATTGTCAAAGGCCTCTTTGCATTCATCATTGAGATCAAATTCAACCTTCTTTTGCAAAAGTTTGCATAGAGGAGATGAAATTCTTGAAAAGTCTTTGATGAATCTCCTATAAAAACCGGCGTGACCAAGGAAGGAGCGGACGTCCCGTACATTTGTTGGGTACGGGAGTGTTTGGATGACATCAATTTTTGCCTTGTCCACTTCAATGCCCTTTGAGGAGATCACATGCCCAAGAACAATCCCTTGTTCTACCATAAAGTGACATTTTTCAGAATTGAGAACAAGGTTGGATTCAATACAACTTCTGAGCACAAGAGTGAGATGATAGAGGCAAGTGTCAAAAGAGTCCCCATGAATTGTGAAATCATCCATAAAGACCTCCATGAATACTTCCACAAATTCGGAGAAGATGCTCATCATACACCTTTGAAAGGTGCCCGGTGCGTTGCATAATCCAAAGGGCATTCGTCGGTAGGCAAAAGTGCCAAATGGACATGTGAAGGTTGTTTTCTCTTGGTCCTCCGGGGCTATTGGTATTTGGAAATATCCGGAGTAACCATCAAGAAAACAATAGAACTTGTGCCCCGCTAGCCTCTCTAGCATTTGATCAATGAAAGGCAATGGAAAGAAGTCTTTTCTAGTTACCGAATTGAGCCTTCGGTAGTCAATGCAAACTCGCCACCCGTTTTGAATTCGGGTGGGTACCATCTCGCCTTCTTTGTTCTCAATGACCGTCACTCCGGTCTTCTTTGGCACCACTTGGGTTGGACTCACCCATTTGCTATCGGAAATGGGAAAGATGATTCCCATTTGAAGCAACTTGATCACCTCTTTTTTCACCACATCCATCATGGGTGGGTTCAATCTTCTTTGCGGTTGCCTCACCGCTTTGGCCTCATCCTCGAGTAAAATACGGTGCATGCATGTGGATGGGCTAATGCCTTTGATGTCGGCAATAGACCATCCAATGGCCAATTTGTACTCCTTGAGGACCGCAATCAACCTCTCCTCTTGTTCTTGGGCCAAGGAATTTGAGATAATCACCGGTAGAGTGTGATTTTCGCCCAAGAACACATGTTTCAAATTTTCAGGGAGTGGTTTCAATTCCACCTCCGGTGCCTGCAAAACAGATGGTAGTGGCTTCTCGCTCGGAATGGTTAGTGGTAGGGCTTTAGAGCCCGGTGGCAAAAGTGGGAGTTGATTTAACTCCGCCACCATCATTTTCATGTTGTTTGACATAGAGTATTCCATAGTGAAATCCTCTATGTCGTTTTCAATCGAGCTTAGTAACATGTCTTTCCCTTCAACTTCAAATACATCTTGGACCCAAGTGTCGCAAGTGTCAATTGCAAAAAGAGAGTGGTTATCGGTGGGGTATTTCATGGAATCATAGATATTGAATTCAACTTTTTCGCCATCGAATTCCATAGTTAATACGCCACTAAAAACATCTATTTTTGCTTTGGCCGTTTTTAGAAAGGGTCTTCCTAACAAAATTGGGACTGCATTTTTATCGTTCTCCATTTCAAGAACATAAAAATCAGCGGGAAAGATTAGGTTATCCACCATGACGAGTACATCCTCCACTACACCTTTTGGGTAAGCGTTGGATCTATCGGCAAGTTGGATAACAACCCCCGTCTCATGTAAAGGGCCTAGCTCTAGGGACTTATATAGAGAATATGGAATGACATTGATTGATGCACCCAAATCTAACATAGCCCTAGAAGAACTAGAATTTCCAAGTTTACATGGTATAGTGAACATTCCCGGGTCACTATACTTTTTAGGCAGTTTCTTTTGAAAAACGGCTGACACTCTTTCGCTTACTTGGATTTTATGTTTGCCATTCAATTTGTGTTTCCTTTTTATTGTGCAAAGCTCTTTTAAAAACTTTGCAAACCTAGGAACACCTTTTATTAAATTGAGAAGAGGGATATTTACCTCACATTTGCTGAAGGTCTCGTAGATATCCTTGTCATTGTTGTACTTGCGGTTGTCCTTGAGAGCCTCCGGGAAAGGTGGCACCGGCTCGTATGAATCGAGTGGTGGAAACTTTCTTTGAGGTGTGATTTCCTCCTCTTTCTCTTCTTCATTGTGAGGATTTGTGCCTGGCACCAAGATATCCTCCTCTTCTTCTCCAACATGGCTCTTTGCTTTTGCTTTAGCCATAACCAACTCCTTGCCACTTCTCAAAGTGACCGCGTGAGCTTGTTGCCTTGGATTCGGCTCCGTTTGAGATGGGAGTTTTGCCGAATCCTTAGCTTCAAGCCTACTCACGGCATTTGAGATTTGGCTGATTTGGCTCTCCAAGTTGTGGATGCTAGATTTTGTGGTTTCTTGAAATTGGGTCACACTTTGCTGCATCGTAGCCATATTCATGGCAAGTGATCGAATCATGTCTTCGGTGGACATGCTCGAGTTCGATGTTTGACCCTGTTGTTTGTATTGTTGAGGAGGAGGGTTTGATTGTTGAGGAGGTTGAGAGTTTCCGTACCTTAAATTGGGATGATCCCTCCACCCCGGATTGTAAGTGTTGCCGTGAGGATCATATCTTCTTTGACCTTGGAAACCCAAAGCATTGACTTGCTCGGGGTTCTCCTCTTGTAATGTTGGGCAGAAGTCGGTGGGGTGCCCTTGTGTCGAGCATATATCGCAGACCTTGACTTCTTGGGTTTTGGGATTCAAAAGAAAATCTTTTACCAAAGAAGTCAAGCCGGTCACTTGACTTGTCAAGCCATTCACTTGACTTTCTAACGAGTTGTTGGATTCCACCGCCATAACTCGTTTTGATGATGACCTCCCATTGTAATGTCTCGAGTTTTCGGCCAACTCGGAGATGAGGTCCCTTGCTTGAGAAGGGGTTTTGTTAACAATACCCCCTCCACATGCCGCATTTACCATGCGTCTATCTTGATCAACAAGCCCATCATAGAAGTAGAGGATGAGATCTTGTTCCGAATATCCATGATATGGGCAACTAGCGCATAATTTCTTAAAGCGCTCCCAATATTCGTACAAGGTCTCATCATCTGCTTGCTCAATGTTGCTGATTTGCTTTTTGAGACTTGAAGAGATAGATGCGGGATAATACCTGTCGAGGAAGCTCTTTTTCATTTGAGCCCATGTGTTGATGCTACCTGAAGGAAGGTAGAAAAGCCAATCCTTCGCGGTGTCTTTTAAAGAAAATGGGAAGGCCCTTAGCTTTATTTGCTCCTCGGATACACCATTGGGGCACATGCTCGTGCACACAATATGGAATTCCGATAGATGTTTGTTAGGATCTTCCCCCCGTAGGCCATGGAAAGAGGGAAGTAGATGAATGAGCCCAGATTTAAGCTCAAATGTGACCCCCGTATCAAGAGTTGGAAAAGTGATACATAGGGGTTGTTGATTTAGATTCGGAGCTGTGAGCTCCCTTAATGTTCTTGTTTCATGAGCCATAGTGATTGGCTCTTCGGTCTCGCTAGATTGAGAACTAGCACTTGATGATTCTCCCGAGTCGGAGTTTGAAAATTTGTTTTTCAGCCGCTCGAGAGTTCGTTCTATTTCGGGGTTTGAGTGATATGTGATTTCGTTCAGTGAACGATATTTTACCATGTACTACAAAGCTCAGCAGAAATAGAAATCTTTATACTCAAACCATATTTTTTTTCTTTTTCTTAAAATAAAATAAAAAGAAAAATTAATTGCCTTTCCCCGGCAACGGCGCCAAATTTGACGTGCACTTTGTCGTGAGTGCACTCAAAATAGATTTATTACTAGCACTTACACGTAGTATAGGTGAAGTAGAGTTCGTATCCACAGGGAAAGGAATAATTCTCTTTTTATGAACTAGTAAATAAAGGGGGGTTTTGTTTGTTGAGTGATTTAATTAAATTAAACACGAAGATGAACGAGTTATATGGGATTAAATTCAGGAATAAAAGGGACTTGGTCTTGCTACTTTCCACTTGTTGATATATTTTAGTCGATCATTGTTATATCTATAACTTATCCCCTCTCGAATACTCAATCGAGGAGTATATCCAATTCATCGAGGGTAGTTATTAACAACGACCGTTCATTAATAACCCTTACTATTAACCAAATATAGAACAACGCCGTATACCGATTTAATAGTAGCATTTAACCTCTTTAACTCCTTGATGAAATCAATTGAGATTGATAACCTCAACACAACGGTTTCGGTTTAACCAACAAAATTAATCCCTCTTAAGTTTATTAACCACGACCGTGCATTAATAAAACGAAGTTACTTACTTATGAAACCTTCAACGTTTAACCATCGGTTCGTTGAACGTTTTTAGTAATAATCAATGTCGGAACGTTAACTAATCGTCACTTAGCCACCCTCCAACAATGATATAGAATGAGATTAAGGGAAGAATTAATAATCAAGAGGAGAAAGTAAGAAAATAACTCACAACTTTAATAATCAATCAAGCTTCAAGAGCAAAACCAAGATGGAAGAGTTTAGCTCCTCATTTGGAGACTAAACATGATAAAAATATAAAGAAAGAACTTATCTAAACTGAGCTTAGAAGTATAAAGGAATTGGTGTCCTTATTGTGGAGGAAATGTGGTGTATTTATAGGCTTTTTAGGCCTGCAGGGTCGTGTACCCGATCGGGTTTTCAGCTCAACCGATCGGGTAAGGGTTATTTCCTCGAAACTGAAAATCTGGGGTCATACCCGATCGGGTATGTCGGCCACCCGATCGGGTATGGATACGCGATCGAGTTAAAAAATCCTCCTGCATGTTGCTTTGTTCCCGGGTTGATTCGATTTGACTTTTCAGCAACTTACCCGATCGAGTATGGAGCATACTCGACCGGGTATGCTACCAAAAATCAGAATCCTCATCTTTTCTTGAAATCTTTGCACCTTCCTTCCATTTGTGATGTTCACCAATGGTCCCTAGAGTGGTCTTGGATCTGTTTGAGCTCAGAACCAACCTAATCTAAACAATTTACAAACATTTTTACAAACTAAACTATTACACCAAAAGTGTGTAATTTCTAGAGTAACAATCACTCAAAACTAATCAAAAACACAATTATAAACACGGAAATAACATGAATGTCAATTACCGAGTGCAACAACTTCATAAGGAAACACTCAAGAAAGCAAGGAAGGGTACCGAAGAAGAAAGCAAACGGGAAGGCAAACGTCACAAGCTAAACCAACCAGGGGAGACAAGAAACAAGAAAAAGATCAACAACCAAAACCATGACCAGAAGCGTAAGAAGAAGAACTCCACTGAAGGGACGCACTTCTATTGCTCAAAGTGTGGGAAAGATCATCCTGGAAAATACTGTGACGGAACGCTTGTGAGATGTTTTCATTATGATAAACTAGGGAATCGGGTGTTCGAGTGTCATTCTAGGAAGAAAGGCTTACCTCCAAATCATGGATGCCATCGTCAAGGGAAGAATGCCAACCGCAACGGAAGAACTTGAGAGTAGTAGTTGGGACCGTTTAAATTTCTAATTATCAGTAGTAGTAACCTCTTTGAAGAATAATGTATCGTTTGATCTTGAATAAATAAATTATTTGCTTGAGTGAGTTAAGTGCTTCGGCGACGAAGCACATTTTTAAGGGGGTAGAATGTGACATCCCGAAAATTTAAATAAAATAGCCTTGTTAATGAGATAAAATTGGGAAGTGACATTTTTATATGCACACACGTAATATTAGGTAATTAAAAAGAATACTACTTAATTAATATATAAATATTGACTTTTCAAAAACAACTATGTGAACTAATACTCCGTAATTTAAGTACACACATATATGATGATATGCACACATGATAGGTTCGTACTACTCCTTTTAGTATTATGCACGCCGGATTCCGAGCAACGCATATGGGAGAAAAAACGGAACGAGCATTGAAGGAAATAAATAAGAAATGTTATTTAACAGAAGATCTAGAATCATCTATTAGGTTTATATTATATATACTACGTATACGGGTTGTAACCAGGCGTTAAAACACCTTTGAACCCTAAACCCTCGTCGCCGCCATATATACATAACATATCGGGGGAACTTCGAACTACACCCGATCAAACAGACGTCGGCAGCCTACTCTGCTACCAGCGTAGAACGAAAGAGGAGACCGCCACCGCGGTGAGGAGCGTTGCAGCAAGAGAGGAGTCGTTGGCTCAGTTTCTGTCGGGACGAAGCGGGAGAGATATCTTTCTGAAAGGGACGCCGCAGCAAGCCTCTGAACCAGTCACCGGGGAAACAGCCGCCGGAGAAGAAGAAGAAGTTGCTCGTTGTCGCCGGGTCAAGCTACGATCGCTGCCGTCGTCCGCCTGGAAGCCGTTTTCCATCGCCGTCGCCATCACCGTCTTCACTGCGTTCGACAAACGAAGAAGACGATTGCATGAAGGGTATCGTACGTATTACTCCGCATGTTTATTACTTTGGGCTGAGTTTTGTTTGGCAGATTATTACGTAACAATTAAATTAAAGACTTGGCCGTATATATCAATTGAATTGGATTAAGAATACTAAAATAGATCATTATATATAATCTACGGAGTACAAATTAACAACATAAGAGGGAAAATTATAAATCAAGGGTAGAAGCTTTAACTATAAGCTGATAATAAGATATTAATTTTTGAATTTTAATAGAAGGTGATTTGAGTGATCTGAAGAGCAAGGTAGAAGATTCACTTAGAGTATTTGGAGCGTGAGGTAAGTTTCACGTCAACCAAAATTATACCTTTTGTTTCGTGAATCTATTTATGATTATTCATTTGATTTTATTTGAGTACTTTGTGAGATTTCTAGCATTTAAAATTTATACTTCGTATCTGAGAATTTGGAATTATTCATGGATTGTTATTGAGAATTATATTTGAGATTTCAGTATTGGATATTGAATGATATTTTCGAGTATTTGAGTTATCATATGAAATGTTGTTGGGGTTATATTTGAGATCTGAACTATTTATGAAGTATTCTATATTTCAGCTCTTTCGTGAAATTTTAATGTATGGTACATTTGAGTGTAATTTGTTGGAGTTCAGATTTTACATTGTGGATTATTTTGTGGAGTTTGGATTTTGTATCCGTTTTGGTTGAGGTTGTGATATTGGTTTGGATCTTTGAAAATGAATTGTGATTTTTTGTGAGCACCCGGAGAAATCTGTGGTGTCGGTTTGCCACATCCGGATAAATGTGGTATTGGTGAGTGGTAATGGCTATAAGTCTAAATCCACCAGGGGTACTTCCCAAAAGCGGAGTATCCCAGCTTAATCGTAGTGTAGTTGGTAGAAAAATCCCGACTACTCGGGCTTCTTACTTCCCAGAGGGCTTGGAATCCCTTTTAGGGGGTGTGCACACTTAAGGTAGGAGTTCGGCTTCCACTAGCTTTGATTGGGTTTGAGGTGAACTGGACTTTGATTGGATTGAGGTGATTGAGATTATTTGATTGGCTTGATTTGGACTTGAGGTGAATATTATTTGATTGGATTTGTGGTGAATTAAAGTATTGGATTGATTGGAATTGTTGGATTATTGGATTGGATTATATTTGGATTGAGTTGTTAAATTATTTATGGGTTTTACTTTTGGATTTGATTTGGTTTGATTATGTTGAGTACTCTTTATTATCAGCATTTATAAGTATTTTGAGATATTTGGTGTTTGATTTATGCTTTGGAATTATTGTAATGATTTTTGGTGGTTTTACGTATATTTGGTATTTTTTTAATTTTTGTGGTTGGGAAATATTTGCTTATATTTGAGGTACTATTATTTTACTAGTGAATTATGCTATGAGAAGATTTTATAAATTGTTTTAAAAAAAAATATTTTTCCTCCTAAATGTCTTTCAAAAACATTAAATTATATTATTTATTATTTTATGGGGTTAGGTGGAACTTACTTAGCATTGTTGCTAATTTTTGTTTTTTTTGTTTTTCTTTCTGTACTTGATTTTGTACAGGTGACGCTTTGATGATGATGTTGATTTCGAGAGAGCTTCGGCTAGAAAACATAGTTAGTAAATCATTGTAATTCCATTTTCAATATCTTTAGTTAGTGAATAATTATTTTTGGAGTTTAAGTTGTTTTAGCCTGTGCACTCGGTTAAGGGAGAATCGAGTGTGCCGGTAACGCCCCTATTTCCCTTTTGGTTTTCCGCTGCATAACTCTGATGTTTTCGATTAAAGTTAATATTTCTTCTGAATAAAGTATT
Organism: Cuscuta epithymum; assembly: GCA_945859915.1. Taxonomy (NCBI): domain Eukaryota; kingdom Viridiplantae; phylum Streptophyta; class Magnoliopsida; order Solanales; family Convolvulaceae; genus Cuscuta; species Cuscuta epithymum. The sequence goes on from CAMAPF010000916.1 coordinate 637,250, forward strand.
TTTTTGGGTGGGAAATTTTGGGGTGTTACAATCTTAGGGGGACGGATCGAAATGGTAAAATAGGACAATCTTAGCGAGACGAAGGTAGTACTCGTGAGTATCAAAATGTTAATCCCTTACAATGACATTAATGCATGTATTTATACTAGGAGGAAGTTGGTGAGATGGATGATGTGGCCAATCCTGAGTGGACGATCTCTTTTCCACTTAGACACCCATAGTTGCCACTTGAGCACTCATACTTCAGCATTAAATGCGCCTCCCGCCAACTTGCAAAGCTCCCGCCAACTACTCTGGGCTGATCTCCTATGGATGGCGTTCCCTGTGGCCAAGTTCCCTATCCGGTCTGTTCGGGATCTGCCGAATGGGAAATACCCAGTTGGGGAGAGCCTGTCCGGGAATTCAAGATTCATGTCTAGTATTTGTTGGGTTCCGCTACTTCTTTGTTGGGCCTCATGGATATTTTAGGCTGGGTTATTGGGCCGGGCCCTAATATCCCAACAAGTAGTAACTTACTAACTTTAATGGAATTCAGAAAAATATATGAGTGAGCCATACACATAATTTCTTTCCTTGATTAACAGTTCTACCAATTGAAATGTTTCCACAAATAAATGAAACTGAATTTATTGATCTAGATCTTCGATTTTTTTATACTTAAAAAGTTCTCCCATTGAACTTTGATCAATGAACCTGCAAAATCCTTCAAATTGTATCGGATTCAATTCAGGGATTGTAATAACTCCACCCTTTTTCCATCTACAAGCATTTTTTAATTCTTTTTTATTTTCTTTATTATTTACTTCCTCCGTCCATTAAAACTTTGGCAAGTTAGACCGACACGGAGATTAAATAAAATAAAAATTGTGTAGTTGAGATTTGTGCAGATTAGAGAGAATTAACTGAAACCACAAATTCTTAACTTAAAATGGAAAGTGTCAAAGTTAGTGGGACAACCGAAAAATGAAAAGTTGACACAATTTTAAGGGACGGGGGAGTATTTTTTTTATAAAACCGCGTCCCTTATGAATTCTTCATCTAATAGCTAAGATAAGAGATGATTTATTTATTTGATCGTGATAAGAGATGATTTATTAATGGGGAGATTTCTATTGTTTTTACCAAATCACATGAAATTGCATTGGACTTAATATCTGAACTATACAAATTAAAACATTTTTTAATTTCAGAGATAATAAAGAAATCATTTGAGAATTGCTTTTAGCATCTAATGAATCCACACATTTCTGCCACTTTTGTTATTGCTGCTCAGTGGCGGACCCAGAAGTTTTCTGAAGAGGGGGCACTCCCGCATAGATAAAAATGGGTCGGATTGGGTCGCATCGGGTGTACCATTGATCTTTTTTGTCAAGTGTGTTCAAATTATTATTTTTAACTTGAAATAGATTATTCAATGTCGGCTTCAAACAATGAACATATATGGATTATAAGTCTACTTTTGAACTTGTTGACACAATTCTAAACAATAATATTTGGTTTTTTTTATAAAAACACATAATTTTGGATTAGAAATGATTCATCCTTGTGCCGTTTCTGGTTTTACATTAGAATTCTCGTTATTTTTGATACTATAAAATGATCAAGATTTCAAATCTGAACTAGGATCATGTCGAATGCTACACATTGTGCCATAAAATTTGTTGGTACTTGTCTGAAATATAATACTATCATGTTAAAAATGAAGTATACATCAAGTTTATGATTTCAACCTTTAATACAACTTTATTTAATAATGTGATTCTATATATCTAACTTATATCATACTATAGATAAAAAAAATCGAAGGGTTTGTCGGTTTGAAACTTATTTATGGTGAATTGACACATTTTTTCGTGTATGCACTTTTATTCAAGATAAAAAATTTGAATCTATTAAGTTCATCCCACGTATTAGAATCTTTGTCATATCTTTGACCTTTAACTTTGGATAAACATTATTCACACCATGTAAAACAATCATCAATGCCATTTTTCATATAAGGTGTAGTGACCATATCAGGGTTTGCTCCATCACAACTCAACTTCATGGTTGTTTATATTTCTTATTACTAGAATTGTTATATGTCTTTCACGGAGTCCTATATATCTAATAGTTTTTTGAAATAATGACAATATGATTGAAATAAAGATAGAGGACAAAAATACGACTTAGTAACTATCATAGTAATTTTAGTGACCATGATTGTGTTCAACTCTATCAGTATAATAACTATGCATAATAACTACTTCCTCCGTTCTTTTTTAATTGCAACGGTCAACATTTCATGTTTGCCAACGCACATGTTTGACCATTAATATCTTTCATTCCCTATTATTAAAAAATTTAAAAAAAAATCATATTTTGAAATTTTAGAATGTCAAGAATTTAACAATATTTTTAAAATTTTAATTTATTATACATCAATTAATAAAATGTAGTCAAAGTAGAAGATGTGAATAGTGCAAAAAGTCCAATGTTGCAACTAAAAGAGAACGGAGGTAGTATTTTTGTCCATTAATTATATTTTGTCCATTAATTATATTTTTGTAATATCTATGGAAAAAAACTTTATTTTTTGTCCGGGTAGCGGGGGCACAATTTTTATCTTAAGTACTAATACTAAACTTTGGAATCGGAAGAGGGGGCACTTGCCCCCCTAGGACCCCCCAGGTCCTCCACTGTTGCTGCTGGATTGGCCATAAGGCTTGCATCAATAGTTCTATTGAACCCGGAATTGGTCAAGGGATTGCCGCGGGTCAAGCTGTAGAGGGGATCGCATGCAGGGGAATCTAAGGCATGCAATCTATTACTTATTCTAGTTTTTAGGGAAGTTTTAACAATTTATAGATTGTTTGTTGCATTAGCACTTTTATTTGCGGATCCTTTTGTTTAATTTAAATGGTAAGAATAAGAAAAAGGCTATTGAGGTTTTTTTCAAATGATATTAAATTATATTTCAATTGCTTTCATCCTTTCCAGTCTTAGTTAAGGGTCACTTTTTTTAGAGATGTTTATTTTTTCAGCGGCCGGGACAAATTTGCGTCCTGATTTAAGCAGTATAATTGACGGCACTAAAGTCATACGTGCCTTAAAATAAATTCAATACTTAACAGTTAACACTTATACGTAATATAGTGAAGTAAGGTAGTTTGTATCCACAGAGAAAGAAATAATTTTGTTTAAGGAAACTAGTACTTAAAAAGGGGGGATTTTGGGATTGTTTGATTTTAATTAATTAAACACTAAGATGAACGACTTATATGATTTTAATTAATGACATAAAAGACTTGGTTTTGCTACTTTCCACTTGTTGATATGTTTGTTGATCCCGGTTATATCTATAACTTATTCCCTCTCGAATACTCAAATGATGACATCTCCAATTCATCGAGGGTAGTTATTAATAACGACCATTCATTAATAACCCTTACTATTAGCAAAGTATAGAACACTGTCATATACCGACTTGATAGTAGCATTTAATATTTTAATTCCTTGATGAAATCAATTGAGATTGATAACCTCAACACAACGGTTTCGCTTTAATCAACACATTAATCCCTCTTAATATTATTAACCACAATTGTGTATTAATAACCCAAGTTACTTACTTGTGAAACCATCAATGATTAACCATCGGGGTTCATTGATTGTTTCTAGTAGTAACGTAATTAATGTCAAGATGTTAACTAATTGTCATTTAGCAACACTCCTCAACATTAATATAGAGATAGTCAGATAGAAAAAGGGAAGAATTAATATTCAAGGGAAGAAGTAAGAAAATAACTCACAACTTTAACATTCAACAAACTTCAAGAGCAAAACCAGGAAATGGAAGTTTAGCTCCTCATTTGGAGACTAAACAATGCTAGAAAAATATAATGAAAATACTATTCTAAGTTGAGCTTAAGTATATGGAAGAATGGGTGCTTAAAAGTAAAGGAAAATGGTGTTATTTATATGTGTTTAGCACAAACTAGTCCGGATACCCGACCAGGTATATGAGATACCTGACCGGGTATTTGTCAAATCATATCTTTTTCGCATGTCTCTGTGTTTTTCCGCACGTCTTTTTGCCTGAAATCACTTCATACCCGACCGGTATATGGAATACCCGACCGGGTATTTGTGTAATTTCGCAGCAGCTTCATTTTTCTCTTCATACCTGACCGGGTAAAGAGTATATCTGGTCGGGTAAGTCACCAAATCACATTTCTTGCATGATTTCTTGCTCCCTTGCACCTTGCACCTTGCTCCTTTGTTGTGAACAAATTTATTCAAGTTCTAGATCTTCTAAAACTAATAAATTACAATAAACTAGAAAAATAAAAGGTTGCACCGTAAATGTGCAATTACTACAACAACACACCGTAAAAACCAATTAAAAATAAACTTAAGCATTCCAAAACCATTGCAATCAGTAATTTGTGTGACCAGGAACCCAGACAATATGCCTAGGATTAGCCGCTTCTATGGATCTTTCCTTTAAGTTGGGGGAACAATTACAATACGTCTAGCATTCCATCACGCTTGGATCCAATGAGGATCTAAAGAGGTAGATTGTGCCTTCATTATATGAATGTCTATATATATGCCCTCGTTTTATTCTAGAGAATCCATTCAGGTGAAACACCACAACTTCCCTTTCTACTTTACGTAATTAAATTAGCTCACGCTTTTTCTAGTTTTTCAATAGACTCCCACGCAATTCTTCTCCACCTCCGAAGCGCAGCTAACACTATAATCACAAGCAAAAAGTTTTTTGTAGCGTGTTCAATCAAACGGGTTATTATTAGCACCAACTACGGATTCCATACTAGCCTCCATAAACTTAAATTCCATAACCCCTATTGCGATAGGAATACCATTAACTTGGCCTAGACTTATTTGAACATCTTCAAATAACTTATGTTCAATTTTTACACTTAAGTAACTGTGAGACAATACCATAATAATTATTAATCATATTATTGTAAATAAATTTTATTTCAGTAACAATTTTGAAGAACCCTCTTCTTTAATTGCTTTTTATTTGAGATGGTTGTTGGTAGATTGAGGACTAACACAAGCTAGGGATGTTTTTATTTGGACTGAAATTTGTTGGTCTGATCTAGTCTGGTCTGTTTAGGTCTGGTCTGAACTGGTCTGGTAAATGTGTGGTCTATGTGTATTTTATAGAGAAAATTATCACTAATATTACTAAAATTCATGTGTTTCCCTAGAACATGACTAATTATGTTTTTTTCCTATAATGATGCATGTTACCATCCATATGATTAATACTCACTTCCTATTTTTTTAGTGACAACCATGTAGTACTTCACCATTATTGATTGGTCCTATTTTTGTGGCACATAATTTGGTAATACACCACATCAAGGCTGAAACTCACTTCATTAAGTTTCAAACCCTTATGTGCCTAGCTAGCGGGTTTCGAACTCGAGAGCTCTCGCTAGGCATGGTAACCTCACAACCAGCTAGGCTGGAATACTTGGTTAGTGGTGAGTTTTAGTAATATCAGAGTATTTTTCCCAATTTTATAACTACATAATTAAGTCAGGTCAGGTATGGTCTGTTTGAGTCTGGTCTGGTTTAGGACCTACTGTTTGGTTTTCCTTAAATAGGACTAATCATTCCACTTTTACCCCTAATTGAATTAATTAATTAATTAATTAACCCAATTATTCCCCCCGTTCTCTTGCACAATTAAGACAGTCTGTTTTTGGCGGGGCAGTCCGTTGGTGGTGGCGCCATGGCGGCAGTGGCGGCGTTGGACTCTGGCGGCAACGGACGGCGGCAGCGGCAGAAGTGATAATAATAATTATGTTATAATAATTATTATAATTATTATTATTTTAATTATAATAATAAAGTGATAAATCATGTTTGAAATTTTCTGATCTGGTCTGAATGTTTCTGATCTGTTCTGCTCTGAATCTTTCTGATCTGATTTGATCTGGTCTGAATAAAATAAGAATAAAACGAAGATAACCGCTTCTTAGCTCTCATCCCTCAAATATCGTCAATTATTAGTCAAATTAATTAGTTCTACTCACCTCATTAGTCATTACCGCCTTCTAAAACAACCTCCCACTTCCCATCCACTCTCTGATCAGTTGTTGTCATTCTCTCCATTAACGTATTACTCCTAGGACTGAGCCTAAGCACAAACTAGAGATCAACTCAAGACTAGCTTTAATTGCGGTGATAATCGATCCGGCCAGCTAATTATATGGCAGTAAGAAGCTGGTCCATGATTATGAGCAGTACCATTTCCGCATTAACGTTGTTACCATGTTTCGCCATTATCTTTAATGATGAAGCCGAGGCTGTCATTACTCCAGCAACAACGTTAATTAATGTGGTGAGGTTAGGCGCAAAAGGCGACGGCGAAACGGACGCGTCAAACGCGTTTCAGCTCGCGTGGTCTTCGGCTTGTGGGTCCCGCGACCCCGTCACGATTTACGTGCCCAGGGGAACGTTTTCCGTCCGGCAGGCCCACTTTAACGGCCCGTGCGAGAACCCGCACATCACCTTTCGGATTCTGGGCACCCTGGTTGCACCGTCCGATTACCACGTCATCGGCGATGCCGGTAACTGGCTGGCGTTCCATCAAGTTGACGGCGTCTCCGTCCACGGCGGCAGGCTTTCCGGCCAAGGCGCCGCCATCTGGGCTTGTAAGAGTTCCGGCAAGAAGTGTCCCAACGGTGCAACGGTACGCACGTACATCATCAGTCTCTTCATTCATTAATTCTAGCCTATTACGTACATTTGTTTTTGTAATTTATGTATCGTCGTCCGTAATTTATTTAAGAAATTACTCGTTTTTTTGGTGTTCTATATATTACTGGATTTTTTATGAATCTAGTAACGGTTACATTTCGTCCAGTGAATGGCGAAGTGGGGGAGATTTAACGATGACTCGTTTACTCGCACTAAGTAGAAAAGAGCAAATTAGCAAAACCAAACAGATCGAGAAGCAGATATCTTTAAGAAATTAAAAGACGTGACTAATTAAAGTTAGTTTATAAAAATATGATCTGGCCTGGTAAGTATAAAGATTATAATACTACGTAGTAATTTTAATCATAATAGCTTAAGTTCAATTCTTATATTGAGTCATGACATTCCATATTATTTCACGTACCTTGAGACAGCTTTATTCATGTTTTAATTTGTTTCAATAATATTTTTGGAAAAACTCAAATTAAAATCAACACTATTTAAAAAATTTGCAAAACAAAAGTTACGTTAATTAATTATTCCTGTTAATATTTGAATTAGTGTTTGTACTTGTTAAAACTCATTTTCGCAGAAACCAACTAGAAGCTCAGTAAAATCATCATCGTTCAATCCTCATCATTTGTGTTGGTTGCAAGACATAGCAATTAAAATTGGAAGTTCAATTTTATATTTTATATCATATACTCCGTACTAAATTAAGATTAATTAAAGTAGTCACCCAAAGCATCTCAAGCTATATAGATATAAGCCATATTTGCAATTTTAGCCTGTGCGATCGTTATCGTTATTGATGTTGTAACGTTAATCACTTCCAAATTTAGTATCATAACTAATAAATCTTTGCAATTTAAGGACTTTTCCACCGGAAAGTACACTTTCCGGCAACAAATTCCAATACCGGCGACATCTTTTTCGATATATTATCGACAGAAAGTATGCTTCACAAAGGAAATTAAAAGTCCTTAAATCACAAATATTAATTAGTTACACGACTAAATTTACAAGTTACTAAAGTTATTGTACTAACAATTAATTAAAACGGCCGAAAGCTATAGGAAGAAAATTGTAAATTTCGATCCCTAGATATAATTCAAATTGAAATGCATTTAATTGTTTGTTTCCGTTCAATGATTTCACATAAAGTAATTCACATAAGAGTAGGGGATCCACGTATATGGTGAATTAAAGTTTGGTGTGACTTATTTTTTCAATTAAAGAAACAAAAGTAATTCAACCCTGTCTTTATGAGGAGTATATTTGAAGTAATTTTATGAAAAATCTCCACTTAGTTATATTTTTAAATTAAAAGCACTTTTCCAAAGGATTATTGGTATGATATATGAACCCACTTTCAAGTTTTAAATATGGAATTAGGGGAACTATAACATGCCAACGGAAATTAAATCAAAGAACACGAGAATCATAACAGTGAATGTATCTAGCTAGTAGCTAGCTAGCTAGCTGCTTACTTCTAAATAAAATTTGACCATAATAAACATACAAAATCCATCGGGAATGATTATGTTACATGCGTGCCGCGCGCGGGTATAGATAAAACAAATTAATCCAGCCAACTAGCCAAGCTAGCTTTTATTTAGCCGTTTCTTAATTTATTGTGCTAGAATATACGAAGTATCTCTCTTAACAAATACAGGTATCAATGTAAAAGATCCAAAAGAAAAAAGACGTAAATTACTATGCATATATGATAGTGTCAAGAAGTCGATTGATTAGTGATCAAACTTCCTTCAGGATCTCCGCAATTTGTAACGAGAATTCAAAAAAGATAGAATATTGATAATTTGGATTATGGAATTTGAGAAGTCGATTGAGTCGAAATGGAGCCTCCAATTAGAAAATCGACTATGAAGAGATCATTAATTTGCTTAGGAGAGATTAATGATATAGATTAGTGAAGAAAGCTAGGTATGTAGCAACTCTAGCTAGGAGCAAGAAAGGTACTACGTACTTGTCATTTTTTCTTGAACATATTTGTTTTAATTTGTTGGGTGTGGCATGTAGAATTTATCGTTTACAAATGCGAAAAACATACTTGTAACGGGGCTGATATCACAAAGTAGCCAAATGTTTCATCTTGTGATCAACGGGTGCCATAACGTGACGGTGGAACACATCGAGATCGAAGCACCGGGAGATAGTCCCAACACGGACGGCGTTCACATTCAATTTTCATCGGACGTTACCATTCAACACTCCAAAATCGCCACCGGAGATGACTGCGTCTCAATTGGCCCCGGCACCGTCAATTTGTGGATGCACAACTTGTCTTGTGGACCGGGACATGGAATCAGGTACCTCATTCCGTATTTTTTTTACTGATCTCGTGTTTTTTTATAGTGAATTGTACAATAAATTTTGTACAAACCTACCTATGTTGTAGACTTGGATGTCCTCATGTTGCAAGTAGTATGGCAAATCAACTGTTGTTCCAATTTCCAAAGTGTTCTTATAAAAGTGCAAATTAAAAAAAAAACAAAGATGCACCATTGCACCTGTACAATTGGCCGGTGTTATAAGCCTCAACTAAGTTTAGTTTTTTAACTATGTTTTCTTTTGAACTGTTTTCAGTCCCAGATCAGATCAGACCAGACTTAAACAGATCCAGACTTGGACAGTTATAAAATATACAGAAACCATAGATTTACTAGACCAGACTTAAACAAACCAGATCGAATAGACCAACAAATTTCAATCAAAAAACACTCGTAGTATTCGAGCCTCATGTTTTAGGATAGAACAAGCTAGCTTAGATATGTTCACAATAGTTCGGAAAAGTAAAGTCATTTCTAGTTTAATCGATCTATTATATCACCAATTTCGATTTTGTATAAAAATAAATAGCTGTACATACACTTCTTTGAAGCGCAGCATTGGAAGTTTGGCCAAAGATTTAGAAGAAGAAGGGGTTGAGAATGTGACATTGAAAACAGCTATGTTCAAGGACACACAAAACGGTGTGAGAATAAAAGCGTGGGGCAAACCCAGCAATGGATTCGTCAAAAAAGTTGTTTTCGAAGATTTGATCATGTTCAATGTCCAAAACCCCATTCTCATTGACCAAAACTATTGTCCTGGCCATGTTAATTGTCCGCGTCAGGTACATTTTATTAAATTTATTTAATTATTACCTCACCACCTAGTTAAATTTATTATCACTTTTATGTGTCTGATTTAACACGATTATTAAAAAAGTGGTTGAAAACGTAAAAGTTATGGTTGAGATTTGAATATAAAATAAAATGATGCAGTCATGAAGATCACATATTTCTTTCCAAAATATACAATGTGACACTTATTTTGAAACAACCCAAAAAAGAAAGTAGAACAGATAAAATGAGATGAATGGAATATTAATTATTACAGAGTATTACAACTACCAAAATAGTTTTGAATTATTTCTCATACACCGGTAAAATATGAATTAATAATTGCATACTTCTATGTTGTTAGACATATCATACGTAGTACTAATAACCCTAAACCCTAAACCCTAAACTCTAAAACCCTAAATCTTAAACCCTAATTACATACTTCAGAAATGAATTCTCACTTTCACTATTGAGTCAAAGTTTACAAACTCTTACCATTGATTTAGTCCTGTAACTTTATTCAATTATAATCATTATTAGTCTTATAAGTTCACTCATTTGCATATTTGTTCCTGCAACTAATAAATTTTTGTAATTTAGGAATTTTACCATTGGAAAATACACTTCCCGGCAACAAATTCGCAAGAAAGGATGTCTTCGGCGTTGAATTTTCTGCCGGAAAGTATACTTTCCGGTGAAAAAGTCCTTACACTGCAAAGATTTGTTAATTACAGGACCAAATCTACAATCAAATAAAGTAATAAGACTAATAATGTGCACGGTCGAAAGTTACGAGACTAAAATTGCAATTTTTCCTTCGCTTTACACTACTACGTATATATTATTACTAATACTACATATTATAGTAATCTTAGTATTATTTTTTGAGCCAAAGTTCGTTGGTGAAGTTTGCCGCATAAGATTATATTTTTCTCATTATATTAAACAGGATTCAGGAGTAAAGATCAGCGACATTACGTACGAAAAGATAAAGGGAACTTCTGCAAGCGAGGTGGCGGTGAAGTTTGAGTGTAGCAAGGTGAACCCATGCGAGGGGATAAGGTTAAAAGACGTCAAATTGGGCTTCAAAGACAAACATGCTCGGGCCTCTTGTGCATACGTAGCCGGAAAGGCTTTTGGCCCAATCGAGCCTTCAAGTTGTCTCTAGCTACCTTTATTTTTATTTATTAGCTTACTTTTTGTTTATAAGTTTGTGTGATAAAACTAATTAAATCTAAGCTAGTTTGGGAATACATATAAAATAAGATATAGCTAGCTAGCTAGCTAGAGAATGTATACAACAAGCTAGCTGGGATTTTTGTTGTGTCTACCAGAGATTTTGTTATACGTAGTATTACTACATATTATAACTCGCAAGTCCAATCCCAACACATGTAATTGTGCTCCATACTTCCATCAGTGTATATAGAAATTAAATGGAAATGAAATTCCTGACCAACAAACAATAACAAAATGTGTACGCTTAGATATACGGAGTATGTTGGAACAAACTTCAAAAATCACACTAAAAGATGTACTTTTATCATTCTTTTATGGAACATCAATCATATCCATAATCCATCATACTCCAAGAGTCCAAGCCTTAGCTTATTACCAAGCCTTATTACCAAACTTTTTTGAGGCATGCTAACATGAATCCACCCATGATATCAGAATCAAATTGAAAAAGAAAGATGAGAAAAATAAAAGAATATGATAAGATAAAACGAATAAAATAAAGATAAAAGTAAATACACAATACCTCCATTATTAAATAAGAAAGATAATACAGAGTATGACGATAGGAAAAAGATAAAAGATAAACACAACATAACATAACATCATAAAAATAATGAAGATAAAAAGATAAAAGAAAGATTGAGAAAAAGAGAGAAAAGGGAAAGTTGTCGAAATAGGAGTAAACAAGTTACGTTCCGGAATTCCAAAATAAGACTATTGTGTTTTTCTTCCCAAAACATGAGTAATATGACAATATTTACACCCATCTTAGAGTAATTACTGCCTGATAGTTGCAGTACTTAGCATTAACGTGGCACAATTAGTATTTATTGTTGTTAATGACAATATTTTTCAATGATGTATGCTAATAATCACTCCTATTCTCAATTCCCTATAAATACATCCTTTTTTCTTTCCATTTTGATATTCATTCTTTCATATAATAAAGCTCAGTTTAGATTAGTATTTTTCTTAATTATATTTTCCAAGCATGTTTAGTCTCCAAATGAGGAGCTAGGATGTTTTTACTTGGACTATTTTTAGTCCCAGATCTGATCAGACCAGACTTAAACAGACCAGTCCAGACTTAAACAGACCAAATCAGACCATACTTGACTTCTGTAGTTATAAAATACACATAGCCCAGAAGTTTACCAGACCAGTTAAGATCAGACCAGACTTAAACAGACCAGACCAGACCAGCAAATTACAGTCCAAGTAAAAACATCCCTAAACTTTAACATGATATTTGTGAACAAATCTCAATTCGAAGCAGCAGTAGTAGTGTGTATGTGTGTGAAAAGCACATGATTTTTCAATAATTTATTTAGCTGACTTTTCGATTGTAATTTAAAATAAAAATTTGTTGACATTTCATGAAAAACATTCTCACGGAATTTTATCGAAAAACTCCCCCGAAATACCTCAAATTGTACGACACTCCCAATCAGCCGCGCCTAAGGTGAACTCTCCTCGTACTATACATACGACCTCCTAATAGGATTAGACCATTTGTAGTGGTCAAGAGTCTAAATTGTTAAATTTGGACTCCGTCCATATGAAAACAGTGTTTAGACTCCGTCAATTCTATATTTCTCTGCATCCGTGCTCCGTCAATAAAATACACTCAACATTTTTTTAGATATCAATTTATTAAAACATTAATTAATTTAAATTAAGTAATGTTTTACTTTTAATATTTTCTCTAAATAATTATGAAATAAAAAATACACATTTCGATGTAGAAATAAATAAATTTCATTAATTTTTTTATCGTTTTTCGGTTAACAAAAATGAACTTAGTTCAAGTAAAGTTCGATTATGAAATATTCAGTTATTTGTGAATGCTTCATGAATTAAAAAATTGTGATTCATGTTTTTTGAGAATCAGAAAAACTTCAACGGTTAAAACTTGAGATTTTTTTTTAAATTTTATATATTATATATTGGTGTCATATGAAAGATCACAAAAATTTATTAATTTTGATATGTTTTTTGAAAAATTTGGAATACAAATAAAAAAGTTATAAGAGTTTTAAAAAAATTGAAGTCTAATGACACAGGGATGACATCATCATTTGAGAGTCAATCCACCCTCTATTAATAAGACCCTCAACCCCCTTACCCACTTTTAAGACCTCTCTCAATCTTCCACTACACACATTTAATTTAGAAGTCCAAAAGTTCCATTTTTTAAGTTTTGGACTCCTAAAACCTTCCCACTCCAAATGGTCTTATGAATGTTATTGTTATTATTTTATCAACGTGTGTAGGTGAGTTCCGATCCAAAACAAAATGATAATTTGTTCTTTATCTATTATTTTATTGGAATAATGACATGAATAGTAGGGAGTATTAGATATTAAATGGACGAAAATAAGATTAAATTTTGATTTGGATAAAAAAAAAATGTGTCTTAATTAAGCTACTGCTAATATAATATGCAACACAATTTATTTTACATCCAAGCAAAATTATTTTTTAATTTTTCACCTCTGATAAGAACAACCTTTGTTTGACAATATAATGAAGGTTATGGAGCACTCTCGACTAATAGGTTTCCTCCAATTCGTTGTCATGTTATTCATAAAAACAAAATTAGAAGATTTTTAATACATATATTTAAAATCTGAATAAGTCATATTAGCCTTAAAACAATTATAAACTAATAAATATAAAAGTTTTTCGATAGATTTATGCAACCAGCATTAACAATTTTTCTAAATAGAGCGTTCGAAATTAGAGATAAACTAAAAACAAGATAATGCATAACTGCATATTATGACAATGAAAAAAAAAAACATAAGGTTTTATAGGCATTTGAAATAAAGTGTGTCATGTTTGTAGGGACTAAAACTTTATTTAAACTTTAAGAAGACACCATTACGATGAAATTGATGAAATACTCTCAATATAAATTCACAAAACTAATTCTAAATCTAACCTACACGGGCAGCTCAACTGATAAAGCGATGGGACAATTGGAGTATGACCAAGGATCAAAACCCACGACCGTGTGGAGGTCACAGTTCTTATGTGCTGGATTGGATCTCTGGTGCACACGAGTATAAATTCTACCACTATTGGAATTGATAGAGTCGCCGTGATTTACATCTCCCACATGCTCGGGTCAAGGCGTGGGAGGGCGTTTGATGTCGGGGATACAATCTTTTTTGGAGAGATTAGTGATTCACCATTACTCATTACCAATCAATCAATATGAAACTAATCATTAGAGTATGAGCAGGGGCGGAACCAGCCCAGTGCCCGGAGGTGCCCGTGCACCTGCGGTATTTTTGTTTTTTTATAATGTATATACATATATTTATATTTCATTAGTTGAGCACCTGCAGCCCAATCCCAAAAGTCTTTTACCTTAACCTTTCTCTTGTGCCAGCCCAAGCATAGAAATCTTTCTGGAGCAGCCCGCAGCCCAAGTCCCCAAAAGCCTAAAGAGTAAAGGCCAAGTCCTAACGCCCAACTCAACCCCCTGCATTTAGCTATTTTAGTAGTTGTTTTATTTAAATTTTATAGTTTTGTTTATTGATATATATGCGATGCATATGATTTTTGTTATAGTAGTACTACCTCCGTCCCGAAAACAAGTTCACATTTTCCTTATTTGGATGTCCCAAAAGAAACTTCCTATTTCCCTAAATGGAAAGTTATTCTACATCAAAACAATGTCAAACAGTACAAAACAGTGTCATATAGTGTCGAAATAGTGCCACACAGTGTCGAAACAGTGCAAAAGAGTAAAAATTTACCCCTCGGTAACTTTATTTCCTAAAAATTTGTGAAAGTCAACTCGGGAACTTCTCCCCGGGACGGAGGGAGTATATGATTTCTTTGTTATTGTGCCCCTGCGGGTCACGAGTCCTGGTTCCGCCACTGAGTATGAGTTTGGCACGAGAGTTTGTGTACATGTATAATTTGCACGAGAGTTTGGCACGAGAGTTGAGCTAACATTATTTTCTACCTTGAATACACATGCGACGTGCATTATAAAGCGTATCCCAAGCATACGTGCACTGTGACCATATTTAGAAACATACATTGCAAAATATAATTTGCGAAACATACATGCGGGTGAATTGTATGCAAATTAACTAAGGGGAAAATAATATGAATATCCCAAACTTTGAAGATGTGTAATGTAAGCACCCAAACTTTCATATGTAATGTACAGGCAGGGGAGGATCTATGTTAGGGCTATGGTGGGGCTGAAACCCAGGGCAAAGTAAAAAAAAATTAATTTTTTTAAGGTATTATTTTCACAAAATTCTATTCAGCCCAGCCCAAATTTTTCTATAGCCCAATCCAATTTTCCAGCCCAACCCATAAAACAAAATCATTCCATCTAAAAATCTAATCTAAATGTTATACGAATTACCTCCCACTTAACAAGAGGCACTTTTGTACATCGTATAAGGGTCGTAAAGCCCAAAAGGAATAAATGTAATAAATCCAATAAAATATGATTCAAATATGATTCACATCAACTTGTACAGTGTTTGAGTATATTCAAGAACATTGCCCAAAAGTGAGTTCTTGGGCAGAAGTTCATAGTGTATATAGACACTTTCCATGTTTTGAATTTGTGTTCAATTCACTTTTGATATAACGAGTATTCTTTGTCAAGACGTTCAAACAATTATTGGATATCTTGATAGCAATGAGACATGTTTCTACTACACAACTCATTCTCGGGGAAGTGACATAAAATGGATGTGAAGGCTTTCTTGAAGAAGCAAAGGAGTTTTGCTCAAAAAAGAAATTCTTGTACCGAAATTGAATTCTAAATATATGGTTGGTCATTGCCGAAAAGAAACTACAGTTGAGCATTCATTATCACTTTGATGTTTTCAATGAGGCAATAGACTTTGTATTGTTGAAGTTAAGGACTCGGTTTAATGATAAATCAATGGATCAAACTCCTTTCTTTGAGTGCTTCATTGGATCCCGAAAGTTCATATGTGTCATTCAATGCCGATGCAATTTGTAATCTCTTGCAAGGAAGTTCTATCCCGAAGGTTTTAGTAATGCTTTTGAATTCGAGCGACAACACTATGCTCATTATGTGATTCATGATACAAAGTTTCGAGTATCTACACTTGTTAAATTATGTGAGCACTTGACTAAGAGCAAATTATGTGAGCACTTGATCAGCATATTGATTCGCTTTGTATTGATCTTATTGTTTTCACTTCAACAATAGAATGATCATTTTCTGCCGTGAAACTTTTAAAGACAACACTCCGCGACAAAATGGATGATGACTTTTTTGTTAATTGCAATACACTTTATATTGAAAAAGGTCATACTCTTAGTATAGATGTAGACTCTATAATTGACGAGTTTTTTTGTTTCAAAGCTTCGTCGAGAACAAATTTAGTGGAGAACTCTTATATATATATGTTTTGCTTATTTTGAAAATTTTTAATGTATTATCAATTAAGTTTTTCAGCCCAGTCCAACATGAAATCCTGGATCCGCCCCTGTGTACAGGGGTTGAGGGAGGGGGTGGCCTGGCTGGGCCATGGCAATTTTCTATTTTTTTTGTATTACATATGTAGTTTAAGTTCGTTTTTAGAAATTGGCCCGGTGTAAAAATAAAATTGGCCCAGTGTTGGCCCAGTGCAAAAAAACAGTCCAGCTCTAACATTAAGGAAAAGAAGTGCTGAGAATATATTACACTTTCAATTTAACAATGAAAACATCACAATAGCTATACGAATTACTAGTACATACTTAGTGATCCTATCAGTCTATCAACGAATACAAGTATTATGGACATGAAATATCATATAACATACGAAAAACTTATGAACAAATCTAGAAAGAAGAGACAAAAATTGAAGCAAGGAGTCGGAAAGCGGCGGTAGCATAGACTACGGCGGAGGCGGTACAGACAGCAGAGGTGGCGGAGGAGGCGGCCTAGGCTATCATAGGCGGTGGTGGTGGTCGTTGGCGCAGCAAAGTGGGTGACGGAGACTACGGCGGCGACGAAGTGGTACATATGCCCACTCACTTTTATTTGAACACTTCTTCTCTTCTCCGAATATATCCCGTTCTCTGTGTTCTTGTTCAAGTGTTGCCTAGGGCTCCTCTTTCATAAAGGATGAGGATGTTGCGAAAAGTAGATCTAGAATATGAGTGCCTCTAAAAACTAGAGCTGTATGGGTTTATAACTTTAGATTAAAATAACATTATTTTAAAGGCGCTTCTTAATACTCATAAAACCAAAACGCCACCAAAGAAAAAATTTAATTAATTAAAAATTGAAACTGTAGAGACCCCGAAAAGATAAAAGCGTTGTCAGCATAGAAGGATATCACTTAATCCATTTTCTAATTTATCTTTAAATAATACTACGTGATGGAGTATATGGCCCAGGAACCCCCGGCCCATAGACTCCTACTTCTCCTACACAAGTCCATTGAGCTCAGGGAACAACTCGGGCCCAAATACAACGGCCCAAGCCTCAAAGTAGCCCAGAATGCACACTGGGATGCCTTCGGCCTCCTTGGCCGAGGGCCCCAAAACTCACAGGATAGCCTTCTCTGGCATAGGAAGCTACTGGGAGAAAACGGCGAAAAACATAAGCCTTCGGCATTGCCAAGCCCTCGGCATCATAGCCTTCGGTCACATGAGACCTTCGGCTACTAGAGGCCTTCGGCTGCACAGGGGTCCTGGTCGCATGGAGCCCTCGGCTACACCAGGAGCCTTCGGCTAAACGTGCTCAATCATCAAAGATTCCTTTTGGAGACAGCCAACCACTGCATTTAATGCCACGTCACATCCGCCAACCGCATTCAATGCGGTGAACGTACCTCTGCCGGTGCCACCCGGCTGATGTGACCCTTCGGCCGTTGGATTACTGACACGTGTCCTCCCATCGCATTTATTGCTGCTATAAATAGCAGCCCATTTCTCCTTGTAATGGACATCATCTACACAATCTACATCTCAACTCCACATCTCGAGTTCATTTAATAAAATCGACTCTCTCTCCTCCTATTTTGCTCTGACTTCTCTCTAATTATTCCCGCAATAACCCCTCGGATAAGATACCCCCCGGGTAGACTATCCATCATTTGGTGCTTTCATTGAGAGGTCTGAACTATCAAGTAAGAAACCCTCCCCCTCTACCAAATACAAAACACTCACCAAAAATGGGAAGAACCACCCGTGCCCAGTCCAAAACCCTCGAGGAGAACCACATAGCCCCCGGCGAAACTAACGGGGCTGAGGCCTCCAACAGGCTCTTAGTGCCCGAGGGTGGCGTCATCCTCGAATTGGAGCAGGCTACCGCTGACCTCCGTCAGCAGCTACAGAAGAACGCCCCCGATGCCCGCATTGGCCTTGATAATCGAAGGAGGGATCGGAGTGAGAACCAAGTTCCCCCTCCGGCCCCGGCCATCGATCTTCAGGCTGCCTTTGCGGCCTTTGTTCAGAACATGGCCCTCAATTCTGGAGCCCTCGCCTCTCAGGCACCCCTCCAGCCCTACGCTGGAGGGAACGTTATTCAATTACCACCGCTCCCTCCTCTGTTCAACAATCCTCCCCCGGGGATTGGGAACGCCGAAGGGGTCATGGCGCAGGATACCGCCTCCCAAGAGGCCCAATCCAGGGATAAACGTCCCTTGATGAAGGAGAAACCCCGGACCTCTGCACTTGAGAGGCTTGGGGGAGCTCCCATACGCCGAGGGGTCCAAGACCGCCTCGGCAAACAGGAATTCAGCAGGCCTCAGGAGAGTGGAGCCTCCGCTTCGGGAGACGAGGGCATACCTCCACCCCGGAGCAAGGGCAAAGCCCTCCTCCATGCCGATGACGCCAGACACCAAATCAATCAAGCGCAATCCTTCCGGGCCAACTCCCAAGGGGTTGCCCCGAAGGATCCCAAGGACGAAATCATTGAAGCCCTCCTCCGTCAACTTGAGGAGAATCGTCAGGCTCCCCCGACGGCTTCCACAGCTAGGCCAGACCCGGAGTACGCTGACCTCCGGGCGCAGGTGGAGGAAATGAAGCGTAAACTGGCCGAAGGCTCAGGCGAACCCCTCATTCAACTCCGCACTAGAACACCCTTCACCCCGAGGGTGTTGGCGGCCAAAATCCCCCACAAATATCGCGGGCAACCCATCAAACCATACGAGGGGAAAACAGATCCCCAAGAACACTACAGCAGATATCAGAACAGTATGATGATGATGGGGGCGTCGGATGAATACTTATGCCGTTGGTTCCTTTCCACCTTGGAGGGTCCAGCGTATGAGTGGTTCAACCGGTTGCCCGAAGGCAGCATCGATTCCTGGCAGGAACTTGCCCACCGCTTCCTTACACAGTTTGCCGGGAGGCACCGCTCGAAGAAGCACTTCTCCCACCTCCTGAACGTGAGGCAGCAGAAGGAAGAAACCCTTCGGAGTTTCCTAGAACGCTGGAGGCAGGCCTCCCTCGAGGTCGAAGGCGCCGATGACAGGACCCTGATGGCCCTCTTTCACACCGTCCTCCGCAACGGTAACTTCTCCAGGAGTCTCATCACTGATCCCCCTCGCGATTATACGAAGGCCCTTCAGCGGGGGGACCGTTATGCTGAAGCAGAGGAAATCGAGAAGGACCGCCGCAACACGGATCCTTCTCAGAAGAATGAGGGCAGGAATCGACCCGGAGGGCCTCCCCCTCCGGCCACTTATCTCAGTTCATCAGGGGCCCTCCTCCCCAGGGCCCCCCTCATCATCAAGGGCCTCCGCCGAAGGCTAACAAATGGGTGAACCCCAACACCATCCCCTTGGGAAACCCACAGGGGAAGAAGCGAGAAATTGGGGGCCTCGACGACGAGGGAGAGGGCTCCCATCAACAATATAAGCGCCATATTCATATGATCAACGGCGGCAACACCGGAGGCGATTCAACGAGCCAAAGGAAGAAGTGGGCACAGTCCCTCTACATTGGGGAGGTCAATCACATGCCCCCTACTAAAAGGCCGAGGGCGGATCCCATCTTCTTCACAGATGCGGACCTCCCCTCGGGCTCCCTGCCGCATAGGGATGCCCTCGTCATCCGCACTGAGATCAATAACGCCATCATCCACCGGACTTACGTTGACACAGGGAGTTCTGTCAACGTCATGTATCTCAGCACTTTTCAAGAGTTGGGACTCGACAGGGGGTCCCTCCGACACATCAACACCCCCCTCTCCGGATTTACGGGGGACAGCATAGACGCCGAGGGCGTCATCACCCTCGTGGTTGAGTTCGGCGACGGATCCCATAGAGCCAAGCTCGAAGTGGAATTCGTCGTCGTCAACCTCGACTGCGCACACAACATCATCCTCGGCCGGCCCGCCCTCGAGGATTTGGAAGCCGTCATCTCTATGAGGCATCTCTGCCTCAAGTTCCCCACACCCACCGGCATCGGCTACTCGAGGGGGAATCAAAAACTCTCCAGGGCCTGCTACCTTCAACTTACCAAGAAGGTTAGTAAAACTGAATTTCGGGTTGACACCATCACCACCAAGGCCCTGGAAGAGGAAGAAGGCAGACCAAGGGCTGAACCCGCCGAGGAGACCGAAGACTTGATACTCAATCCGGCCAAGTCGGAGAGAGTCCTGAAGATTGGAGCCAAGCTCCCCGAAGACTTGAAGGCTGGCATCACCAAAGCCCTCCGCGCCTACTCCATTGTTTTTGCATGGGGGCCGGAGGATATGCCGGGAATTGACCGAAGGGTCATCACCCACCGCCTAGCGGTGGACCCTTCGGCCAAACCAGTACAACAGCGGAGAAGACCCCTCTCGGCCGAGAGAAGGGAGTTCGTGAAGAAGGAGGTAGCCATGCTCCTCTCCATCAAACATATCAAGGAGGTGAAATACCCCTCTTGGTTAGCAAATGTAGTCCTTGCACAGAAGCCTCCTACCTTCCGCATGTGCGTGGACTACACTGATCTGAATAAGGCGTGCCCTATGGACCCCTTCCCTCTGCCAAACATTGATCAACTGGTGGATGAGACCGCGGGATGCGAAATCATGTCCTTCCTCGACGCATTCCGCGGGTATCATCAAATCTATATGCATGAAGAAGACGCTGAAAAAACTGCCTTCATGACACCCGAAGGCATCTTCTGCTACCTCGTGATGGCCTTCGGCCTCAAGAATTCAGGCGCCACCTACACCCGAATGGTGGCCAGGGTCTTTCAAGCTGTCTTGGGGCGCACTATGGAGGCCTATGTTGACGATATGATTGTCAAGAGCAAGAAGGCCGGCACTCACGCCGAGGACCTCCAGGAAATCTTCGCCATCATGCAAAAATTCAACCTCCGATTGAATCCAAAGAAATGCACCTTCGGCGTACAAGGTGGAAAATTCTTGGGCTATATGGTAAGCCGAAGGGGTATCGAGGCCAACCCCGAGAAAATTCAGGCCATCATCAATATGGAGCCTCCGCGCAACGTCAAAGAAGTTCAACGGTTGACGGGTCGCCTGGCGGCCCTCAACCGATTCCTCTCTAAGTCAGCCGAGAGGGCCCTCCCATTCTTCCAAATCATGAGGAAGACAGCTGGCTTCCAATGGACATCTGAGTGTCAAGAGGCCTTCGACGAACTTAAGAAGTACCTCTCTTCTCCCCCGGTGCTCTCCAAACCGAAGGTGGGGGAGACCTTATACTTGTATCTCGGTGTTAGCCCTGCGGCAATCAGCTCAGTACTAATCCGAGAGGAAGACGGCATCCAACACGCCATCTTCTACGTCAGCAAAACCCTCCGGGAGGCCGAACTCAGGTATTCTCCCGTCGAGAAGACGGTGCTAGCCATCGTTTGGACCGTCAAGAAGCTTGGCCACTACTTTCAAGCTCATCCGGTCCAAGTGCTCACTCATCAACCCCTCGGCGCCCTCATGAGGAGTCCCACTAGCTCCTCTCGGATGGTGAAATGGGCCATCTTCCTCAGCCAATACAACATCGATATCCGTCCGAGGCCTGCCATTAAGGGCCAAGCCCTGGCGGACTTCGTGACGGAGTGCACCGCGAGATCAGCAACTGACGAGGAGCCTTCGGCACCCCTAGACGAATGGTGGACCCTCTACACCGACGGCTCTTCAGCCACCAAAGCATGCGGAGGGGGAGTAGTCCTGATCACACCCGAGGGCTTCCGCGCATATTATGCCATCCGCTTCTCCTTCAAAGTCTCCAACAACGAGGCCGAGTACGAAGCCCTCCTATGTGGCCTTCGGCTGGCAGCAAATCTGAAGGCCAAGATGATCCACGTCAAGTGCGACTCCAAGCTAGTCGTAGGCCAACTCTCCGGCGAATTTGAGGCTAAGGAAGGAAGGATGAAGCAATACAGGGAAGCGGCCAAAGAATTGCTTAAGGTATTTGAGGCACATTCCCTCACCCAAATACCGAGGGCTCAAAACTCTGAGGCCGACATTCTATCCAAGCTCTCGGATGAATCCCCCGAGCACCTCTCCAAAATTGCAAGAATTGAGGAACTCAGCCTCTCAAGCATCCACGCGAGCCCCATCATGAACATTAACTTGAGGCCGGAGGATTGGATCTCCGACATCGTCACCTTCATCACCACAGGGCAATTGCCCCAAGACGAAGCCCGCGCCAAGTTAGCAAAGCTGAGGGCTCCCAGCTACGCCATCGAAAACGGGAGGCTTTACAAGAGATCCTACAACGGCACCCTCCTTCGGTGCCTTCATCAGGATGAAGCCGAAGTCGCCATGGAAGAAGTGCACAGTGGCACTTGCTCAGCTCACCAGGGACCCTTCTCCATGTCCCAAAGGCTCATTGTTCAGGGTTACTTCTGGCCCACAATGGCCAGAGATTGTGCAGATCTAGCCCGGAGGTGCACCGCTTGCCAACATTTTCAAAAGGCCCCCGGCAGACCAGCGGTCAACTATGCTCCCATCAGCACCGCTATACCCTTCTCTAGATGGGGGATTGACTTGGTAGGCCCTCTGCCGAGGGGTACCTCCAACAACAGGTACATCATTGTGGCCATTGACTACTTCACCAAATGGGTAGAGGCCGAACCCCTCGCCAGCATCACGGAGGCCCGGTGCCGTCACTTCGTCCTCAAGAACATTCTCACAAGGTTTGGCGTCCCCCAACAAATCATCTCCGACAACGGGACTCAGTTCGAGGCAGCCCCCTTCTGTGCCCTCCTTGAAGCTTGGGGCATCAAGCACACATTCTCTTCCGTTGCCTACCCTCAGGGCAACGGGCAAGTGGAGAACGCCAACCGAACCCTACTTGAAGGATTGAAGAAAAAGCTGGAAGCCGAAGGGGGAGGCTGGGTAGAAGAGCTTCATAACATCTTATGGGCCTACCGCACCACCCCTCGGCGTGCAACAGGCGAGACCCCTTTCTCCCTATGCTATGGATTTGAGGCTAAGGCTCCAACAGAAGTGACCCTTCCGACCCGAAGGGTTGAACAATATGAGCCCGAGGTCAACGACGCCAACATGGCCCTCGACCTTCATCTCATCTCGGAACGCCGCGAGCAAGCTTTCCTCAAAGCCGAAAACTATAGGAGACAAGTCAAAGGATACATCGACGCCAAGGTCCGCTCCCGGGAATTCCAGGTGGGAGACTACGTCCTCCGACGAAGGGAGGCCAGTCTACCCACCGAAGGAGGAAAGATGGCGCCCAAGTTTGAAGGCCCCTACATCATCTCAGCCATCATCAAACCGGGGACGTACAAGCTTAAACGCCCCGATGGGACGGAGGTCCCTAGACATTGGAATGTGCACCACCTTGTCAAATTCTATCAATAAGGCATGGGCGGCCAAGCCCTCATCCTCAGCAAGTGTAAATATCAATGGCCCAAGGCCCCATCTGTTTTTGAAGAATAATCAAAAGGCCAAGCCTTCATCACCTACATATTGTACAAACGGCCCAAGGCCCCCTTCTCTCCTACAAATGAGTGGCCAAGCCCTCATCGCTTCACCAATATAGGCCCAAGGCCTCTCCCTCTAATGAGGGGGAACAACAATTATGGTACCAAGTACCAAGTGTATGGGTCACCCCCATCACTCTTTGAAAACACCAAGTGTTTTCTCAAACTTTTACATACTCTCCTAAAAAAAAAAAAAAAAAAAAAAAAAAAAAAAAAAAAACCGGGGGGTGTAACACCCCTCGGCTCCGGCTGGTACCAAGTGCCCCCGGCTATTTGTGTCCCGCACACAAATAAAACCCTTCCCAGGAACGCTTTCCGCGCCATCCCCCAAGGGGAGGCAGGCAACGGACCATGTCCCGGGCCCAGGATTCGACTTCCACAAACGAAACGCTCCCCGCGCTATCCCCCAAGGGGAAGCAGGCAACAGACCATGTCTCGGGCTGAGGGGACGACTTTCAAAACCGAGGCGCTTTCCGTGCTATCTCCCAAGGGGAAGCAGGCAACAGACGATGTCTCGGGCCGAGGAAACGACCCTCAAACCCTTCGGGATATCGGAAGGTCATTCCCGAAGGGGGAGCCAACGGTTTGTTCCGTTGCCTCCCACATAGGCCAAGCCTTCCCTAGAAACCAAGTTTCTAGATGCCTCTCCTACACCATCTAAAAAAAAAAAAAAAAAAAAAAAAAAAAGAGATGTGTAGGGGGGAAGGAACTCCCCGGATACTATTCTCCCCGGAGGCTCAACACTTCGGATATATATTCCCGAAGGCTCCTACAAAGGCACGAGAAAATCTCTCAGCAACAAGTCATCTGGCTACTTAGCCGAAGGCTTCCCTACATGAAGCCTTGGAGTACAACAATTCCCCCGGAGGTCCAGGAAGAGGGCTCACTAGCAAAACTTCACCTAAATTTGACTGGACCAGAGCCAACCATACTTCATGACGAAGGCCGCACAAAGTCTAGCTACATCTACCAGGAGCCTGGAAGCCCTCGGTGGGCAAACATGGACTTCACTGCTACCGACAGGCTTAGAGCCAAAGGCAACCTCAAACTACTCGACGAGGACCTAAAACTACACCAAAGCTACACTATCGATCAAAGGCTCAGCATTTCCGGGGGCCCAAGATGCAATTTCACCTGGTGAAATTGCTAAGTCTAAATTCATTTTAGCCCTCGTTCCCATCACTTCACCCCGGAAGTATTACAAGGATTCCTTACCAGAGTTTGAATTTACTTGGATTATTTTATGAGATTTTGCTCTACATCCGAAGGGTCCTAACACAACGGCGGAGGCCCCATCAACCGAGGGGTCAATGACACCTATGGCAACTTTGCTAAAAGCCATCAACCGAGGGCTACGCGCGAGATCTATGGGAAACACATCTCAGAATTTCACTAAGTCCACAATCTCGAACCCCTCGGCAAACATATGCACCGGGGGCTCAGGCAGTTCCCACGCTCGAAGGTTCACTACAGCACCCATTGAAACTTCGTGAAAGAATGGCTAAGTCCACAAATGGGAGACCTTTCGGGGGGCAATCCTTCACCTACAGATTCGCGCCCGATGGCCACCTAAACTACTGGGCAATAACCCGAAGCTACACAACAGTCGGAGGCCCGCCACCACCGAGGGCCTAGTCACCGAGGACATATTCTAAGTTCTTACTTAGAAGATTCTCTAAGTCCACAGCTTCAAGCCCCCCGGTGGTCCTACGTCACAGCCGAAGGCTCGTGACAAAATTCTTACTTAGAAGATTCTCTAAGTCCACAGCTTCAAGCCCCCCGGTGGTCCTACGTCACAGCCGAAGGCTCGTGACAAAATTCTTACTTAGAAAATTTTCTAAGTCCACAGCTTCAAGCCCCCCGATGGTCCTACGCTAAGGCAAGGCATACAGGGAAAGCAAACAGACATAAAAGCAGAGGCATACATTCAAATCGGGGGCGCAGAGGCGACAAATTAAGGCATTCATATAAAAAGCCCGAAGGCAACCATTCATTTCGACAGGAAAAGTTGTTCAAGTGAATTTCGTTACAAAAATATGGCCGAAGCCGGGGCCAGCCCGTCGAGCTCTGAATCCTCCAGCAGCTGTCTCTCCTCGCCCTCGGGGAGGGGAACCCGGATGTCTGGAACCAGCGGGGGAAGGCCGTGGGACTCAGGTTTGAAATCTTTCGGGTCAAGGCCGAGGTGCCGGGCCAGCCTCCGGTACAACATTGCTTGGGTAAAGTACTGGCCCCCCTCATAGAACGACTTACCCTTCCGGGCTAGCCACATAGCCCCGGGGCCTGTTACCCACTCTTCGACGACTTCCGGGATCACCGAGGCCATCCACTCCTTGTGGCCCTCAGCCCTCCATTCCCCAGCCTTGAAGGCGTCAATAGCCCCCTTGACAGCCTCTGCTACTGCCTCCTTCTTAGCGGACTCGGCGGCTTCGGCGGTGGCTTTGGCGGCCTCAGCAGCAGCCTTCTCCGCTTGAGCTTTTCCCTCGGCCCGGGCCTCCTGCTTCGCGGCCTCCAGTCTCTGGTCAGCCTGCCGGAGGGCCTCTTCCAACCCGGCCAATTGCCTGATGGCTTCGGTATTGTTGGCGACGAGTTTCTTCATGGCCTCGTCGGACTTTGCCTTCTCAAGGCGGTGCTGTTCCGCCCTCCTAACAAGCTCCCCGAAGGCCACGCTAGCCTGCAAGACAGGGAAGAGGGGCGGTCAAGGTCAGAATATACAAAAGGAAAAAGACACAAGGGCAAAACATTTCAGAAGAATGAAACACTTACAGTGACTGAAGCCTGGAGAGCCTTGAGCTCGAGGGACTCATCCGCGAACCTGCCAAGAGTGGAGCGATCGAGCGGGGGGGTGGCACCTCTCAGGAACTCCCTCGGATCGAGGGTGCCGTGCATAAGGGCAGTCCCCTTCTTAATGGGGAACTGCACATTCTCCAAGGGCCAGGCACCCTCGTCAAATTCCTCCGGGAGGGCGGAGGCTGAATGAGGACCCGAGGGAAGGTCATCGATGATTACAACTGGGGGAGCCTTCTCCCCGGCATCCCCCCTTGCCTTCTTCTTTTCCGGAGGCTTTAAGCCCTTCCCGGCATTTTTTCTTTTAAGCTCCGCGGCCTTGGAACCTCCGTCAGCAATAGCTTGTGAGGGCCCCTCACCGTCGCGGTTCTTCGCCCCCTCCGGCTTCTTGAAGAATTCATCTGCAGCCCTTTGAGTTGGGGGCCCCACGTCCTTCTTCTTCTCCTTGGCCAGTTGCTTTGAAAGCTTAGCAAAGGCTTTCGGGTCCATGATGCCACCTGCAAGGGGTAAAGGAGAGTTAGAAAGAGGAAACAAACCAAAGACAAAAATGATTAAGTACCAGAATCAGAGCCCCTCGGCAACAACCTCTAGCACCCGGGGGGCCCCGGTCAAGGAGGGGGTATCTCTCATCCTTCTCCCCCGGCAAGCGATACCGCTGAAATTCTAGTTTGAGCAACTCCTCCGGAAGCGTGGCGGCCTTGAAATGGTTGCGAAGGGGCCTCGGGAAGGTCACTCCCGACATCCTGAGGTAACAGAAACGGTCCTTCCATCCCTTGTGGGACGAAGGCACCTCCGAGAAAAGCCTCCATGCCGGCAATTGTTGGAGGTTGGCGAAGCCCTCGCTATTGGCAGCCCCCCCTCGACACAGGTTGAAAGATAGGAAAAATTGATCCAATGTGGGGACGACCCCTCGGCTTCGACATTGCGAGAGAAACCCTGTGATATACGAGTGACTATTCGGGGTCAGCTGGCAAGGAGCGAGACCCACGAACCGAAGGTATTCCACCAGAAAAGGGTGGAGCGGGAATCGGAGACCCAACTCCACCGAAAGGATGTGCACCGCGTAACAGCCCTCTGGAGGATGCAATAGCACATCGTCAGGCCCCGGAACCACCACCTGTGCCGACGGGCCAACCAACAATTGAGTTTTGAGATACTCCGCCTCCCCGGCCTTCGTTTTCAATTCGAGGGCGGCGGTGTTGAGATACGAGTGGCCCTCGGGTATTCCCACCGGCTGACCCGCGTCAATGGCAGCCTGCTTCTTCTTCGGGGCCGCCTGGGTCTTCTTCTTCTTTTTCCCGGGAGCGACGCTTATCGGTTCCGGATCTAGGGGCCGGGAGCTACTGGCTTCGCCGGCGCCACGGAGGGGGAGTGCGGCGACGGTCACCTTCAGCCGCTCTTTCTCCTCCTCTTCCTCGGCGACTTGGAGTGCGAGGGCAAGCTCTTCGTCTTCCGCCATCTGCTCGAAGTCCTCCGCCTCCAACTCAGTCCGAAGG
Organism: Cuscuta epithymum; assembly: GCA_945859915.1. Taxonomy (NCBI): domain Eukaryota; kingdom Viridiplantae; phylum Streptophyta; class Magnoliopsida; order Solanales; family Convolvulaceae; genus Cuscuta; species Cuscuta epithymum. Next base: position 665,517 of record CAMAPF010000916.1, read on the forward strand.
GTGTCTTAGACTTCCTCGGCGATGGCAGCGTCATTGTTAACCGACGATTGGTCACTTGAGGACTCAACCTCCGAATAACTTTCCGATTGGACCGGGGCCTCCACGGAAATATCCTGGGAGTCGCTGGCAGAAGACATCTTATCGACAGCAGGGAAAGGGAACAATGTAAGAGAACTAACCGAAGGCTCCTAAGTATTCCCTAACACTAGATCTAAGGCCAGTAAAGCGAAATACGCTGTGTATGGGAAAGGAGGAAGAACTGGCCTCAAAAATTGCGTTTGATCGAAGGCTGAAGTTTCTCTCTCTAGAAAAAATGGCAGAGCTCCGCTATCTCTCTAAGTTCGCACAAGAACAAATGAGCTCAAACTCAGGGTATTTATAGGCAGATGGGCCTCGAGAACTGGGCCTCAACTCGAAAGCCCATCATTACAGGCCGCCGATTCGACCAATGGAGGACCGCCGCTCCCCCCAGCCAATAAGGACACTCCACGTCAACCCCTCTTCCAACGGCCATATTGCAACGGCTATATTTCGGCAACACGGGGGTGCCCTCGAAGGATAGCCTCCGGCTATCACCCGCCACATCCTTCGGACAACGAATCCCACCAAACGCCTTCGAGCCACTTGTCAGTATTGTCACCCCTCGGTCTTGCATCAACACATCATAACTCCTTCAGCCCTAACTAGCGTTCGGCCTAAAGGAGTGGGGGACTAGGATACACCCCTCGGGAATTACACGAAAAATACAGGACCAAAATTCCTCATGCAAAGATTTACAATTGACGCATGTAGCCTCCGGGTGAACATCAAAGCAGAAACTTTCGGGTACATGCTTCAACACACCCTTCGGCAGAGGCCCCCGCATCACAAGTTTTCCCCGAGTCACTTGCGGAAATGCAGAAGCCCTCATCACAACACATGCAGGCAATACGCCTATGCTTTCCCCAGAAAACCCTCGGCATGTGAGGGACTGAGGAAAGCCTTCTGCGGCCATACAGGTGTTACACTGCCCTCAGAAAGCCCTCGACATGTGAGGGAATTGAGGGTAGCCCCCGGCGAACGAGCGAAGGTTATGAATACCTTCCCTCAGAAAACCCTCGACATGTGAGGGACTGAGGGAAGCCTTCGGCAATCAACAGAAGACAAGTTCTCAAACAAAGGCACCCAGACAGGCGATGAAGCCCCCGGAAGAATCAACACATCTACTCCTTTTCCCTCAAGTACCTTTCGGCAAAAGGAGTGAGGGACTCCTGATGGAGTATATGGCCCAGGAACCCCCGGCCCATAGACTCCTACTTCTCCTACACAAGTCCATTGAGCTCAGGGAACAACTCGGGCCCAAATACAACGGCCCAAGCCTCAAAGTAGCCCAGAATGCACACTGGGATGCCTTCGGCCTCCTTGGCCGAGGGCCCCAAAACTCACAGGATAGCCTTCTCTGGCATAGGAAGCTACTGGGAGAAAACGGCGAAAAACATAAGCCTTCGGCATTGCCAAGCCCTCGGCATCATAGCCTTCGGTCACATGAGACCTTCGGCTACTAGAGGCCTTCGGCTGCACAGGGGTCCTGGTCGCATGGAGCCCTCGGCTACACCAGGAGCCTTCGGCTAAACGTGCTCAATCATCAAAGATTCCTTTTGGAGACAGCCAACCACCGCATTTAATGCCACGTCACATCCGCCAACCGCATTCAATGCGGTGAACGTACCTCTGCCGGTGCCACCCGGCTGATGTGACCCTTCGGCCGTTGGATTACTGACACGTGTCCTCCCATCGCATTTATTGCTGCTATAAATAGCAGCCCATTTCTCCTTGTAATGGACATCATCTACACAATCTACATCTCAACTCCACATCTCGAGTTCATTTAATAAAATCGACTCTCTCTCCTCCTATTTTGCTCTGACTTCTCTCTAATTATTCCCGCAATAACCCCTCGGATAAGATACCCCCCGGGTAGACTATCCATCACTACGTATTTAATTTCATTGTGGCGCTTATTCATTTTTATTTTTGAAAGAAAACAACCCTTCTTATAAAATTAAATCATTTGCCAAATGGCTTACAACATAATTCGGAGGCAAATCGAAAATAACATCACTAGCACTCGTAAAGATAGCATGACGAGCAAAGGTATGAGCTACTTTATTCGCCTCTCTTCTACACCACTTTACGTGAATATCCGGATTCGCTCTCAATAGCACCTTAATGTCGTCATAAATAACCCCAATTTGGGCTGCATATGACTTGCCTTGGATCCCAGCTATTATCACTTGCATCTGTCTCAATCACCAAATTTGTCCACCGATTCCCACAAGCCCAGCGTATAGCTTCCCTCACTCCCCAAGCCTCTGCTATTTCCGCAGACCACTTTGCCTTAACACAGCGTGTGGCGCTTATTCATTAGAAAGCGCCGCACGCACCTAAAAAACATTGAATTGAGGCATTTCTAATAAAAAGTGTTGAAATATAAACTAGAATAATATTTAAGATGGAGAGAATGATTTTCTGTGTATTTCATTGAAGGGTAAAGCCATATAAATATAGATTACAAAGATAGAATATTCCTATAAAAGATGCTATACAATAATACTATATATGGTATATTCCTAATATATTCTAAAGCATATTCTAAAGTATATTCTAATATACTTTCACACTCCCCCTCAAGTTGGAGCATAGATATTTATCATGCCCAACTTGTTACATAAATAACCAACTCGAATTCCATTTAGTGCTTTAGTGAACAAATCTCCAAGTTGTTCCCCAATCTTCACATATTCTGTAGAGATCAATCCTTTTTGTATCTTCTCTCGAATAAAATGACAATCGACCTCAATATGCTTTGTTCTCTCATGAAATACAGGATTGTTTGCTATGTGTATAGCAGCTTGGTTATCACACCACAATTTAGCAGGCACTGATATCTTCAGTCCGAGCTCGGTCAATAAATGGCTTATCCATATGATCTCACATGCAGATTGTGCCATAGCTCGATATTCTGATTCGGCACTCGAACGAGAAACCACATTCTGCTTCTTACTCTTCCAAGATACAAGATTACCACCAACAAAGACACAATAACCAGATGTAGATCTTCGATCATCTTTAGAATCGACCCAATCAGCATCTACAAAACATTCTATTCTCATGTGATCATGGTTTTGATAAACAATACCTCGTCCTGATGCACCCTTTAAGTAACATAATATGTGTTCTACTGCAGCCCAATGATCAATGGTTGGAGATGACATGTATTGACTCACGACACTCACAGAATAGGCAATATCTGGACGAGTTACTGCAAAAGTAGGAGAGAAGGTGAAAAAGTAGGAAAGAGAAGATAAAAAGTAGAAAAAGTAAGGATAGTTGGGTATTTTTAAAAGATACTCCGTAAAACTTACCTAAAACGGAAAGTGTAGCAAAGTTTTAAATACATCCCAAATAGGAAAGTGTAACACACTTTTAAATACGAAGGGAGTATAAAAAGTAATATTAGTACCATGAACATGTCTTTATTCTTTCAATGTAAATTTATGACGCTTTAATAATACCTCTATAAATTTTTTCATATTTTAAACCATGTGCTTAGCACCATAAGTTTACATTTTAGAATAAAAAATACGTAGTAATGGTGCTAACATAACTTTTTATGTAAAGTTAGGGATATATGTTACATACGGAGTATATAAGTTTGGGGTGCTTACATCATACCCCTTCAAAGTTTGGGATATTTAAATTATTTCCCCCGTTAAGTAACCAACCCAGAATCCGGACCATAATAAATTGAAACATAGATAAAGGGTTAAACTAAACCGCATCTAGTTGGCTAGTTACCCCAAATTGCGAGTAACAAATGACAATCAAATGAGGCTGCTAGGCGGACTTATATTTAATCGAGTGGAGTTTATCTCAAAACTTATACTACCTCCGTCCCAAAATGAGAGTCTCATTTCTTTTGGACACGGAGAATAAGAAAGAGTATTGAAATTCCAAATCTATCCTTACTTATTCTCCAAAAAAATTTGTGGATCCTGATAATGCTACAACAAAGGGAAAAAAATGACTCTTCTATTCCCTATTTTTTTAGGCTCTTCTTCGCATAGATATCACATTATCACTCCTCTTCGCCATAGCTGCTTCTCCCTGTAGTCCTCCACCGCAACTGCTTCTCCACAGAGTTCTCTACTGGGTCTTGCCTAGTTGCAGCGTTTCTTTCTCATTCGCCACCCTCTCTCCATGGCGTCACTTAAAGCGATGCTTCCCACCGCTCCTTGACCCCTTCGGTCTTAGGTCATCCGACACATGTTTAAAATTGGGATTCAATTCTGCTAGGGAGATGAAGATAAGAAAGGGATAACTAAATTGGAATTGAGGCTTCAAATTGATGATAAGATTCTAGGAGCAGATGGTGATAAGATGACGGGATGGGAAATAATTAAGATGAAGAACACAGGTGATATGGAAATGGGGAAGGGGCGAAGGGGTGAGGAAGAAGACACTCAATGTGTCATGTGTGAGAGTGTCACAGGAAGTCAGGAAAGGGGGGTTGGGAAGGGAAAACAGGGGCAGAGAAATAATTAGAAGGATAGAATTGGAATTGCACCTAATAGTTTTTGCCAAAGGGAAATGAGACTAATTTTGGGACAACCCGAAAAGGAAATATGGGACTCTCATTTTGGGACGGAGGGAGTACTTCGTATTAAACACAAAGCAAAAAGAACTAAATCATCCAATAATAGTATACATAGTACTACTTACACAAAATCAGAATTGACTTGTACAAAAATATATGTAAATTGTAGTGTCAAAAATTAATTTTCCACTGTTGATCTAAGGAAATCAAAGCGGCTTCGGGTTAGCTTTAACTTCTCCTCGGCTTCGGCTGCCTTTTCTTGTACAGCACGCACAATTTCCTCTGGCGCTTTCTCCATAAACTGCACAAGGAACAATACATTTATTTAAATATTGACTTCTAAAGTTTAGAAAATAAGTGAACCAATACTATATATACACAATTACACATATGTATACCCCTATATATATGTATACGTAGTACTCCGTATATATTATCATCGTCATCATAAGAAAATTTAGAGTAAAGTGCAAGAACAACTAGTCAAATATTAAATTGAGCATAGCCACATTATTAAGAATGTGAACAAATGTAAAGTCTCCTGAACATATTTTCTAACCTTCATCATAGTTTAATACGGAGTAGAAAATTAAATGAGTTTTACTCCCACCCTCTGCCCAACCGTTCCTTCAATAGTAAAGCAATTTTTACTCCCACCCTCTGCCAACCCGTTCCCTCAACAGTAAAGCAATTTTCCCCCCACCCTCTGCCCAACTGTTCCTTCAATAAACTTTGCACATTCACATTTTTTAATCAACTGCCAATATTTGCACTTCTATACAGAGTAATACAAATTACAATATATAAATATCCAAAATAATATATTAAAATATTTATATTTAATATAGAGTAATATAGTTAATGAAAAAATAAAGGTCAAAGTTTATGAACTTTGACTAAAAAGTCCTACTGCTCAGTTTATTAAGGGACAGAGAAAATAAGATCATGGTTCCTTCACCCTTCGATGGCAGAAAAGGTATGAAGATCTTAATTCCCAAGTACTACGAATTCATCAATAGTTCATCACTTAAAGAAGTTATCCTAGTCTGACCTTCACAAAGTTTTAAGGATATTAGATTTTTGCCAGAAATGCCTTTTAATTAGGGACATCCCTAAAAGGAATACAGGAACTTGAAATAGGGACGGAGGAGGGGATACTAAGATAGAAAGAAAGGAATTAACTGAATGAACCAAAAAAAATACCATTGGTGAACTCAGACGAGCCTTGAGTGCATCATATTCTGCTTGCATTTTGGTGAGGCGCTTAGATAGGCGCAGAACTTCAGTGGAGATATCCACCATATCTGCTAGTGGAAGATATGCTTCTAAGCCTTCACTAGCAACAACGTGAACAGACTTATTTGCATCTTCTGAAATTCATTTATTCCATAATGGCAACAAATTAGTACAGAATCACTAGAGATTGATATGGTCTACAAAGGAAATTCCATTAAGTGTTGCATACCTGGAGGACACACCATGAAATGAATATTGTGCAAATCTAGTTTAGAAAGAAGAGCTAAAACTTCCTTTTCACTCTGCATTAACCCATAACTGGCAGTTAAAATAAATTGGAAGCCAAATAACCAAACAGATATTTTGATAAATGTCTGCAAAATAAAAATGTAGGATTTGAGAAATTCATATTCAAACACCGTCTCCTAGTCGAATTAAGCAGTGCACTTAATGAACTGTGATCTTTAAAGGAATATTTGAAAACACAGGTGTATTTAGGTGATGATATATTGAATATGGCTTACACTTATGTATTGGTTAATGTCTGGACTTGCAACAATCGAAGCAGATATGCGCTTTGCTGGCTCAACAGAGTATTCTGATCGTGCATTTCTTATGGCTCTTGTCTGCAGTCATGAAATGGGTAAGATACACTTTTGCGTATGCGTACATTATACACACACACATATATAGAAGCTCATGTCAAAGGCCTAGTAACCTAGTATCGTGGACTCTACCAAAGGTAAGCAGATATCAGTATGTATTAGCCTTCTAAGCCTTGTAACCCTCTCCGATGTAATAATAAAAAAATAAAAATAAAAAAAAAAAAATGAATGACTTATAAGCTCTTACCAAAGACTGTAGGTTCTCAAATTTTTTGATGGAATTAGCACTCCTTGGAAGTGAATCTTCAGGCCAGGCCGAAATAATAAGAGCAGATTCCTGTCTTCTGGGCAGTGCCTGCACTGAAATCAAGATGGTAAATGAAAAGGAAAATTAAAGGAAAACATTTCCTAACTAATAAATTATCTAAAAAAAAAATTAATAGATAAATAGCTTCTGTTTCACATATATAGAATCACCTACCACCACGGAATCTTAAAATAGTAATCTGAGCATGAGAATTACCTGCCAGAGCTCCTCTGTAACGAATGGCATAAAAGGATGTAGCATCTTTAACACATTCTGAAAAACATATACAAGCACTGCCTGTGCAACATAAGAAATAGAACCATCTCCAGAGTGGTAAAGGCGAGCTTTGCTGGCTTCGATGTACCTAATAAACAATAGAATACAGTCATGCAAGAAAGGTAAGCAGATATCATGCAGCTTTAATTACTAGTTACGTAGTATTACTTTAACCATTAAACGTCAAGTTAAAAGGTAATTCGTTAACACTTCAAGAAATCTATTTTGACAATGCATATTACAAACTTACATGTTATGATTTTGATTTAATAGTCAAGAAGTTTTCCTGACCTCTACCGCTTCAAATGTAATCCATCAAACCAAACAATTAAATCCAATATGCATCGAAGAGATAATAATTTTGTTATTTTATGCGATCAAGATATGCCGACTAGACTCAAGGGTAAATTTTATAGGACAACAATTAGGCTCGCATTACTGTATGGCGTAGAGTGTTGGGCAGTGAAACAATGTCACATTCAAAAGATGAGTGGCGGAGATGCGCAGAGGGTGGGAGTAAAAATTGATAATAGGCGTGTTGTGTTGGATGTGAAGACATACTAGAAATGACCGCTTGAGGAATGAGACAATCAAACAAAAGGTGGGAGTAGCACCTATTGAAGATAATATGCGGGACAGCGGGAGTCTCGCTTGTGGTGGTTTGGTCATGTGTGTAGTAGACCGAGTGATGCACGAGTTAGATGAGTTGAGAGGGGTGGAGAAGAAGCAAGGAAGAGAGGGAGAGAAAGACCCAAGCATACGTGAATTAGAGGAGTCGGGAGTGATATGCTTCTTCTTGGGTTGGATGAGGGTATGGCTTTGGAGAGACTAGAGTGGAGGGCGGGTATTCACGTGGCAGAGTGATCTCTTATTATGGCTTTTCCTCGTCTTTTTTTTCTTTCCTTTGTTTTTGTTTTTTTATCCTTTTATCTTTATTATATATATAGATTCTTTTTATCCTTTTTATTCTATCTTTTTATGTATATCTTTTCTCTTTTTATATTATCATTTTATCATAGTTTATCATTTTTATCTTTTTTATCTTTCTTTTCCTTTTGGTTCCAATATCATGTATCGATTCATGTTAGCCGACTCCAAAATCTTTTGGGACTAAGGTTTGGATGTTGTTGTCGTCGTCGAACATTTGTATTACTAATTGACTTCACTGATTTTTATTCATTGCCCAAAAAGGATATGCTACAACACTGTTAAATCCAATATCTAAGTTAGAATAACTAACTTGCCACTTCGCAATGGCTAACAGCTAAACCTTCAAATCCAATATCTAACGAAGAAATCAACTTAACCATCAATGACATAAATACTAAAGAAAATTAAATGATTCTTTTGCATGGCAACTAAGATCCCAAAATTGAGTATTTAACACAGTTAGCACCTTCTATATCAACTGATGCAAATATTAAAGAACATCAAGTTAGCTAAGCTCGGGCATTTAGCACTTCCAAATGACTATCCGCTAAAGTTTTTGCCTGACATTGAGATATGCCAGTGTATCCCGAGAATAGTTCTCCACCCCCATCACATGAAAGGTTTTACAGATTCCCTTTCATTTTTCATTTTCCTAAAATGAACACCCCAAACAGATAACAATGCCCTGCAATGCATGTATAGTTTATAATAAGAGAGAGAAAAATTATCCAACTTTTCATTGATATGAGAAAAGGATTTAGTTTTGTTTTTCAATATTAAATAAAACAATTTTGGATGGATACGGGGAGAGGAGAGTAACAACTTCAAGTTTCTACAAATAAATGAGAATTTATGCACCCACTTATTTAGTGATTCATTTATTTTAGATCATACCATATCAAACATACAAAAGTCAAAAACCAATAAGTATTAATCTTCCATGGAAAGAACATACCAGTCAGCAAATTCAGCCCAGAAGAAATCATACACTTCTCTAGCAATGTCTCCAAAGAAAAACTTTTCGTAACTTGAAGAGACCGCATCAATAAGCACATGAAGTTTTGAAACCTGATATATACACCGCCCATTAAACAGATAAAGAATGAAGTTCTAGCCTTTCATTGAATCTACATATGTACTTACCACCCAGCATTCTGGTAATGGTAGCTTCAGCAACGAATCCATATCGTTGAACTGTGATGCAATAACCGCAGTCCATTTTAATAAATTTGAAATTTGAAATTTCATAAAAAAAATACAGAGTAGCTTTTAATACAAAAGAGAGACAAATAGGGACACCTTGCAGGCCAGTATAACATTCCAGGCAGCTTCATCATCTTGGCAAGGCAAATTATGCAGTATAAATTTGCCCGCATTCCACAATTTGTTGGTGAATGCCTTGTTAGAAGTCAACCTTTCTGCAGATAAATTAAGATCCTAAAACAAATTTAAATATAAAAAAACAGAGACTGATTAGTGAATTATCCAGTCCCTAAAGAAATGTAACCTATTCGCATTTCAGAGCATAAATAGTTCATGCCAACCTGACCAGCAGTCCCTAAAGAAAGTGTGAAGCGTAAAGCATCTGTCCCATACTCTTTGATAGTGTCAATAGGATCAATCACATTGCCCAAAGTTTTTGACATTTTTCGCCCCTGAAGCAATGTTAAAAACAATTCAAGAAATGGGGTGAATACAGGAAACATGGACATTTTCACAAACTGATGCAGCAACACAATTAGTCTGGTTTGACTTGGTGGATATGTAGTATACGTGGCTCAGCAGATAATTTGCAAGTCAAAAATGGGGATATTGTGAACAACAACTAGGGCCGGGACTTTGGAACCAAGAACCGGAGAATCGAACCGGACCGAACCATAAAACCATTATGACCCGGTCTGGTTCGATTCCAACATTTATTAATTACTTGTTAATGGTTCGGTTCCCATTTCTTATTAACGGTTCGGTTCTCGGTTCCTCAAAAAATATGTACTTGGAACCGTTAAGGAACCGTTATATACAATAATTAAAATTTTATATATTTTTATTAGTAAATATATTGTATAGAAATTGTCCTAAATTGGACTAAAGTTTGCCTAAAAGCACAAATAGGACTGCTATTTTTTAAATTCCCCGCAATAGGACTAAGCATTGATTTTCTACCCTAAGGGGATTAATTCATAATGAAATGTTTTAATTCTAATAAAATCGAAAAAAAAAACGTAAAAATAAGAAAAAATAATAAAATATTTATAAAATAATAATTTAAAAATAAATTAAAAAAATAGTAAAAAACCATAAACCAAAATGGATATCTTTCCCACCGCCTCCCAGCACCACCACCTCTAATAGGTGAAAAATATTCCATTTTTTTTTAAAACAATGGCCATTTTTCTGAAAATGCCAACAAAATGGCATTATTACTATTGATAATGCCAAAGTTTTCATTGAATCTGTCATTATTATGGCATTACTAAAAATGTTGGCAGATGTACTCCGGTGATCGGAGATGGTGGTGATGGGGGTGGCAGAGGCGGCGGTGTTTTTATTTTTACGTTTTAATTTTTTATTTTAAAAAAAAACAAATTATTTTATAAATATTTTATTAACTTTTATTATTATTTTACGATTTTTATTAGTTTTTTACGATTTTATTATGAATTAAAACATTTCAAAAGCTACAAGGGTATATTTGTCCAAACACACATAAATAGTCCTACTGAGGGAAATTTAAAAAATGAAGTCCTATTTGTGCTTTTTGGCCATGTTTTAGTCCTATTTAGGTAATTCACTGTATAGTTTCATGTGTATTTACTTATTTATTTTTATATTACACTGACTATTTTAATTTAGTTATGTAAGTATTTAACATTATTATTTATTTGAACGGGTTCCTCTAAGCTCTTAGGCCTCTAAAATGGTCGGAATTGAGTGCTCTGCTCACGACCCTTGAAATGAATGAACTTTTTTTCTGGCTAATTACATTGCTCATTCAAGATCATAATTATTGATTGTCGTGAATATGTTGTTTTGTTTTATTTACTAAAATTTTCAGTTTGGTATGTATTTATGTTTTAAACTCAACTTTCGAGGTTTGAAATGATGGTAAACATATTTGTATTTCTTGTAATTTCAAACGTTGAATATTTTTTTGGCACAAATTTAATGGTGATTTGTAAGAATTTTTTAAAAAACTAGGAACCGTTTAATGACAAGAACCGAACCGTTAAGAACGATTCGGTTCCACAATGGTTCCATAAAAAATTTATAAGAACTGTTATTAAGATTTGATATTTTTCAAACGGTTCCATCTATTTTGCCTAGGAACCGAACCGGTGTCCGGCCTTACAAAAACTAACATATCTCAGCAGATATGCATCTTAAATTGTTAATTGTCATTTTGGGGAAGTTAAATCAAAATCAGCATGTTGGGACTGACAACAAAACTCACTTGGGTGTCACGAATAAGCCCATGAAGATAAACATCTGTAAATGGAACAGTTCCTGTAAGTTCTATTCCCATCATCACCATACGTGCAACCCAAAAGAACAATATATCGTGCCTGTTAGGATGTGAGGAGAAATATAAATAGTCAATGAGTAAAAATAAATACAAATAAAGCAATTAGCATAAAGATAATATGTTAATTACACTCTCACAGAACTTTATCTTCAAAAGATAACTATTTCACACGACTAATTGTAAAACAAAACAAGAGAAGAACAATACAAATAAAAGGTACCCAGTTTCAATGATCGATGTGGGATAGAAACGCGTGAAATCCTCAGCTGATTCATCAGGCCAACCAAGAGAGCTGAAGGGCCAGAGCGAGCTTAAAGAAGAAAAAAAATAAGACTTTAGTGAGATGGATTAACATTAAATACAAATTCCTGCACAAACTTAAGGAGCAAAACTAGCAACGCCTTTTATTATTTTTTCAACTTTGGAATATGGCTTCACTGATAGAGACTTTATTAATCTGAAGAGAGGAGATAAATACTCTAATAAAGTGTATTCTAGAAGGAAGTAGGGTTGTATTAGTTTAGTCTGTTATGAGCTAATAACTACGGGTTAGCCTTCCTTACTATAAATAGAATATTGTTAGAAGTGGTAGAGAGGCTGTTTTAGACATTTTAGTCTTGGGGTTGGAAATTGAGAGACGAGCTTCTCTTTCTTTTCATTTGGGGGCTTCGGCCAGTTGCCTAAGGAGATTTCAATAAAGGTTGCCTTGAGTTCTTGATTCAATTCTGTGATCTGTTAGACTAGAATTGCAGGTTTCTAACATTCACTTTATGCATGTTTCATCAATCATCAAAGTGGACCAGGTAAGAGCTTTGGAATACCTATGGAGAACTTCAAGTATGGTACCTAGTGGTTCCAGTGAAATGTTATTTAGGAGATCATGCGACATCACTAAGACCTCAATATAACAAAGCAATTCATTTTTTTCCAAGTGCTTATTATGATATATGTCACAAACTGAGCTCAAAAGTTTGATAAAGTACGAAAGATGAAAATGTGTTGCTAGAAAAGGAAAGCTAAAAGTTATGAGTAAGATATTCATGTTAAAAATGTTGAGTAAGCTAATATGTAAGAAGACATGATCATAACCATGAAGCGGTGAAGCTCTTACTGAAAGATATGGTTGGATAAAACAAGTACATTAGATCCAGTATGTAAAAATATGATACAAATATGTACTCATGTGTCCAGTATATTAAAAAAAGATGGGGTACATTATGTCACATGAAGTAGAATGCAACTTTATCAAACACTTACTATGATTAAATTATATGCCCCTTCTCCCAGAACAATCAATTCCTCATAAAGTAAGAAAGTCTGATTCTATAAAAACACAAAATCAGAGAATTACCCCATTTATTATTATTATATTAGTATTAGTATTAGTATTAGTATTATTATATTATTAGTATTATTATCATTAGGGATAAATAATTTAAATATCCCAAATTTTGGAGGGGCGTGATATATGTACCCCAAACTTGTATACGGAGTATATATTACATATACCCCGAACTTCATGCAATAAGTTATCTTAGCACTATGATCATATATTTTTTTCTTTCATGAATTTAAATTTATGGAGTTAAGTACATAATTTAGAATATTCTTAGCGTTTATGACAGTACAGTTAACATTCTAAATTCCCATTGTTAAATAAATAATATTACCCCACTCTATATAATTGCAACACTTTTACTTTAATATTTGCCATCGCATGCCTTTCCTTATTAGCATATTTAATTGGGTTTTACATTATTCACACATTCTACTTTGATTTTATTTTATTCATTGATGTATTACACAGTTTTCTTATATAAAATATTATTTAAAAAAATCGGATAAAAAATTAAAATCTGACTTTTTATACTCTGTGATATTCACTAATAGTCGATGTTAATGGTCAAAAACGTGTATTGACAAATATCAAATTAAAAGTATTGCAACTATATAGATCGGAGGCAATATTAGTTATTTCACAAATAGAAGCTAAGAATATTAAGTGCACTCTCATCACAAATAGAAGCTAAGAATATTAAGTGCACTCTCATAAATGCCAAATGTATTTAAATTATTTATTCAACACCATAAACTCACATTTTAAGAAAGAAAAACATATGGTCATGGTGCTAACAAAACATTTTATAAAAAGTTCGAGGTATTTATATTACATATGTAAGTCTGGGGTATTTACCTCACACCCCTCCAAAGTTTGAGATATTTAAATTATTTTTCCCTTATTATTACTACTACTACTTTTGTTTGTATTGTTCTTTTTCATATTATTATTACTATTATAAGAATTTCTTTCAAATGTGCCCATGGGTGTTTAATGCTTAGTGAGTGTATACATGATTATCATTTTCATAATTATCCATGATAGAGGAGATGAATGTATACAATTTAAAGATTACTGTATCAATTATTTATATTACATTTATTTGTTCATACATTTTGTCACTTGGGACCCATCACATTTATCAAATTCTCTTATAATTTTATAAAACTTGAAAAAGAAGCACATTAATCCATAGTAGTCACGGCGCACGGCGACCGCCATGGCGCGGGGGTAATTTCACGCGGCGATGGCGATGGCGCTAAAATGGCGCTATAATGGCGCTCCAGTAAAGCACAACATCAAAAAAGTTTAAACATAACCTATAGACGATATATGCGTATGACTTAATCACCAATTAAAGATTTAAATTGTTAAATAACCAAAATAATATAAAAAATAATCCACTGTTAAAAAATTGTTAAGTTGTCAAATTAAATAACTTATATGGTCTAACGAACCATCCAGCCAACTGGCGCACAAAAAATGAGAGGAAGTGAGAAACAGAGAACGAATTTTAACTTTACCAAAAAAAAGAAAGGTTTTAGCGAAGAAGTAAAACTGCGAAGCAAGGAGTCTGCGACTCTGCGTCCATGACATGCGATTACCGTCGCCGACCAGTTTCAGCAAGAATCGACGGCCACGCGACCAGCTACAGAGACGATGACGGTGACGCGACCAGCTACATAGACGACAACAGCGACCAGCTACAGTGACTGCGACTATCTCACGGAAGTCGCGACCCAAACGATGGGGCTCTACTGTAACGCGATCCAGAACACAGATTAACGCCAATATTTGGCGCAAAATGGCAAGAGCGAGGCGATGGCGCACATTTGGCAACGCAACCTGTAACATGTGCGCAATGGCCAAAAATAGTGGCGAGGACCCCCAGAATCGCCAAAGGCGAGAAATGGCGATCGCCAACTGCGCCATTGACTACTATGCATTAATTGTCCCTTATCATGTGTGCCATGAACATACTCAATAAACTGTTATCATAATTAGTATTAGTAATAATATTGTATGCAAACACAGGCATGTAAGACAACGTTCAGAATCTTTCAAAAGGTCAAGAATATCAGTAGAAAAATAACAGAACCAACCTTGAAAACCAGGTGTCAAGAACATCAGAATCCTGATATATTTCAACATTCTTTCCATAATTTTCTTGAGCCTTGGCAAGAGCTTCCTCTGCAGTTCTGGCAACTACGTAGTCTTCTTCAGGGTCTTTACCATCAATATACCATACAGGTATGCGATGTCCCCACCATAGTTGACGGCTAATACACCAATCCTTGATATTTGATAGCCAGTGATTATATATCTAGCAACAATAGATAGCAACTAGTTGTAAGATCACAAATGCGATACCAAACAACTGAAATGGGAAAATAAATTATTTGGACGAGTGAATGAGAGAGGTGAAATGGTAGTTCATGACAACCACCCAAAAGATCAACCTTTAGTTGCAATCTTAAGACATAATCATGTGGTATTCTATTCAAAAGAGCACGTGCATATTTCTAAAAAACATAAAAGTAAAAGGACTATTACACGAAAAAGTCCAACATTTAGAGGTGACAAAATTAGTCCATTGTGTACAAAATTATTTAAAAGCAAGCATCTTTTCAGTATCCAAGACAAAACTATGATCCGTCCAATTCCGACCATTTGGATCCATTAAATGCCTATGTGTTCTCTCCACCAAAGAAATGGTGTTTTACTTATGAGTCAATGTGTCATTATTGATATTTATTACTTTTACTTTAAAAGATCTGTATATCCTCTCCCCCCTTTACTTTTTCTCAAAGCACCAACCTGCTTCCGTCTTGTATCAGATATATAAGCTACATCTACAATGAAAAGAAACAACAAAGAATTTATCGAAACATCAACAGTTGACAGAAGCAAAAGTAGCATGGATATGGGGAACTGGGGAAGCTAAAAAAATTACTCTATCAATGATGGGCCAAGATGCAAGCACTGGTGACAAATTACACTTTACATGTCTCTAACTAGCAAACACCTAGGGGAAAAAACTTCATATGCCCGCCCATATTGGCAGGTCAGGTTTTGTTAGGAAGGTGTTTATGTTGGATCCTATATAGCAAAGTAGTTGTTCAATGAAATGTCTGAATGAAATACTATAATTTTTCAAAACAAACAACTGGGTTGTGTGTATTTTTATGGATGAAAGATCTAATCAAGATATACTTCAGTCCATGTCGGAGGAGATTAATGAACTGCAAGAAGAAAATACTTCCCCAGATGACAAAGGCTAAGAAGTTGGAATCAAAACTGAACAAGGTTGAAGAAGCGATGCTAATATAGTATTTAATATGGGATAGAGCATTAAGGAAGAAGGTTTTCTTCTGTCGATTGGAGCCAATACCTCTGAATTCATTTATAGAAGATCAGAAAGTTTCTTTTGAGAACCCATAGAGATGAGAAGCTTCCTCTGCACACTGGGTTTGAGTTTAATTGATAGGGTTGGAAATTGGAATTTTACACAAATTTAGATAAGAGGTGATAGGGACGCTGGCAAAAGAATTAAAATTTTCCTCTCGATTAGTAAATTCAATGACACGATGGCTCTAAGTTAGAAAAATAAACTCACACTGATGGACGGAATGAGACGGATCATATTTTTGTCTTGGATATTCAAACGATGGCTGCTTTTAAATAATAAGTATACAATAGACTGATTTGGTCACTAATTACAAAAGTTGGATTTTTTGTGTAATTGCCAAAGATAAAAATTAAAAATAACATTATATCACAAATTTGTAATAAGTTTTTGTGACCAAGAAGATCAAGAAACATATTGCTTTTAGTGAGTCCAAATCATTAATCAAACGAAGACATGCAATACCAAGCAAAGAAATGTCAAAAAAAGCCAAAAAGATACAACAGCTTAAATCATAAAAATAGAAAAGTCTGAGGTTAACTTGGTGTATGGATACCTTTTCAAATCTTCCAGGCATAATGGTCAAATCTCCTTTTTCAACTGCCTGAAGGGCCTTCTCGGCCAAAGACTCCATTGAAACAAACCATTGCTTGCTTACTAGAGGCTCTACAATCTGAAGAAAAAATAAAAATTGGAATGTTAGAAACACAATGAGTTATTAAATAATAACAAACACAATGAAAAAATCGGAAACTATCACGCACTTCACCACCGCGCTGAGATCTAGGAACTCGCTGACTGTATACCTCCTTTTTTACTGCTAAACCTGACTCTTCAAGATCTGACCAGAGTTTGCTCCGTGCCACAAAGCGGTCAAGGCCCCTTAATTTACAAGTATAACACCATAAATTCATCACACTCCAAGATCATAGACGAAACGAGTACTTGTTCAGACACCAAAAGAAGACATTTTCAGACTTACTCATACAAGCCAGCTACTTCGTTCAAGGTCCCATCCTTATTCATCACATTCAGTATAGGAAGACCCAGTTTGCGAGCAAGTAAGTAATCATTGTGGTCATGTCCAGGACTTATCTTCATTACTCCAGTTCCAAAGTCTTTGTCAACATACTGTCATAAACCATGGGCCAGTTTATAATAAACAATGTACCATGTCCTATATTTCTAAGAACCTTTTGCTTTTTAGGAAGATGAACAGTACCAGCAAGTTAAGTGCTTAGCGAGCTACAAAAAGATGGTCACCGTATCAAATTAAGTACTCATTGGAAATATATATGGTGCAAGTTTGTCATACACATCACTAGCATAATAGTCATAACAATCAAAGACATTCCCTAATAGGCTATGTTTCACCTATTATCTAATATACTCTCTCCGTCCCAAATATAATCAACTAATCCAGTTTGACCGTCCCACAAGTATAGTCTAGTTTCTTACTGGTTGCAAGTACATTTCCATTTCCAGATTTACCCCAATCACCAACATCAAAATTGAACTAGGAAACTGTTAACTTTACATAGGATAAAATTGATCCATATTTGTGGGACTATCCTAACAATCGGTTCTTAGTTTGTGTGCAAAAATATAGTGGACTATCTTTTTGGGGCACATGGAGTATCTTTTTAACTTTCTTGCACCATAAAACTGCAGATAGAGGTAGTCCTTACAATCGAAACATATGTGTCACCCTACCTTGTCACATATAATAGGAATATGCCGCCCAAAGGTCATAGGTACAATAGCCTCCATACCAATATACTTGCAATAACGTTCATCCTGAAAAAAAGAAGCAAACCAAATACCTTAACTTCCTCAAACAAATTGATATGAAAGATATATAAAACTATTAGCTTGTACTGAAGCTGGCATTCTAAGTGCACACTTTTCGTTAGGGGTTATCATACCTCAGGATTAACTGCAACAGCAGTATCACCAAATAATGTCTCGGGGCGTGTGGTGGCAATCGTCAAAAAGTCACTCCTAATGAAATATAAGTTCAGAAATAGAAAAAAATAGTGTTCTCCATACAGCAAAACGATACTCCTGTAATCCTGTATAAGCATATGGTTTGACAGATGTAATTGTTGATGCATTACCTTACATCATGATTACAAACTCTCTAGTTAGTAGTTGCCAAAAAAGTGTGTAATTTTCTATTGCTTAGCGTGCTCTGAGAAGAATTGGATTTTTATGATCACCCATTACCAATTACCCCCAAACTTCTATCAAAAACACAAGAGGAAAAAAAATATAAGTTACTAAATTTTGGGAATGAGAAATACATAGCAAAAGTATTTAGATGTCAAGTGGAAACTGTAACATGATTTATGTCAACTGGTTTCTAGGGATTCTTACCTATATATGACTAAGATTTAGACTTTCTCAGTCTATGACATATGAGTTTTTAGTTAATTATATGACGAAGTGACGAACAATGACATAATAAGAAAAAATTACCCTTATTTTAGTTTTAGGTGTTAAGAAACCAAAATGGAAAATAATATAATAAATGAGAGAGAAAGATTTGATTGCTAATTTGACATTGGGTTTTCTTTTTCAAATAACTAATGCAGTCTTCAATGTCCGCCACCATCGACCAACTTTCTCTTGTGGAGGCTTTCACCACTTCATTCACAGGACACTGTAACCGTCATCTGCATTGTCCAGTGCATCAAGTGTCTCCTTCACTGTACACTGTAACTTTTGTGCCCACCACCACATCCGTCACTGCACAGCACCGCTTCCAATGGTGTCTTCACTATATATCACCTTCGGCTCCTTCTCCTATGATCGTCCATTGCTTCTTGCGACTGCCAGACATACACTGCCTTCACTGCACACCACCGCCTTCTTCAATGTGCACCATCATCCCCTTTACCGCATTCACAGTCTAATCTTAGGCCTTGTTGTCGACCACTACCATTGCATCTTGTCACTGCCTTTATTTCTTTCCCATTCCCAAACCTCATTATCAATTGTCTATAACAACCCAAATGAAGAAGAGGAGGAGATGGAAGAAAAAGAAGAAGATTTTGGTACCTGTCGAATTCGTCAATCGTTAAAAAGATAGTTCAGACATGGAAGTATAGAACTCTGCCGCCGTTAGGAAGAAGAAGAGATGATGGTAGCCATGGAATTTGAAGATCGTCGTGAATCCGGTGAGAAGATGGTAACCATGGATATCCACCACCGTCGGGGAGAAGAGATGGTGATTCCACCATTGAATGTGATAGGTTGAAATTTTTCATATGCTCTACATTTCTATTATATGAAAAATCTTTTATTACAGGAGGGACCAATTCTCTTTCCTTGTCATGTTCACCAGTACACCACAAATGTGGAACGGATGGTATGGATATCATGACACATACCATCAAATTAGGAGAAAAGCATGAGTCATAAGTTGGAAAAGACCAGATCTTTTGGTCACACAAGCGGTAATTTCCTCTAGTTTCTATAGTTTTTATTATGTTAAGAGAAGGTGCTTAATATTCACTGTAGTAATTAGATGCAATTGAAAACAGAACATGATTAACCCCATGACTTTACTCTAGTCGTAATCACTAGTTTGGGAGAACAAAACAACCACACTTATGACATATAATATAACATATAATCTGATTACCTAGACCCTCCAGCAACACGATATTTGATGTAATATAGAGTTCCAGGTTCTTCGGAATACTCTACTTCCTGAGATAAAAGCAACTAACTAACTGTTATTTAAAAATAAAACTTGGACATTGGCATTACTTAAACAAGACATGATCAAGACACTCCATACCAAGTCAGAAACTGCAGTCTGTAAACTTGGTGACCAGTTCACCATATAAGAGCCTGTCAAAGAAAAAGAAAATTAGAACTTTTTTAAAGTCATATAATACTGAAGCAATAGATTGCCAAAAATATTCAGAGAGACTGTATTTGACAAAGATAGCAGGGCTTTCTAATATAGTGTATACCAATTGTAGGTTGTGGGTATAATTAGATTATGGCTTAGAAATATAGGAATCAATGATAATAAATAACCGACAAGATTATCATCAATAATTTTTGCAAGGAGAATAGATTTTCTCTTATTTTAGTAAGGTACGAAGTACATGCTATTCTCAACGCATAATTGCAAACATTTGGCTTGGATGGTTACCTTGATATATTAGCCCTTTCTCGTGAAGCCTCACAAAGGCCTCCACTACAGCTCCTGCAATGATTAAAATAGTCAAGTTGGAAGTTGTGTGCCATTGCATATATGTTTCGAAAGATACGGACTCTAAAAAGGAATAATCAGTCAGAATTAATCCATACTCGGGGTGAAATAAAAGGTATAATAGATGCAATGTTGGAAATTAGAGCCTATAGACTCAAAGAGTTCATGATGTGACACAAGAAACTCTAGGTCTCTAGTTCTAGCCCTACAGTTGTAGCTTATTGGAGCTTTAGTGTATACAAAGCAGTCTTACGATTCAGCTGTTTATCAAGTGTAAATCTTTCTCTGCTCCAATCACAAGAAGCACCAAGTCTCTTTATCTGATTTGTAATGGTTCCGCCATACCTTAAAGTAGTAATAAGCAAAACTTAATATTAGGAAGACTGCAAATTATAGAATATATGGCTTAAAAGAGGGTTAAATAGTAAATCAATAACAGATGGAAAACTCACCAGCAACATGCTATGGAAATGTGCTAGAAATCCTAGAATTGATGATAAGTTGCAAACCATGTATTTTACTATCAAGTATCAATGTTTAAGTGGTTGGTGGTTGGTAGCCAAGGGCCCAAGGCAGACCTCTTACTCTCTTAAGCAGTGCTAGTGCTGGTTGCCTGGTAGAGTGGTAGTAAGTTGAGGTGGGTGGACATAGGCTATCCTAAATGGTTGTGGACTTGTGGTAGTGAAAGCAAGCTACAGTGGTAAAGGTGATAGTTGGATGGTATTTGATTCTAGAAAACACAATGCATCATGGTTCTACACTTTTGTTGTTAAATAATATAAGATAGTACTAAACTTTCCTAAAATGGTCATGATCCTATTGAAAATTTCAGAAAATTGTAAAATTTGAATGTACTCAGTACTGTAACATTACTATCTTTGCACAAAGTACGAATGTCGTGTATTATTCATGGTGCGTAGTATATTAGTATGTTTTCAAATCGAGCTCATTCAAACTATATGGAGGAATGGAAGAAAATGTATACTTCTCTTTCCACTCCCATACATGTTTGATAAAGTCGTCTCTGTCCATGTCTGTCTTTTTTATTCCTCCTGCAGCCAGCATTCTTTCCACAACTAACTGGAAAGCCATTTAGGTGCACAACAAAGTTATTAAGTCAGTGAATGAATGAATAAATAGATTAAAAACAACATTAACAATCAGTCACAAAGAAGTAAATTCTTCTCCATTATATGGATATGTTATATGTAAGCAGGTAACTACAGCATTTAGTTCTAGAAAAACCTGAGTTGCAATACCAGCGTGGTCAGTCCCGGGAAGCCAAAGTGTGGGTCGTCCCTTCATTCGGTTGTATCTTACCATGATATCCTAACCCAAGAATTGTCAAATAAAGATACTACTTAAACATCACAAATACCTAGGAAAATACATTTGCTTAAATACTCAAGTGCTCCTAAATAGGGAGTGTATTCCAAAATGCAACTAAGAGATCATTGAAGTACTAGAAGTCTACTAACATACTAAACTCTCCTAACGCGGTCATGAACTCATGATCCATCATTACAGTTTATGTGACATTTACAGTCTTGCAATGGAGCATAACTGTAAAAATACCTCAACCCACTGATGTCATGATATTTCATGCAAGTGAAAACAATGTACAATGATGATGCCATGGCAGTTCTGAAATTCACTACATGAAGTTCATCTGGCATATAGCTTTGTCACAATGCTTTTTGCACAAGCATATAGTGCTAAACTGTTAACTCAAGTACTAGACACAAAAAAATCATGCCACATTGCCAATGATCCCAACTAGTTACGAATTATAATTAAGATGTCGGTGATTGTGATGACTTAACTTTCCTAACAGTATACGAAACGAAGAGATGTAACTATTAAATTACTTCCAGTGTTCCTGATTCTTTATAATGTGTACCACAATTTAGAAGGAACAGCTGTCAATATTATACCTCTTCCCATGGCCTGCTGCAGTCAACTACATTGACGTATTAGACAGCTCTTATTTTTCTCTTACCCTTGATTTATTAATTATTGCTCCCCCCGTCCCACAATTTTTTGTCAAATTTCCTCATTTAGCTTTCTCAAAAAAACTTTTTCATTTCCATTTAAAGTGATTAAGGGGTGGTTAAAACTTAAAAGTTATTTCTCCCTCCTCTGCACAAATCTCAACCACACACTTTTTACTTTATTATTTTATGTGCAAGTCAAACTTGGTCAAGTTTTGTGGGACTGAGGAAGTATTTATTACATTAAAGACTCTTTGCCACCAATCAAAACATAAAGCACAATGATTACTAACACTAACATGTATGCATACACTTCAGTGAGACAACAAAATATACAGGAGATATGGCAAGAATGCGATAATGAATAGAAAGTGCATAGTGTGTGAGAGATAATTACTTTCACATAAGGAGCACTGAAACATACAATAGCTGACGTTTTGTAGTTCAGAGACAAATACGAGTGCCGGAACTCGAAAGCTTCAAATTCCAATTTCCAGGCAGTTTCCATAATTTAGCGTTTCAGAACCTTTGAGTTGTGCATTTTTGTTCTTTTATGGGATTTTTTTATGGAAAGTGGTCTTGTTTTTTAAGCATTTTATGGAATTTCTTCACAGGTTCGCAGCAACATGGTTGTGAAACTTGGTGCAATGCATTGCGAGAAATGTATTGTATTTTACATTTATTTATATACTAATATGCAATATTTTCTTCTTATTTTTTTGGAACATTCTTCTAAACCTATTATAGTATCTGCTAATGTTAATGCCAACATCCTTGATTGAGATGGGACTCAAACATGCAACCTCCTCTTTGGGAGATCAGCAGTGATGCCATCAGAGCCCATACTTGGCAATATGCAATATTTTCTATATCTCAACATGAAGACTACTTTTATCATTAATTGTTTAAAAAGTTATATGAAAAAATAAGTATACATACAAACATATCTATATATATATACACACACACACACATACATACATACATACATACATACATACATACATACATATTACTCCCTCTGCCCCTTTTTATTTAGCCAAATTCGACTTTTCAAGTCAATGTTGTGAAGCTTTGACCGATTATATATTTATACACGGTAGTATTGCTAATATGAAAATTATATGAAAATGTTCTTTATTAAAAATATTATCATAAAAGTATAAATTTGTTAAGTTTCACATAAGCATATTAGTTAAAATAATGGATTAAAGTTTACTATCTTTGACTAGAAAAGTCAAAGTTGGCTAAATAAAAAGGGACGGAGGTAGTATAAAATATGTATATTTGAAATATATTTTGATAAATATGTCCTTAAATATTTTTAATTATGTGTTCTCCCCATGTTACGCATCCGATATTTTTCGAAAATGCCATTTCCCTTGTTTCCCGTTTCGCATTTCTATGCTATTTAGCTTCTTTCACAATTAACTAACATGTGCAACTGCAATGACAATGAATCATAAAAACTCCACAATGAAGCAAAAATATTTGGTTGAATAAACATATAATTGCTTAGAATTTCAATGGTCATGTTTGTCTGCAGAAATCATATAATTGAACCTCTAGAGTAACAAACATGGCATGTCCCATGTGCAATGAACCCGTAACATTAGGCGGTGGCATTGAAATCACAAAAGGATCGCTCCCTCTTTCAAAGCTCGGCTTGAAATACCCTTGAGATTCCCACCTATTATTCAGCAATCTTCAGTTTTTGACAAAAGTAAATGCCATATAAATGCACACTCACATACATATAGACATAGGGAAAGAGATAAATTCCCGCCTATTATTCAGGGTTCTGCTAAGGATGACCCACAAAGTAGAGAAATATGCAATTGACGAACATTTAGTTCATTGAATGCACTTTAATGTGCCCAAAAATGCACGGTTAGTGGTGGCAACAAATTTTGGCTTATTTACAAGAATATGAAATTCTTTGCATTGTTGGCATATTTAGAGCCATGAGATCTCAACTTCAATGGACCAAGTTCATTCTTATTTTTTGCATAATATCAACTTCTTATTTGGACCAAATACTATATATAGAAAGAGAATTGATCCTAGATGTCCTGTATGACCAAGCCCGTCTGAGGGGCTTCTGGGTCGAACTTTTTGATGAAATTTTGTGGGCATGTTCTTCATGAAGTTTAGATTATGTCCATAAAATTAAGGCTTAAAACTCAATCGGGAAGTTAGTTAAATAACATATTTAAAAACACTGCGCTTTAAAAAAATATTTAACTGAGTTCCCGTTTGACATTTAAGCTTTGATTTTGTAGACAAAATCTACACTTCATCAAGAACAAGCTCACAAAATTTCATCAAAAAAAACGACTCGAAAGCCCCTCAAACGGTCTTGGTTGTATGAGACATCTAGTCAGGCGCGCCTAACCAGATCAGTTCTATACACACACAATGTATGTGTGGATATGGATGTATGTATACATCTACAAATATATATCTAAGGAATGGCTTTCATGCTGAATCAGCATATTGTGTGAGAATTATCTTGACTCTTGTTCTTTTTTTGTTTTTATATCTGTAATTTATTGCTTCACTTATTTTATTCAATCGCTTTCTGGTGTTATTGCTCTTATCAATTTAGAAAACAGTGACAAATACAGCTCAAGAATGTAGCTTAGACACATAGAATAAGCCTATCACAGGTATTCATAAAATAAATTGAAGATATTATATATTTTATATAAAACTCCTAGAAATTGCAAAAAAAACATGCTAGTAACTAGAAGGTATATGTCGCAGGCAAATATGACCTCTTCTTGTTTGTAAAATATACTACCTCCGTCCCGCTAAGAAGTTCCCGGTTTGCCCTACACACATATTAAGGAAATAAACTTACCAGAGGTAAATTTTACTGTTTTTACATTGTTTGGCACTATTTGACATTGTTGCACTGTATATAAATTGTCATTTAAGGAAAGGGAAACTTTTTTTTGGGACGGAGGGAGTATTTGCTAATTATTTCATAAAGAAAAGGCAATGGACGACCCTGAAATGGCCTTCTACTCGGCCAACGAATTGAGAAAAAAATAGGCAAGCATAGTTCAAGAAAGCAGCAATACCATTTATAGATACGCTCCTCATTGCTAAAATCAAATGACTTCGCAACTTCTGGGGAAGTGAAGGCACCCGAGCTGGTTGCAAACGCTGCAATGTAACAGAAATGAGTTTCATTTTGAGTTTCCTACTTCATAGCACACAAAATGTTCGATTTATTTCCCACGAGAGCATTCATACAGTATCTCACTGTGCTGAACAAATATCGACTGCTTAAAAAGTTGCTGCTTTTAAGAGAAAAAGGGACGAAGTAAATAAATTGTGTGAAAAGGGAAAAACAAACACTCAAGGCACTCACTTGCAAATGACCTGTAGGTTCTGAGACGGTGGCGGGAGTGTAATACGGAACCTTGACGCTGTCTGGAGGCAATAAGAGGATTGAAACTGCGGTAGAAGCAAGAGCAAGAAGAGGGTGATATTGATGATAAGGATGTGGTGATGCATCCAGCCATGGATAGATAGAGAGCGACAAACTATCTCTGTTACTCTTGGTTGACCCGTGTTCAGAGTGGGTAGAGTCGTAGAGAGCGCCAAACTCTCTGCTGACGAAGTCAAAAGTGGGGGCAAATCGAGGTAATATATATGGTAGGCTGTACCTAGAACATGGTATAGCCGGATTTTTTTGTAATTAAATTCAATTTATAAGGTAAAGGTTAGATTGATGGTTGCTTTTGTTTTTCTTTCTCCACCGCCACTGTTCGGTTATTTTTCCATCCGTTTTCCGTTTTTCTTGATGTTACGGCTTTATCTTTCTTGTTTTTTTTGTTTTCTCTTTTCTGTCGTTGCTTTTCATTTCTTGCTTTTCACTTGTTCGTTCATTTTCAGTTTAATTTCTTTTGTTATTTTCTGTTTTTAGTTCTTTCTTTTCTTTATGTTTTTCTTTGCCATGATTTATTTTTTATTCAATTATTATGCAAATTTATAATCTAAAGTATGGTTAATGTTTGAGTTTGTTTTTTCTTCTTTTTCCAATCAACCTTCTAATTAGATTTTGTTTTATTTCTGCATTATATGTATGCTCATTTGATACTGATGTGATGCTCATATTAAAATGTTATATCAATGCATATTTCAAAAATAGCATATTACATTTGATTCAAGTAGGATTTAATTACATATATGAGAGCACGGACCACAATATTCAATTGCATTTTTTTAATACGTAATAGAGGAGATTTGATGCTCAATAAAAACGTCTTCATACTCGCTCAACTAAAAAAACTTATGATTTTTCTACTAATGCTCATTTTATACTTCACGAATGCTCAATCGGTACTCTTTTTTTTTTACTTCAGGGGGGTCAGGGGGAGGGGCGCCATGGGCCTGGAGTAATCAGGGTTGAAACTCATTCTATTGAGTTTCGAACCTTTACGCTCAATCAGTACTCAATTTCACGCTTTTAATACTCAGTAGAGGAGGTTTAATGCTCAATGAGAAAATGTCTTGATGCTCATCTAAAAACCCTTATTATTTTCATATTAATACTTATTTTGTAAGCTACATTTGCTCAATCGATACTAATGTTATGCTCATTTTTAAAATGTCATATCAATGCATATTTCAAAAGTATCATATTACATTAGATTCACATATTGAACTTCATAGGGATTGATTGCAAATATAATTTAATACATTTCTATAAAAGAAAAAGTGTTAAAAGAAGATGAATTAGAATATATGAAGCAGAGATTGTGATGCTCAATATTAGACTCCTAATACTCAACAAAATAGGTCTAGTGCTAATTAAAAGTTCATTAATGATCATTTAACATAAAGCGTTATTTTCATCTCAATATAGGAGGTTTGATGCTCAATGAAAGTATCGTGACGTCCAACTAACAAAGTTGTATATGCTCATTTGATACTGATATTATGCTCATTTTTAAAATGACATATCAATGCATACATCAAAATTACCATATTACATTAATTTTGCATATTGAAGTTTATAAAAGTTCATTATAGATGATATAATTTGATAAGTTTTTATAAAAGAAAAAACAAGATAAACAAAGCCAATTACAAGATATGAAGGAGAGATCATGATGTTCATTGTTAGACGCTTAATACTCAATAGAATACGTCTGATACTCATTAAAAGTGTATTAATGCTCATCTAACAAAAACCACGATCTTCACTGAAATTACGAAAATGCCACCGTTTTTTAGTTGTGATATCAGTTTTTTGTCATAACACGATGCTCATTATTAGACGCTTAATACTCATTAAAATTGGACTATTGCTCATTAACAGTACATTAATGCTCATTTAGTAGAAACCGTGATTTTCACATTATTACAAAAATGCCATCAAATTATTTTGCTAGTTTTCTCTTGGGCCTGTTTCTGGGCCGGCTGTACGGTGCTCACCGTACAGCCGGTTGTACAATATACGTACTCGCAAATCGATGACACCCGGTCTCCCACAATCAATCCAAGTAGAGGCTGAAATGAGGAAGGTAGCTAAAAAGATACCGGTGGTTCGAATTTTGCAAACCTTCCTCCAAAAGGTGGAATCTCCAGCCCATACCCCGGAGCCCCACACACAGACCCGACAGGACAGGTGGGAAGATGTAAATCACAGTGACTCAGTCAGCGAAGCAGCGGTAGGCCCATATGCCCGTGCGCACCAGAGGTCCGGCCCATTTCAGAGCCTGTGGCCTCCACACGGTCGTTGCGGACTTGCGGGGACTCGTACCTGAGTTCCTTTCTAATTTCCTACCACTCAACCAACTGAGCTACCCGTGCGGGTGAATTTTGCAAACCTTTGTTTTGAAAGAGCAGACCTTTTAGTAATTTTATGTTTTTTTTACTGAAAAATGTTTATATTCTCACGGCTCCTTAAAATTGTTGTCAAGTTTGACCGGCACGGAGACTAATAAATTAAAAATTGTGTGGTTGAGGTTTGTGCAGAGGAGAGAGAATTAACGGGGACTACAAATTCTATATTTAAAAGGAAAAATGGCAAAGTTAGTAGGGCATCCAAAAAAGAAAAGTTGACAAAGTTTTAAGGGGGGGGGGGTATTAAGATAAATAAGGCAATCGGGGCGAGGGTCCAAAAAATGACTGTGAACGTCTCCCTTTTGTAGGGTTTGGAGAGTCTCGTGCATTTTCTACGATTTTCTTCGGTAAAGTACGACAACGAGGGCTGCGAGAATAGTGGGCCTTGACATTAGGGTTGGGGGTAGTCCTATTTCGGCTGCAACAACAGTTCGTAGACGAGCCTCTACTCGTTCGAGCGAGGAGTCAAGCGAGACAGAAGGGATGGAAGACATTGTGAACAAATATGACAACATGGCCATTGGTGGGGATGAGGAGGAAATGGTCTTCGACAAGGAGATTGACGGTGAGGGAGATACATCGGAACGCAATACTATCTTTCCAGTTGTGGGCACCCTTCTCACGGTCAGAATTGTGAGATTATTTCTGGTGTTCAGGGTTCTCATGGCGTCGGTGTGGCGTCCGGGGAAAGGGATCTCAATCAAAGAAATTGACGAAAAAAGTATATGTTCACTTTTTACCAAATTGTTGATATGGAACATGTTCTAGAAAGTGGCTCGTGGCTATTTGAGAAGAATCGGTTGATACTTAGGGCAATCAAGCCGGGGGACATCCCCCTTGGGGTTTGTTAGAGATATTTTCATTATATTGTGATCAATGTTACTTAGCATTTTGTAATAGTTTATTTATTCATAGAATAGGCCTTAAAAGGAAAGGCTACTAAGCTAAATCAGGAATGGGCCTCCTAAAAAGGAGAGCCCATATCATTGTAAAACCTACCATTCTAAGGAGGCTATAAATAGACCCCTTAGGAATGGCTAGGTTAAGCTTTTCAATACATTCTCTGTGCCGCAGTGCCTATTTGCGTGTAAGGTTTTTACGCTAAGTTTCTTATCATTCTGTAAAACCTTCACCATCAATAGAAAGCTTCAAATCATAGATCTATCTTCCATACTCATATATTTTAGACTAGAAAACAAGGACCTAACATCTAGTATCAGAGCAGGAGCTGATCGATCGATTGAAGGCTGAAAGAGGCTCTTGCGCGATTCTTCATCGTTGAAGTTTTGCCCCTGAGCGATCTTTTGTTCTGTTTTTGTTGTCATTTTTGCGGGAAAATGTTTACAGGAAAGTGTTTCTAGGCTTGCAAGGATTTGTTCTGTGAAAAATCGCACCCAGAAATTTGGCGTACAGGTTAAGCTGGACTTGAGCGATTCTGCATTTTCGCGCAACTCACAGGGAAGAAGAACAGGTTTCGCGCAAAAGCACTCCTGCCCGATTTCCACTTTCGCGGAACTTAGGTTGCCCGATTTTGGAGTTGAGCGATTTCAACTTCGCGCGAAACACTCTGCGCGATTTTGATCTTGAGCTATTTCAGGACTTGAGCGATCTTTTGGAGTTGCCCGGATTCTGGCTCGGTCCTCGTCATCGTATTCGTCAACCGTCTTGGGTCTCCATTCTATCTCAACTATGCCGTAAGTGGAAATCGGGTGATGATACTTGATAGGCAAGTAAAGAAACTAAGAAGCAAGAAAGTTCCAATGGTGAAAATCCTTTGAAAAAGTGACCGAGTTGAAAAAGAAACTTGGGAGACGGAAGCCTTGATGAAGGAACAATATGCATTTCTTTTTTAATAAGCATTTGTGAATTTCGGGGACGAAATTCCCGTTAAGGGGGGGTAAAACTGTGACACCGCGCCCGTATGTACTTGAATTTGAAAGTTGATGTGTATTTGAAATTCCTAGCGAATAAAATTCGTGTAATTGATTGGCATATTTAATTAATGTGCGATTAATTAAATTATTTATCGAGCCCATAATAATGAGAATGAGCTACCAAATATTTAGTTGGGTTATCATGATAATTATAGGAGCCCAATAAAGTGCCAACCAAAGTTAATAAAAAAGTTTGGACAACCCAAATACTATTTTGACCCAACCTGCCAGAATTAGCAGGAATAATTGGGAGGGACTTCCTATACCCATTTGGGGGTTTTCCTACAAGCCTTATTGACTCCAAATTAATGTAAAAGAGACATCCCAACATGGGGGGTGCAGACTTGTGGAGGGAGGGGATTGCATGAGACAAAAACTACTCCCTAAGGTCCTATCAACACCTCAACTTGGTGTTTGATTGAGGATAGGTACATCCCCCTTCCCATTCCACTCATTCGAACCAAGAGAAGGGAGAGAGACTCTAGAGAAGCTCTTCACACCATCCATATCTTGAAGGAAGCAAGAGAAAAAGGAATCCAAGGAGAAAGAGCTAGGATTGGAGGTAAGAACACAAATAGTTCTTTTAACTAGTTTATTCTTGTATGATTTTTTTAGAAATCATATGGTGGATTAAACATGGAGTTCTACACATTTAAAAGTGTAAAATAATGTTATAAAGTGGTGGTATTTAACTTAGAAGAGTCGTGGAATCGATAGGAGTTGAAACCGCCGGAAACCGCCACTTAAAGGAAGCTGTTCGCAGTTGCAGACCACGAAAGCCGCCCAGCTTTCGTGAAAGCCGCCCGGCTTTTGGCTGCTGCCCAGAATTTCGCTTTCGATCGGTTTAGAACGGGGATTGATCGGAGGGCTTAACAAAGGCAATTATTTCAGCACTTCATAATGTAACACCGTCCCCAAATGTATTTGCTTTTAAGTGAATATTGTATTTTTAACCTCATTGAAATGGTGAACGAATTTACGATGTCCCGAATTTTTATTAATTCCTTTGCACAAATAGTAAATTCGCACGTGGGGCCCGCACCGGGAGCGGGGGCCGCCTGATATTCCCGGGACCACATGAACTATTCATTTTGGTCTAGATAATGTTTATATGGTGGTGGATAATTCATTTGAGCCATGGAATGGTCCAGAGTTGACCGATTGGTCAAAAGAGGCCCAAATACCGGTATTGGCAATTTAACCGATAAATGCCCGAAATTGAATTTCGGGGACTTATAAGTTTAAGTTGGGGAATGAATATTCATTATAAGGGTCATGATGATGGAGAACACATAAAATATTTTATTTGAACCGATAAAATAAAATATATTTAGAACAGTCCGAAAAATACAACTTTCGGGACTGATTGTACACTTTTGGGCAAAAAGGGTTGACCTCCCACATGGGTGGGGGCCAACCCACGAATTTTGTCTTGAAAATGGAGTGGATGGCCGGCTGGTAGGATAGGAGTTGATGGGAGGGGATTTTTGAGATGAAAGCTTTGGCATCAAACAAAATGAGTTGGACCCCTCTCCACACTCATTTGTTCATTGAGACAAAACCACACCCCTCACTCATCTCTCCCCCCATTCCTGCGGCCAGCACCCATCAAGCAAGGACAAGGAGCTCATCATCCTCCTTTCTCCATTGTTGAAGAGGGCTCAACAAGGAAGGACCTCAAGGAAAGGAATTTAGGTGCTAAAAGTGTGGAGATTAAGGTAATAACCTTATCATAACTTTTTCTTTATTTTTTCCTTCAATCATATGAGATATATATCATATGGAGAACCTTTGGGATTATTCTACATGAAAAGAGTGTAGAATGATGGGTTGGAAAGTGGTTCTAAGTCCAAGAGCGGATTTAGAAGCCAAACCGACAAGTTCACCGGAAAATAACCTTTAGAGGTTATTTGTATTGATTAAGGTTTTATGGTGTTAAAACCTTGTTAGGAACTTGATTTAAGTATTTTTGAGCCTCGCCGGAGTTTCGCCGGAGTTGGTCAAAGTTCACCGGAGTTGGTCAAAGTTCGCCGGAATTAGTCAAAGTTCAACCGAGAAGCGTAGAACGCGCTCAAGCTCACTTAAGGTGAGGATGACCGACTATATTGCTTATAATCTTTGGGTTAATTTCATAAGATTTCCTAAATGAATATACAATGTGATTTGCATGGATTATTAATGGTTAATAATGCCTAAATGAAATTACTATTGATCATAAGTATAGTTGCATAATGTACAAATTTATTGAATAAATTGTGTATGTCTAAATGTTATGAATATGATGGCATGATAGTAGGTATCAACCATAAATCCCATTTGTGATAAGTATACTTTTAATTCATGAGAAGAAGCCATGAAGGAATAAAAGTGATATTTTGATATTGAGGTCAAATTACATATTGAATGAAGAATTACATTGAAATGAGCAAATAACTAGTATTGAAATATTAGTTGGAATTGTAGTTGAATAATGGATGAATGGATCCTAAGAAATTGAATTGTAAAGAATCGGTGATTATTGAGCTGGGCTCTAGACCGATGTAGATAACGGTGATTATTGAGCTGGGCTCTAGACCGTAGTAGTTATCGGTGATTGTTGAGCTGGGCTCTAGACCGATGTAGATAACGGTGATTATTGAGCTGGGCTCTAGACCGTAGTAATTATCGGTGATTATTGAGCTGGGCTCTAGACCGATGTAGATGACGGTGATTATTGAGCTGGGCTCTAGACCGTAGTAGGTAACGGTGATTATTGAGCTGGGCTCTAGACCGTAATAAGAAATGATGAATTGACACTAAACGAATAAAGTTAACCATGATACAATAACACCCTAGATTGAGGGTCTTGGAAATTGAAACTTTGATTATACTTAGTATAGTTGTCATTGTACTTATCAAATGCTTCCAAGTACTGACCTCCCCTTCACGGGGGAGGCCACCTCACAGTTTCAGGTAGGACTTGAAGGTTGCTGCCATCGCCCGCTTGTTTCGGGAAGATCAAGGAGAGAAGACGTGGTTCGTGCTTCCTCCGTTCATGTTTTAAAAACATTTAAATTAATGCTCATGGATATTATATTTTTGAATAATCATTTGGGGGCTTGTATGCCCATGTTTGCCAAAGTGTGGCACGAACACTTATATTAAATGTTTCCGCTGTTTTGAATGAATATTTTACATTATGTTTGTTTATGGATGTACTATATGTGAAAGATATCCCAGACGCCTTGTATAGTACGAATGTGTTGGACTGCGGTTGACTATTCGTACTGTACGGCGGATTGTTGACGTGTCCGGATAGGTCCGGGGCGTGACAATAAGGTGAGGATGGCTGACTATATTGCTTATAATCCTTGGGTTAATTTCATAAGATTACCTAAGTTAATTAAATGTGATTTTCATGGATTATTAATGATTAATAATGCCTAAATGAAAATATTATTGTTTATGAATAGAGGATGCATAATATACAAATTTATGTGCAAATGGTGTATGGTTATGCATTATAAGTATGATGATATGATGATTGTTTAAACCATGAATTTTGTGATGAAATATACTTTTACTTCATGTATAGAAGTCATGAATGGATAAAAGTGATATTTTTGACATTGAGATTAAATCATATACGGATTGGGAAATTCATAGGAATGAATCTTATAACTATGAATTAAAAAGTTTGGTGGCTTAAAGATTAATGGATTAGTATTGAATTTACTAGTCGGAAATGTTAGTATGAAAAATGATAGAACAAATCCTAAGGGCTTGGATTGTGAAAGAGGTACCTTAAGTATTCTTATGAGATGTCTTAAGGTAGAAATGGGTAAACGCTAAGTTACCGTAGGAGTAGGCCTCAAAGGCTACTCATAGTAGAGAAACTCCAGGCATAGAATTTGCTTAGTGAACTAGTATCGTGACTAGAGGAAGCCTCTAGCACGATGAAGAATGACTGGAGGAAGCCTCCAGCATTCGTGTAGGACGAACTAGTATCGTGACTAGAGGAAGCCTCTAGCACGATGAAGAGTGACTGGAGGAAGCCTCCAGCATTCGCGTAGGACGATTAGAGGAAGCCTCTAGCGTAACGTAATGTGACTGGAGGAAGCCTCCAGCACAACGTATGTAAGGTGATTAGAGGAAGCCTCTAACACCAAGTGGAGTGACTAGAGTAAGCCTCTAGCACGACAAAACATGACTAGAGGAAGCCTCTAGCATGGTGAAATAATATAGATGGGCGTGGCTTGAAGTCACGGGTAAAGGGTTGAATGTTTTCAAAGTAAACATGGGCCTTCGGGCCGACTACTTGACTTTATATATAAAGTAAGTATATTTTCAAAGAGGGTAACCAAGGGTTATGACCTATAATATAATATCACTCTATTTGAGGGTCTTGGAAATTGAAACATTGATTATACTTAGTATAGTTGTCATTGTACTTGTCAAATGCTTCCAAGTACTGACCTCCCCTTCACGGGGGAGGCCACCTCACAGTTTCAGGTAGGGGCTAAAGCTTGCTATCATCGTCCATTGCTTCGGGAAGCTAAAGGAGAGAAGACGTGGTTCGTGCTTCCTCCGTATCTGTTTTCAAAACAATATTATTAAATGCTCATGGATATTATTTTCTGAATAATTATTTGGGGGCTTGTATGCCCGTGTTTGCCACGGGTGGCTTGAATACTTGTATTAATATTTCCGCTGCTTAATTAAATGTTTTACATTATGATTGTTTATGGATGTACTATTGTGAATGGTATTCAAGACGCCTAGTATAGTATGGATGAGTTGGACTGCGGTTGACTATTCGTACTGTACGGCGGGTTGTTGACGTGTCCGGTAGGTTCGGGGCGTGACATCCAAGATATGCTAAAGCGCTTCAAAATGGACAACAAGTCAACGATGAAAACCCCCATGTCTCCCTCACAAAAGCTCGACTCTGACCCTTCCGGGAAACCAGTCGATGCAACCAATTATCGGGCGATCATCGGTTCCTTGCTGTACCTTACATCTAGCATACCAGATATTGTCTTTGCAACCTGCAAGTGCGCCCGCTTTCAAGCAAATCCGAAGGAATCACATCTGAATGCTGTTAGAATAATACTGAGATACCTCAAAGGAACAGTCAATCTGGGCCTTTGGTATCCCAAGGAATCAGGTTTTGACCTTGTTGGATACTCAGATGTTGATTTCGCGGGTTGCAAACTGGACAGAAAGAGTACATCTGGCGGTGCTCAATTTCTTGGTGATAAATTGGTATGATGGTCCTCTAAAAAGCAGAATTGTGTGTCTACTTCTACAGCTGAGGCAGAATATGTTGCGGCTGCTAGCTGTTGCTCACAGATATTATGGATGAGGACCCAGCTGAAAGACTACGGGTTCACATTCTCACACATCCCGATCTACAGCGACTCTCAAAGTGCAATAGCCATCACGTGCAATCCTGTCCATCATTCACGGAAGAAGCATATTGACCTCAGATATCATTTCATAAAGGATCACGTTGAGAAAGGCACCGTGGACATGTACTTTGTGTCCACGGAATTACAACTGGCTGATATCTTCACAAAGGCCCTGGATGAAAAAAGATTCAATTTTCTGATCTCTAAGCTGGGGATGTTGAACCTGAACGACCGAGTAACATCTGAATTGTGTATGTGCGTGTGCTTTCATTTTTTTCATTCACTTTAAACATTTTTCAAAATTTGCATTTTTTATTTATTTCTTTTCATGCATCTCATTCCTTTTACGCATCATTTTTTTCCCCTTTATTTTTCATGCATCATATTTTTCTTTGCTAAGTGCATAAGTTGAGGGGGAGCTGTTCAGAATTGTGTATAGGTTGAGGGGGAGCTTTTTCAAAATTGTGTATAAATTGAGGGGGAGTTTGCTAAAATTTTCATTTTGTTAAAATAAGCAAGTGTTGAGGGGGAGCAATTTTAAAATAGAAATCTGACTGATTTGGGCCCGTTACATTTTGAAAAATCTCCCGGGCCTATTTAAACTCATGGAACGCGCAACTCCTCCCTATTCTTCTCTCTTGCGCGAAACCCTCGGACTCCCTTAGAGCTCAATCTCTCCCCCTCCTTCCTCTCGGTTTCACTTCTACTAAGGTATACTCCCTTTCAATCGTTGTTTAAAATGCTTAACAGGTTCACGCTCACTCAAGAAGACGACGA
The DNA here is from genome assembly GCA_945859915.1 of Cuscuta epithymum. Classification (NCBI taxonomy): domain Eukaryota; kingdom Viridiplantae; phylum Streptophyta; class Magnoliopsida; order Solanales; family Convolvulaceae; genus Cuscuta; species Cuscuta epithymum. Next base: position 701,957 of record CAMAPF010000916.1, read on the forward strand.
ACAGGCTCCCTGCGCGAACCCCTTTGCGCGATTTTTCTTGACTAAAAACCCCAACCCACCCATATACCTATGAGTGTATATGACTCCTCATTGTCCCTATTTCAATATCATAATCTATGAGTTTTGAGGATCATAATCCTTGGGTACTCCACCAATATATTTTCGAGTGTTAAGAACTTTTAGTCCTAGGGTCCTCCACCAATTTATTATCCGAGTGTTAAGGACTTTAAGTCCTAGGGTCCTCCACCAAAATATGAGTGTTAAGGACTTGTAAGTCCTAGGGTCCTTGATAGAGTTGTATTTTTATTATGTATTATTTCTATTTTAACTAGTTTTATTTGTTGTTGTTTGGAAAATTACACACTTTTGGTGTAATTAGTTAATTTTCTTAGATAGATGTAATTTGTTTAGATTAGGATTATTCTGAGCTTAAAACAGGACAAGATCATCCAAAGGATCAAGTTTGGACCCCAAAAGATCAAGGAAAGTGCAAGGGGACAAGATAAAAAGAAGATTGAAAAAATATTTCATATACCCGGTCGGGTATAGGCAATACCCGATCGGGTATTGAGTTGATTCGGGTGTCAAAATCAGAATCTGGAGAGACAAAAGAACGTGCAGGATTTTGACTTTTTGGCTCATACCCGACCGGGTATGCCTACATACCCGATCGGGTATGTCTAGAAAAGTGATTTTCCGGGAAACTGCCTAAAATACCCGATCGGGTACCCTATATACCCGATCGGGTACACAACCCTGCCACCTCCAAACACCTATAAATACACCCCTTTTCCTTCACAATAAAATCATCCCTTCTTCCATACTCTTAAGCTCAGTTTAGAATAGTATTTCTTTTATATTTTTATAGCATGTTTAGTCTCCAAATGAGGAGCTAAACTTCCATTTCTTGGTGTTGCTCTTGAAGCTTGTTGATTATTAAAGTTGTGAGTTATTTTCTTAACTTCTTCCCTTGAATATTAATTATTCTCTTAATCTATCTATATATTAATGTTGGAGAGTGTTGCTAAGATGACAATTAGTTAACATCTCGACATTAGTTATAGTAGTATTTATTTTCTTCCTCTATATATTAATGTTGGGGAGTGTTACTAAGATGACAATTAGATAACATCTTGACATTAGTTATAGTAGGATTATTCATATTTAATCTTCTTCCTTGAATATTAATTCTTCCCTTAATCTATCTCTATGTTAATGTTGGGGAGTGTTGCTAAGATGACAATTAGTTAACATCTCAACATTAATTACTACTAGAAACGTTCAACGAACCGATGGTTAATCGTTGATGGTTTCACAAGTAAGTAACTTCGGTTTATTAATGCACGGTCGTGGTTAATAAACTTAAGAGGGATTAATTTTGTTGGTTAAACCGAAACCGTTGTGTTGAGGTTATCAATCTCAATTGATTTCATCAAGAAGTTAAGAGATTAAATGCTACTATCAAGTCGGTATATGGCGGTGTTCTATACTTGACTAATAGTAAGGGTTATTAATGAACGGTCGTTGTTAATAACTACCCTCGATGAATTGGATATACTCCTCGATTGAGTATTCGAGAGGGGATAAGTTATAGATATAACAATGATCGACTAAAATATATCAACAAGTGGAAAGTAGCAATGCCAAGTCCTTTTTATCTTTGAATTAAATCTCACATAAGTTCTTCATCTTGGTATTTAATTAATTAAATTCCAACAATACCAAAACCCCCCTTTTATTTACTAGTTCATAAAAAGAGAATTATTCCTTTCCCTGTGGATACGAACTCTACTTCACTATACTACGTATTAGTGCTAGTATTGAATTTATTTTGACGCACCGTGACAAAGTGCTCGTCAGTCCTCCAACAAAATATGAGTGTTAAGAACTTTTAAGTCCTGGGTCCTCCACCAAAATTTGAGTGTTAAGGACTTGTAAGTCCCAGGATCCTCCATTAAAATATGAGTGTTAAGGACTTTTAAGTCCTAGGGCCCTCCACCAAAATATGAGTGGTAAGGACTTGTAAGTCCTAGGGTCCTCCACCAAAATATGAGTGTTAAGGACTTTTAAGTCCTAGGGTCCTCCACCAAAATATGAGTGTTAAGGACTTAAGTCCTAGGGTCCTCCACCAAAATATAATCCTATGATCAACCTCCTATCAACCTAGATAGAGTCTATATCATACTTAGTCATTCATAACTAATTCAATACATAAAGCTTATGTATCACAATCCATGCAAAGCCATGCAATTATATAAATTTATAATTAACTAATATCAACCGATATTAATTAATCCATTATCCACCGGTCAACGTTGTCGTTGACCGCCATTTCAAGCCTTGTACATATCAACTTAATCATCATATAATTAAGTTAATAATATTCATTTGTGCTTCTTTTACACTTCAAACAAATGTGCATTTTATATAATTCTTCATATCATATTCCATGCATAAACAATTAATTTCTTTTATACAAACTTAACCATGTTGGCTAATCGCATGTTTAAATATCTTGTAAACATCATTATGAACACATATAACATTTATTTAGGTAATCTCATAATTAACCCAAAAGTTATAAGATATTAAGCCGTCCACTCACCTCGAATTAGCGCTATGAAGTTCTACCCTCCTTGGTTGAACTCCGGCGAAACTCCGGCGAATTTTGACGAACTCCGGCAACTCTTTCAACTTAGTGAAAGTTCTTTAAATGCCTTTTACAAGTGCCTAACAAGGTTTTATAATAATAAAACTCATATTAATACAAATAACCTCTAAAAGGCTATTTTCCGGTGAACCGGTCATTTTGGCTTCTACGTCCGTTCTTGGACGTAGAACCACCTTCCAACCCATAAATCCATACTTACAACATGGAGAACCATCCCAAGGGTCCTTCATATGATAAATATTCCCTATGGTAGAAGAAGAATAAAGGGGAAGCTATGACAAGGTGATTACCTCAATTTCCACACTTTCCTACACCTTTTTCCTTCTCCAAGCACTCCTCTTTGGATCTTCTTCCTTGAGCTCGAATTTGGGTGTGAAAATGGTGGATTGCAGAGCTCCTCCTTGCTATCCTTGGGTGTTGCTACGAGTGGATGGAGGTGGTGAGGTGAGAGGTGTGGTTTTTGTCTCATTTAGACAAATGAGTGAAGGAATGAGGTCTACTAAATGTCAAAGGGTGTCTCCCCCATCCTATCAATTGTTATTCAGCCAATCTAGCACTCATCCAGCCCCCAAGGGTTGACAAATTCGTGGGGTGGCCCCCATCCATGTGGGAGGTCATCCTAATTTGTCCCAAAGTGTACAATTTGCTCCGAAAGTTGTATTTTTCGGATTGTTTTAAATATATTTTTTTTATCGGGTAAAATAGAATATATTATGTGTTCTCAATCATAACACCACTTTGAAATAATATATGCTCCAAAACTTAAATTTGGAACCCTCCGAAATTCATTTCCGGGCTGTTATCTGTTAAATTGTCGGTACTGGTAATTGGGCTTCTTTTGACCAATCGGTCAACCCCAGGCCTCCCCATGGCCCAAATAAGATATCCACACTATAAAAATATTATCTCGACCCATAAGAATAATTTATGTGGTCTCGGGAATATCGGGCGGGCCCCGCTCCCGGTGTGGGTCCCACGTGCAGTTTACTAATCACGCGAAAGGAATAATAAAAATTTACAACTTCGTAAATTCATAAATCATTCCATAAGGTTTATTACATCATCTACTTAAAAGTAAATATATTTGGGGACGGTGTTACAAGTCCAGACCTTACCTGAAAAGTCTAACGAAATATACTAAACCGTTGTCAGTAGCGACATATGTAATCTATTATTAAAATGTTACAAAATATAATTAATACTATAGTGATGCTAATTCAATATTGAACAATAATTATTATTAGTATATTTAAGCAGTTCAACATGCCACATATTAAAAAATAACACATTCTCCTAAAATAATTTGAACAATATAGATATAATTAAATCAATAGTGATCTCTAACAAAAATAAATAAAATTATTCCAACAACATGGATATAAATTAATTATTCCTAATATGATATTGTGTACTTTAGTCATTTTTATAATTTCAAAATAAAATTGAACAAGACTTTCGGACAAAGTTGTGTGCCTCGACTAGCGAAATCTTTATGTAGATACATTTGTCACATGAGTGTATGCTTCTTCACTAGTCAACTACTCAGCGGCTCAGCCACCATGACTCGTAAGCTCTTGAAACAAGATGAACTTGTTTACGAACGTTAGTACAATACTCATTAGTTATTATGATTAGTTTGTTTGAATGTTACGTAGTAGAAGCCTAGAAGATTATGTTAAATTTGGGAATTTGGGCTTTTATTTTGGTATTTGTAACCAACCGAAGTATTAACTTTGGGCTTCTAAGTTGTAATAGATTTTTACAGTATTTTAGAATTAAAAGTAATTGTTGGATAAGGAGTTAGTGCGGTATTATACCGGTATACCGCGGTATTTGAAAATATATACCGTTACCGTACCGAAATAAATTGGTACGATATGATACCGTACCGAAAATGACGGTATACCAATATTTCGGTATTTTCCGGTATTTTTGATATAGTAAATGCGGTGTACCCGTTTTTAGGTGTTTTTGCCCACCCATCATAAATTCTGATGATGAATCTAGGAATTCGAAGTAAGATTTCAAAGCAAAAAAAAACTAAAGGTAAAAATCTGAAAGTAAACTTTCGGAACTAAAATTCCAAAAATAAAAATCCAAAGGTAACATTTCGAAGCCAAAAACCTGAAGTAAAAAGGTCGAAGGTAAAGTTTCGGGACCGCAATTCCTACGCTAAAATTGTGAAAAGGAAAAAAATCCCGTAGCCAAACCCGAACCCAATATTCTAAGGCCTAAAATTATGAAACCAAAGATTAATTGGGGGAAATGAGATCAAAGTCGGTTGAAAAGTGAGACGAAGGATGTTTTCTCTTGGATTGAAATTTGCTGGTCTGGTCTGATAAATGTCTGGTTCTGTATATTTTATAACTACGTAAGTCAAGTCTGGACTGATCTGGTCTGGGACAGAAAACAGCCCAAAAGAAAACATCCCAAATCGGAAGGCTCGGCCAATGAGGACCAGCCTTAGTAGTACGTATATAGGAGTGCAAACGAGTCAAATGGCTCATGAGCTATTCGTGAGCAATTTGATCAAAACTCAACTCGAGTTGATCAAATTCAAACTTCAGCCGAATTCGAGCCATTCATTAAGTAATTGAGCTCGAGTTCAACACCTTTTAGATCGTAAATTCGCGAGTTGGCTCACAAGTCATAACATATTTATATAAATAAATACGAGTAATTGGACGGGCTCAAACATTTTAGTCACGCAGTCACAAATGTCAAAAAATAGCTCTGCTTATATTATGAGAAATTGAACGTGTTTCAGTAATACTAACTGCAACCTTAGGGTAAATAAGTCATATTTGAACTTTTCACCACAAAAGTACTCCAGCTCTATGTATACAAAGGTGCCAAAGTGGGTTGGGGCACCTTTGAGAGGCACATTAGATATGCCATTCACGAAGACAGGCAAAGTTTAAATCACAGTTTTTTATGTTTAATAATATTGAGAGAATTCCCCAGATTAGAGTAAAACATAGGCAAAATGCAAAAAAATATGAGTACCATATTTTGAATAAGAGTAATTTTAGTGTTTGGACAAGTATACCCCTACCCAAGCCCCAACAACTTTCATTAATAATTAAAACATAAAAGAAATAACATTAATTAATTTACAATAAATTTGTAAAAAAAATAAAAAAAAACACAAAAATATATATATTAAATAAAATATACTCCGTATTGAATAAAATGGATAAAAATAAAAACTTACTAAAATAAAAAAAAAAATTAAATAAAAAACTAAAAAAAAAATAAAATAAAAAATAAAAAAAAATATGTAGGCGTCGTCAACAACTTCCCAGCACCACCAGCTTCGACCACAAAAAATGTCAACACTTGTCCAAAATGCCATCATGATGGAAGTTTTCGAGAAAAATTGGCATTTTCAAAGAGTAAAACTGCCACCTTTATGACATTTTCAAAGAAAAATGGCTATTTTTACACAAAATGACATTTTTTTCGTCGATCTGATGTGGCATTGCTGGTGATGGCTGAGGCTGCGGGAAACGCCTACATATTTATTTTTAATGTGGTTTATCTATTTTTTATTTATTTTTAAAGTTTTTTATTTTTTGATTTTTTTTTTAATTTTTATTATTTTAATATTTTTTAAAAATATTTTAGATTTTTTATATATTTTAATATAATCAAATATGTCATATTTTAGAATTAATTAGGTTACAGGCCGGGTATTAATGTCAGAAAATTAATGTTTACTCTTATTGAAGGGAGTTTTAAGTTTTACTCCTATTTGTGCAATTATGTTTATATTTACTCCTATATTGGGCAATTTCTAAATAATATTTAATTTGTACTCCAATTTTTATAATTAAGCAATTGGTCCAATTTTTATTTGTACTCTGGGAAATTTAATTTAGGTGACAACTCCGGTATCCATTTAAAAAAAGAGGTATCATACCTATCATTCACTTGATTGGTTCAAATCATTGTATCATTTTTAATTTAGATTTAAATAATTCAACTGCATCATTCTGATTGATCCATGTGGATATGTGGATAAAAGTATGGTACTGTACCATAGAATCTACCTGATGGAGTTATATTATGGTTAGCCTAATACGTAGTAGGTACTCTCCCTCGTTTAACTTACTCGGCGGATATGTTCAATGTACATATTGTACAACTATTATACGAAGTATAAGAATATACTCCGTAAATACTCATACCGTCATATCATAGTACTAGTATATTGAACTTGCCCTTAATCGTCATATGTCTCTCATGAACTGAATGATTTGTTTAGATGACAAAAACTTGACAAATATGCCATTGGACCATGCCTTGTCACATTCTCTATTATCTCTCTTGTCCAATAGTGCAGGCATTTGGTGATACATCATTGGCCGCCAGCAATTTGCACCAACAACAGATCCTGTTGGATCCACATGAATTTTAATAAAATACTCCCTCCGTAACTTAAAAATCTTCCCACTTTCCTTTTTCGTCCGTAACAAAAAAATCTTCTCATTTCTAAATCTTCCCATCATACCCTCAATAATTTCTAAAATAATACACTATTACAACTACTTTTTTGGATTTATCCTACATTCCACCACATTATTCCACAATTTTCCCATCATACCCTCAATAATTCATATCATCTTTCACTATTCTTAATCTACCTATTTTTGAAATGGGAAGATTTCAAAGTTACGGAGGGAGTACCAAATATGTTGAAATTGTGGAACCTAGATAATGTGCTTAAATTGTTGAGAAAAAAGGGCAAATAAGCCCTTGTTTAGGAGACTCTATTCGGCCATCGCCATTTGGGGTGGTTCCTGAATTTTTTGATGATTTTTTTTTTTAGAATCTTATTCATTAAGTCTAGTTTACCCATACCAAATTTTAGCTAACAATTATATCGGGAAGACATTCAAATGAATTCTTGAAGATAACTGTGCTTTTGACTGCACAGTTATCTTCAAGAAGTCATTTGAATGCCTTCCCGATTGAAGTTTTAGCTGAAATTTGGTATGAGTAAACTAGACTTAATGAATAAGATTCTCAAAAAAAATCATCAAAAAATTCCACCGGGAACCGCCCCAAATGGCGACGGCTGGACAGAGTCACCTAAATAAGGGTTTATTTGACCTTTTTTGGTTAGTACGTGGGCTTATTTACCCCTTTTCCCTAAATTGTGTAATACTTCCATCGTCGGAAATAATTTCACACATTTACTTTTCTAATCAACACATTTTTTTGTATGCTTTGATTCCACACCCTTTATAATCAGTATATTTTATATAAATATTAACCATCAATAAAGTCTCCAACTATATTCATAAAAAAACTCTGCAACTATATACGAAGTAATATATTAGCAATATAGTAATAATATATACTATTTCATTCGGCCAGATGAAAACGGTGTTTAACGTGAGAACACTCACATTTATATCAGTGTGGTGCACAATGAAGCTCTTTTGTTACACATATTTTAATTTGCTCGGTCATCAATACGACGTGTTCTTAATAGAACCAATCTTATTCTCTGAACAAACGGAATTTCGCACTTCTGTTGGAGCCTCCATATCTCGTGTTCGAGCTTGTGTAGTTCAATCATTTATAGCACCACCCTGTCAAGGCGGAACTTGCGAGTTCGAGCCCCATCATTCCCAACGGATTCAATCAATATATCAATTCATCTCTCCATTTGGAGGTGCCCCTCCAGGATCCAGGTGAGGGCTTGTGCCACTCAGAATCTTTGCCTTCACCGGATATAGCATATCAATGAGTGAGAAGAATACAATCATTTGGTCGGATGGACTAAGGAATGCTTTTGATGGCAATGCAATCCAATACTAGTCTCATGGCAATATTTCTTTAGCACCCCGACTAAGGAATTGACAATGAATCCCTTTCGGACGACGATCTTGTTCCACTTGACCCATAAATTTGATTTTCCGGTGGTCTTTTTCGGCCGAACTCCATTCGGCCATGATCCCGATAACTAACCCACCTCGAACTGATTATGAGAAACTCATTTACGCCTTTGAATGAGAGTTTTGGGTCTCAAGGTTAAACATGACTCCTAGAGAGTGACCAAAATTAAGCTATTATTAATTAACACGATGACATTTTGGTAAATAATATAACAACCTGAAATGCTTTTATTTAAATGAAACTTAAAGGAATTTTCTTAGTACGTGAGCATTATGATATAACTGTTGATATGTATAATGATTATAAGGCAAATCTATGGTACCCAAGCTTGCTGCTCGCACCCAGAGAGATGGCTTGACGCTCGATGTACGGCTCGTTGTTCGCACCCAGAAGGCAAGACACCTGTCTCGACAAAACTCACGCGATCACCGCAGTTCAGGTTGGAGTTCTTCACGGTCAGATTGGAACTTGTTTAAATAATCTCATTGCTCAATGGTAGAGACTACAATACTCAATGAAGATGCTTTGATGCTCAATGCAAAGTTCCGATGCTCAGTGAGGATGCATGATCACATAATCTCAATGCACAATAGTAGAGAACACGATATTCAATGAAGTTGTTTTGATGTTCAATGCAAATTCTGTTGTTCAATGAAGATGTTTGATCACATAGTCTCAATGTTCAAAAGTAGAGAACACAATACTCAGTGAAGATGTTTTGATGCTCGATAAGTTTTGAAAGGCTTGATGCTCAATACAAATATTTCAATGTTCAACCAGTAGAGTTTATGATTTTCATATCAATGCATATTTCAAAATATAATATTAAATTAGATTCGCGTAAAGAAGTTCATAGGAGTTTATTTATAGATACTCCTTCCGTCCCATTGGACTTTGCCAACTTTGTTTGTCCCAAAAAACTCTTCCACTTTTTTTCAAAGCAATGTATTTGTGGCTCTTTTAATTTCTCTCTTCTTCGCATAAATTTCAATCACACAATTTTTACTATCCTAATTTCACATCCAAATCAACTTGGCAAAGTTGAGTGGGACGAGGGTAGTATAATTTAAAATAATTTTATAAAAGAAAAACAGGAAAAATAAAGTGAATCAGGAGACACAAAACATAGATTACGACACTGATTATTAGACTCTTAATACTTCACAGAATAGACATAATGCACAATACAAGTGCATTGATGCTCAACTAACAAAAACTATGTTTTTCAACTAAATTACAACAATGCCACTGGTTGTACAACTTGCACTGCACAACCGGTGCTACGGTATACGAACTTAGGATAATGATAATAGGTCTATTAGCAACAATAACAATACAACAACAACAATATTAGCGGCACAAATACTCATTTGGCATCCCCTATGTTTGTGGTTCACAAAAGCATTTCATTAAAATGGAGCAATTAATTTATTGGGTTGAGTTTTTGTGAATCACTCAATGAGTGAGGTACAAATGAGAGTACCCAAAATAAGGTACCTCTAGCATTTCTCTATTAGCCGAAATAATAAAAACAATTCTTACTTCGTATCATATAAGACGATAAAAAAATATACTACTAATAACTATCATAACATCAATAAATGTATTATAATACATTCATATAACGACGAGTTTTTTGTAATTATTTATGTTTGATTTATGTTTGATATGATTTTCAAATACATGTATTAGAATTCGAAGAAGTTTGATCTGAGTTTAAAATATAGTGTGCGGGTAAAACAAATTTAATTTCAATTTTTAATTTTATGTATCAAGTTTTTATTGCATATAAATAAATTCAATTTTTAACATTCGACAGAAGGATTTTATTCATATGATTACAATTTACAAATTTAAATATTTTTAAGAGTATGAAGGGAGGGGACTAAATACTACGGAGTACGTACATTGTAACTAAAAAAAAATACTACGTACATTGTAACAAAATGAGCTGGACGGGAGACAGAGAACATTTTGCCCATAGGTACTATAATTCATTTAAATTCATAAAGACCACAGTATAAGTCATACACTCGCACGCACTCTTAGACCCACATGGTAAAACATGTTAGTGGGTGTTTCTATGATTGATATATTGATCTGTTTTGCCTTTTGGGTCTCTCAAGAATTCAACCAAGTGGCCGTCACCTTGTTTCATACTCGTAGCCTATTTCAAGCAGGTCGGGGGACAAAGATTCATCATTTCAGCTGCTGGGGTTTTCCCAGATAAACACAAAGTTTGCATCTTTCTGGCTGAGCTCTTATGTTCCAGAGCAGTGGCTGTTCTTGTGCACTCTTTATCCTATACTGAAAGAAAGCTTCAATCTTGGTGTACTGTTTCAAGGTACAGTTCTCCTTAGGTTATGAAATTCCGTTTCATATTATGGAACTAAGTAGATAATTATGAACCTTAATCTTCTGGCAGTTCTGGGTTTGGGGTGTAGTTAGGTATTTTCTGAGGAATTGAACTGATATAATAAGTGTGGTTATAGTTCGCCCTTGGCTTTGATTCAGTCAAACCTTTTAACTTATGGTGGTGAGAATCCTCTGGTATTCATTTTTTCTTGAAATTAAAATAAAATTTATGGATCATCACAATAAAAATAATAATACTAATAATAGTAATGGAAAACAGGCTAGTTTCTGCGTAGTGATGGAGAAACAGGCCAGTTTCAAAAATGGAGTAATGTTAATGGAAAAGCAGAGAAGTTTCAAAGGGCTGATGGAAAAGCAGAAAAGTTTCAGGATAGCAGCAGCTATGGAGAAGCAGAAAAGCTTCAAAAGGGGAAAGGATTCCCCCGGGAAGCGAGGTGATAACCCTCTTCACCTCGCGGCACGAGGGGGGAATCTGAATAAGGTGAGAGATATTATGCAGAAGTTTGAGGGTAAGTCCTTGAAGGATTTTCTGTCAAAACAGAACCAAGAAGGGGAGACGGCTCTTTATGTTGCCGCTGAGAATGGCCATACCTCAGTTGTTGGAGAGTTACTGAAGCACTTAGACCTTGAAACCGCATCTGTTGTCTCCAACAATGGATATGATGCTTTCCATGTTGCAGCTAAGCAGGGCCATCTTGGTCAGTCTTCTGCCTCATTTTCTCATTGTCTCTGATATTATAGAGTTTTTTCTTATTCATTCATCTTTCCTTTCATTGTTTAAGTTTAGTTTGTGTTTCATGTTAAGGATTTGTGAATACTCAACTTGGCATATGTTAGTTGGGTATCCTGTGGATAGATCTCAATTTTCTAGGAAGAAAAACTTCATGTGGATCTAAGTTTTAGAATAGAGCTAGAGGTATGAACTATGCTGGACTATAGGTTGGACAACGGGGGTAGTTGTACATATTTACCCCTAATGGATAAAGTATATATTTAATTCGTTCGGGGCAACTATATACAGGTAACCACATGGCCTAACCCCAACCTGCTCAAGAAGTGTATGATAACCTCTATTTTAACCAAATAATTCTAAGCCACTTAGAGCCCGTTTGGTTTGGTATAGAGTTATTTGGTGGAACTGATTGAATCGTGACTGAATGTGCTAAGTTTTCTGAAAGAGACTTAGCCAGTTAGGCACACATCATTTTACCAAATTTAAAAGCTCCTTAGTGCCCGTTTGGTAAGTCTTATTTGGCTGAAATGGCATGGCTCGCTAAATTCGTGAAACTTTTGACAGAATAAGCTACTTATTTTGATTGTTATGAGAAGAAGCGAATTATGCTACCTTTACAACTCCACCTCGTACTAAACTTCACTAGCGGGCCACGTGTCACGATAGTCTAACAGTTGGAACACCAGTGGGATGAATACCTTGTGAGATGCTGAATATATTTTGTAATGCCCGTCTGAAATTGCAGAAGTGTTGAAGGAACTCTTGAATGTTTTTCCCAACTTAGTGATGACAACAGACTCAACCAATTCCACTGCTCTACACACAGCAGCCGGTCAAGGGCATTTTGAAGTGCTCAGTTTGCTTCTTGAAATTGACTCAAACCTTGCTAAGATAGCCCGCAACAATGGTAAGACTGTTCTCCACACAGCAGCAAGGATGGGTCACTTGGAAGTCGTGAAGCTGCTTCTAAACAAGGACCCCAGTATTGGGTTGAGGACGGACAAGAAGGGACAAACGGCCTTGCACATGGCTGTGAAGGGTCATAATGTGGATATTGTGCTTGAATTGATCAAACCAGATCCAACTGTAATAGCTATAGAGGATAGCAAGGGAAACACTGCACTCCATATCGCAACTAGGAAGGGACGAGCTCAGGTTATTTTTATCATATTCTGAATATAATTGTTATTCTCTTTTTCTTCTTCACCTTTAGGAGTAAGTGTAATTATATACAGTTAAGGTCTACAATAAACACACGCGCACAGTGCTATTTCTGTTGGGCAGTTGTCCAGGGCCTCCAGGCCAGCATCAAATATGGCTATTAACTAAGTTCACTTGTTAGATCATCAATTTCAACGAAAATATACCCCAGAAGCTCACTTCCTCTACTTTTAAAATTATCTAATTGCTAAAATTATGTAATCATTAGAAATGGGTTTATCTTTGGTAAAATTGAGTTTTTTACATGATCTATTAGATGAAATAAATAATTGATGCCAATGAGCCCAAAAATTTGGACCGTTTAATTTTAAATCCAAAATAAAAGTGTGACTATAGGATGTCAAGCGTTCCTCACTTATATATATATATATATATATATATATATATATATATATATAAAAAATTTGGATCAAATAAAAAAAAGTCTTAACGTGTAAAATGAGAATTAATCTCAGCCGTCCAAAGTGTCGATCTGATGCACAATAACCCCTATCTGATGCACTTTCGAATAGACCTTATTTGATGCACTTTACCCTATATATATTTAGGATCAAATGAGAACAATGCTTAACATGAGAACATCATATTTACCCCGATCATGATCATCATCACCCCAGTGCCGCAAAGGCTCCCACCTACAGTAGGGTAAGGGGGGTCGGGTGTATGCAGTCTTACCCCTGTACTAATGCACAAAGAGATTGTTTCCAGACTACCCATAGTGAAAATTACATCGAGAATTGCATGGACTGACCGTTGCTTTATAACAAAGAAACGCCAATAGTTTAGTGAGACATTTTGCTTTCTTTCATCATATTACCAATCCAAAAAATTGTGAATCTTTACCCCGATGTGCTGCACAATTAGGTTCACCTATTGCATGTTTTCACGTTAAGCATACTATTTACTAAAATGCCACTGCAATTATTTATCATTGATTTTTTTGAGAAAAGTTTAAAAGTGCACGAGATGACCTTTATTATGCATAACGTCGGGTTAAATGTGATTGTTCTCACGTTCTCACGTTAAACATTGTTGTCATTGGAACCACACCCTATATATATGTATATATATATAGAGAGAGAGTGTGTTCAAATAAAAAAATACTTTAACGTGTAATATAAGAATTAATCCTAGCCATCCAAACTGTCAATCTGATTCACAATAACCATATCTAATACACTTTTCAAATAAACCTTATTTGATACACTTTTTGAAAAGTGCATCAGATAAGGTTTATTCGAAAGTGCATCAGATAAGATTATTGTGCATTAGATTGACAGTTTGGACGGCTGAGATAAAATCTTATTTTACACGTTAAGACTTTTTTATTTGATCGAACACACACACAGGCTCAAGTGAGAAATGCATCCAATGTAAGAAATGAGAATGAATCTCGGACATTGGATTGACAATGTTGTACTAAAACAGCGTCATGTTGCACTAATATTTGAATTCGACGATGTTGCACTAAACTGTTCATGTTGCCCTAAAATCACATAGCTTTGTGTTGCACTAAAAAGACGTAACACGGGATTTTCAGATGTATTTATGAAAATCCACCGCACATGGTTACATTTTTTTGTGCAACTTGAAACTCTTTAACTGCAACATAATCAGATCCAACGGCTAAGGTTCATTCTCATTTCCCACCTAAAAGCACCTTGTTACGGGAACCACACTATATATATGTGTGTGTATGTGTGTTTAAGCTGAGAGAGTTGGGCTCCGAGGCAGCCTTATGTGGCTTATTATGCTGATTAGCATAATAAGTAGCCTTTTACTTGCTTTTTTTGGTTGACATGGATGTTACCAAACATTTTTCCTTTCATAAATTCAACACACTAGCCATTTCAGCAAAAAACATCTTACTGAACAATCCCCTGAATTAAATGGTAGCAAATCAGCTGTTGATCTTCCCCAGTTGACATATTATGTCATTAGTTATATTGTTCACATGTAGCCTACAAGTCCCAGCATTTTGGGCCAGGATGAAAATCTTTGGGTCAGGGCTTCACCATAGATTAAGAGTCAAACACTGAGGCATGTTAAAAAGGAACTTCTTACCATGGCAAGTTACATCTTTCTAAAACAAAACATTGTTGTTTGCTTGCATGACAGATTGTTAAGTGCTTAATATCGATTGAAGGCATCAACATAAATGCAGTCAACAAGGCTGGAGAAACCGCTCTCGACACTGCAGAAAAATTTGGAACCCCAGATATTGTGGTGATGTTAAAAGAGGCGGGGGGCACTCGTTCCAAGGACCACCACATAAAGCCTCCTCCAAGTGCCGCAAAGCAACTCAAACAAACCGTCAGTGATATAAAGCATGACGTACAATCACAACTTCAACAGAGCCGTCAGACTGGGTTCCGTGTGAGGAAAATAGCAAAGAAGGTGAAGAAGCTCCACATTAGTGGCCTTAACAACGCCATCAACTCCCTTACACTCGTTGCTGTCCTCATTGCAACCGTTGCCTTTGCTGCAATCTTCACCGTTCCGGGGCAATACGTCGAGAAGGAGAAGAAAGGGTTTTCTCTTGGGCAGGCAAATGTGGCGAACAAGGCGGCTTTCATTGTCTTCTTCTTGTCCGACAGCCTGGCATTGTTCATCTCCGTAGCCGTTGTGGTTGTGCAAACGTCTGTGGTTGTGATTGAACAGAAGGCGAAGAGGCAGATGGTGTTCATAATAAACAAGCTCATGTGGGCGGCTTGTCTCTTCATATCGATCGCATTCATCGCACTCACATATGTGGTGGTTGGGGTTAGGGAGCAATGGCTTGCCATATATTCGACTGTTGTGGGGGGAGTGATAATGTTGACAACGATTGGGTCCATGTGCTACTGTGTGATTCGACATAGGTTGGAGGAGTCGAGGATGCGGAATATAAGGAGGACCGAAACGCTGTCACATTCCTTCTCGTTGTCCATGCCGGCAGTCGCATCGGATCCGGAGCTTTGTAATGAGAACTACAAGAGGATGTATGCTGTGTAGATGAGTCAGATTGAATTGAAAAGTATAGAAAGAACCACATGTGACCATGTGGGGTTGTTTTATTCATTCAACATGGCACCTCCAACTGGTTCATGCATAAACAGGGTGTTGGCGGGGAAAAGCTGGTCGCATGGTTAGCTGCAATGGGTAAATACCAGGTTTCTATTTGTAGTAACAAGATGGTTTGTTGGTGCTGCCATATGTTGTGATATTTTTTTAGATAAAGTCATAAAGATGTAGAACGAAAAAAAATTAGTTGATGCAATTAATAATAATATCCTATACGGCCATATGTTAAATTCTTGCCTGTTTGTAGCAACCTGAAAAATCTCAAGAGATTTGAGGATTACTTCTCTTCTATATATAAACTATATATATATATATAGAGAGACAACTATTCTCATGAGGCTGGCCTGATGAGAAGCCTGCTAAGCCAACTTCATTTTCACCAAAAAATGAACTCAATGATATAATTTTGTTTGGTCGTAACTACTATTCTCGACTATTATTTCAACTGTTAAATCATTAAAAAAAATGAATTTTACCTTAGCTTTATTCCATTTTTTATGATATAAATTAATCTTAATAGAGTTTGTAGGGTATCTTCAAACTATAAATTTTAGATGTAACGGTTCAAATAGTTAGTTAATACTCCCTCCGTCCCATTTTACCTGTCCTACTTTTCTTTTCGGGTTATCCCAAAATAAGTGTCTCCTTTCCTTTTTGGAAAGAAATATGTGGCATACACTATTTTACTTTATTATACTCAAATCTCAACCACAACTTTTACTTTTTTCAACCAGTTTATTAATAATCGTGCCAAGTCAAAGTAAGACACATAAATGGGACGGAGGTAGTACTTAATAGTAATGAGTAAAAAAGTTGGATCATTGAATTTTATTTTTTGGTAAAAAATTATGTTGACGTGACAGATTCTTTTCAAGCGGGTCTGATTAGAATAATAATTCTCTCTCTCTACATAGACATAGAGAGAGGTTAGTCCGATACCTTAAGTTGAAGAGCCCAAAACTTGGGGATTATGCTCAAAGAGAACGAAATATCGAAGAAGGAAATAAGAACATATGAATGATATGAACCCCCTTGTATCAATAATCAGCCTGTAAGAAAGACCCTAAGATCAATACAACAGCAAGTCAGCAACTAGATTACAAAAATAATCCCCCTCAACAGGGCTCACAGTTCTATCGATCTACTCTAATTCAAAAAGTCTTAGAGTTTCTTCTATCCGTGTTGCTATTATGCTGTTCAATTGTTATTACTCTGAATACAAATCTAACCCTTTCCCCAGAGGGAGTGGTATCTATACTGCAACACTTGTCCTTTGCACTGCATGTCCTCTGACAAGTCTACCTAGTGCTTCCATTGGTGTGATCCCCTAGGCCAACTGTCCTGTACTGCCTGCGCTGCAGGTGCTACTGCTGGCGTTGACATCTCCTGGACGACATGGATAGCTGGGCGAAGGCCCACTTTGAAATCTTAAGCCAGGCCCACATTCATTTTGGGCTGAGTGTGTGATCTTGTTGGTGCGCAAACAGTCACTATCCTGCTGCTGCTTGTGGGGTTGGTCTCCTCCTGGACCGTCTGGCCCTTCAGCCCGGGCACATGTGGAAATTGTTGATCCAAGTACCCAACAACCATGGGCAGAGGTAGGGGGCATACTAGCCCCAGCCCACCCCAAATTTAAAAAGTTAAAATATTAGTGTAAAAAAATCTTTGTACCGGCCCAAGCCATTTGAGCCCTTGGCTGTGCCACTGCCAACTCACATACAGAGAGAGAGTAAACAACCAATGTGGGATATACTCAACATAATGCATTCCAAAAAATATGTTCGTCTGTTGATGTCAACCATAAGAGTGTTTCCATTAACTGGAAAAAGAAACAGATTACCAGTAATCCCCACAAGAGCACAGTGCACCTTTGAAATGATGGAATCTATTTGAATCCCTGACAATAATCTCCCTACCTTCAATCTTGGATATTAGCTTAATCACCGTGTGACAGTCACCACACACTCTGAGATTCTTAACTATCTGGATGGGAATGCCAGGAGACGTGGCAATCAACCCGAAGGCAATAGCCAACCTTTCACTGTGACGTGAAAGAATTGCTGCTTTATGCTCATCTTCCACATCATGAAGTACGTAACTCGTATCTGGTTCGTATCCGGCTTCCCTTAACCGGAAGCTCAACTCTTCAAGTTTCATATATATACTATTTGACAAGGGATGGTTACCATCACCTGCTGTGAATGTGTACGTCTTGTTTTTTATCTCAATCCAACTGTACCCAGTTTCTTTCTTGACTCCTCTTTCTTCCATCATCTTTCTCACTCTATCCCTTTCTTGCCAGTTCCCACTCGCAGCATATAGATTGGAGAGCAACACATATGCTGCAGAGTCCTGAGGGTGAAGGGATATTAGCTTATCAGCTGCAAGTTTCCCCAACTCCATGTTCCGTTGGACCCGACATGCTGCTAAAATGGTACGCCACACTGTAGCGCTGGCTGGGAAGGGCATCCGGTCTATTAGAGATGTGGCTTTCTCCATCTTTCCAGCTCGGCTGTACAGATCCACCATGCATGAGTAGATTTCCATAGATGGAGGGATTTGCAGGTCTTTTACCATAAAGTCGAAATACTTCTCACCTTCACTAACTAGACCCGTATGGGTACATGCAGAAATGACACCAATAAATGTTACGACGTCCATTTCCATGTTCTTGCTCCTCATTTCTTCAAATATCTGCAACGCTTTTGGTGCATAACCATGGTGTGCATATCCGGTGATCATAGAGTTCCATGATACCAAGTCTCTTTCCTTCTGCCTTTGGAAAACCACGTTTGCGCTTTCTATACTACCTCTTTTGGCATACATGGTGACGAGGGCGCAACTCACGCATAGAGCATTATTGTATCCAAATTTAATTGAAGACCCATGAAACTGCTTTCCTTGTTCCACAGCAGATGCTGACGTGGCGCATGCGTTAATGACACTAGAGAAGGTAAACTCATTTGGGAGTACCCCTTCCTTTGCTAATTGGCTGAAAACTTTTACAGCCTTTTCGGTGTCTCCATCTTGGGCATAACCAGCTACCATTGCAGACCAAGCAACTATGTCCTTCTCATGAATTGTTTCAAACACTTTTGAAGCATCATGAATACACCCTGTCTTAACATAAGCATCTAACAATGCGGTCCCTACTGTGGGTGAGTTTTCATAATTGGTCTTGACAATCTCGCTGTGTAATTGAGAGATACAGATCACAGGATAAGCTGAAAGGATGGTTGAATAGGTGAAATGGTTCGGTTTGACATTCTCCTTTCTCATTTGACAAAAAAGATTTGCTGCTTCCTCTGCTCTGCAATTATTCCTCAGGTACCCTCCAATAATTGCTGTCCAGGAGATCACGTTCCTATTTATAGTGGAAGAAAACAATTTGAAGGCATCATCCATATCACCACACTTAGTGTAACACCCCATCAGAGCCGTTCTGATATTCTCAACTGATCCGAATTCACTCTTCATAACCCAACAATGAACTTGTCTTGCCAGATCAGATTCTTTAAGGTTCGAGCATAATTTAATAATTGCAAGGTAAGTGGCCCGAGTCTGCTTGACAGGTGAGACCCTCATCCAGTGGAACAATTCAAGAGCTTCAAAATCATGCCTGTTACTCACAAAGCCAGTAATCATGGCATTCCATGAAACTTCACTCCGAATCTCCATCTTGCCAAACACAGCCTTAGCCTCTTCAACCATCCCTGACCTCGAATATAAACTAATTAGTGAATTTCCCACAAACAACGTTGCATCAAAACCAAACTTGATAACCAATGCATGAAGTTGAAACCCCTTTTCAGGGGTGTCATCACCTGCAAAAGCACCAAAGACTGTCGCAAAGGTAAAGGAGTTGGGCTTAATCCCTTCCATTTGCATCGTTTTGAAAGCTTGTAGTGATCTATCAATCAACCCATTGCTGGAGTAACCAGCAATCAAAGTAGTCCATGTTACCACGTTCGTCCCGCCCATCTCATCAAACACTCTCTCCCCATCAATGATACTCCCCGTCTTCATGTACATGTCCATAAGTGATGTCCCTACACTGACATCCTCCAGAAACCCACTTTTCGTACAGTGGCAGTGAGCTTGTTTTCCCAAAAATTGGCTAGACAAGCAACTGCAAGATTTTAACACACAAGAAAGGCTGCACTGGTTTATCAAGCAACCAAAGCGATGGATATTGGTAAACAGATTTAGAACCTCTGCATTCATATTACTGATCGAGTACTCAAATAGCAGGGGATTTTTATCATCTTGGTCTCTTTTAGGCGTTTTATCAAACGGGTGGCGCGCATATTGAAAATGGTAGATGGCACGAGACTGAAAAAAATGATGTCTTTGGAGCTGATTCTGAATGTTCTGATTTGCCTGTTTCAGTATTCTCACATATAGTCTTCGAACCATGACTCCGTGATCGAGATACAATTATACAAAAGTTATGAAATTTAAATTCGAGACGAATGGAACGGAGAATGTGGACAGCGGGCCGGGTTGTCACAGATCCGCGGTGATTTCATCAGCAAGAAGTACGGAGTACAATAGTTCATGCAGTATCAAGGACGGAGTATCAACTGATACTTCAAGTAGTATATCAAGTTATCAACTGATGTGACATTCTACTTATGTTAATTGCAACCTTTTTCATCACTAAATTAAATTTCCTATCTTTTGGAACTAAGGATGACATGTTGTTGTTTATATGAATTTATTAATCAATTTTTTTTTTCTACAATCCAGCACTATCTATAATCTATATACACCCAGCAATACATTTTTTAATTAAAGCCTTACTTTTTATTACTACGTATTAGACATCATTTTTTGCCAAATTGATTTTGCAAATGATTATGATTTAAAAAGTCCATCATTCTTATATAAAAATAAATAAATTTGGATTTTAATTATGTTGTTGTTACTCCTGACCTATTTTTGTAAAACAAATAACTAATACATGTAAAAAAATGAACTGTGAAATCTTAATTTTAGCACTTAGATGTATTTAAGAAAACATTTGGGTTTGAGAATTTCTAATAGTTGAAATTTCAATTTTTTCTTTTTAACTATATATATATATATATATATGTGAATATTGGTGTCATATGAAAAATTATAAAAAATTATGAATTTTGATAATTGTTTTTTAAAAAAAATGGATTTTTCATAAAATGTTTGATACTTTAAAGATTATTGACATTTTTATTTTAGCCGGGGCCCCACGGTGTTTCTTCCCTCCACGCATCATCTTTCCAGCGATAGTCCCCCCTTGTCCTCTCTCTCATGGGTCAATATGGGTATCACCTTTCCTACCCATGGGTTCCCCCAATTAACTTTGGCACCATGGAATACACATTTTTGGTTGGGTTGAAGACATTTTGGGGGTGAAAACCTCACATTTTGGGTTTTCACGCCTCCCATTGCGGTTAGTCTAAGGCGACTGTACGAAGACATTTTGTGTCTATAATCCATATGTAAGGTTCAAGTAGAGGGTTAGGTTTCAGTGAAACTCTCTCCATCCATGGAATACACATTTTTGGTTGGGTTGAAGACATTTTAGGGGTGAAAACCTCACATTTTGGGTTTTCACCCCTCCTATTGTGGTTAGTCTAAGGCGACTCTACGAAGACATTTTGTGTCTATAATCCATATGTAAGGTTCAAGTAGAGGGTTAGGTTTCAATGAAACTCTCTCCATCCTTTATAACTTTCTCGTTTTTTAGTCTATTTTTTGTTGTTGAAATTTTATCAAAGACCTATAAGATAGGTTTACTATCAAAAACTTCACTAAATTGAGCGAAACTTTTCGCTGAACATACAAGAGTTTTGAAGCAATTAATGGTCATAGAGATCTCAATACTTCTGAATTTCTAATAATAGCCAAACTAGATAACTCAAGACTGCCACCTACACAAACAATCCGAAAATAAGGTAAATAGTCTATCGAAATAAAAATAAATCTCGAAATAAAACTAAAGCAAACACTAGCCACTCATTCACTTCATGGCGGCAATATGTCAGATCATCAACATTTCATCTTCTTCTTCCAAACCCAAAAGATCAAGACCAAAACAGATGACGATGTAGCCATCGCCGGTGATACCAAAAGTGGAGCGGCCGCCACTATAGCATCGTCACGGTCACATGCCTTGCTACTATGGAGAGTTTCGCTTGGTCACTGTTGCACCTTAGGTATCACTCGAGTATCCAAATCACAGAAACAAGCCTCTCCATCCCCATTTCAAAGTGTAGAGTGTTGTCGCAAATAGCATAGTAAAAGTTGACTGCACGCTAATGTGGCGGAAAAACTAATCCCTACGTAGGCATATAGCTCTGCGAGGGAGATCCCTTCAATAGCATTTTTTATTCATTGGCTTGTCTTTACTCAAATTTTATGCCTTCAATATAAGAAAATAAAATTACTTATTTTTTATGATAATTTTTTTTTACGAACAGATAAATTACTTATTTGTTTGTATATATTGAAAATACGGAGTAAACTAGTAAAAAATAAGAAATTTCCTTAGAAATGAGTAAAAACATTTGTATTATTAGATCTAAACATATAATATGAGAAGAGATTGAGCTATGAAGGAGATGATAAGTATTTGTGTATGAATGGAGAATGTGCATAGTTCTATACCTTACAAGTTATATATAAGAGTGGGCCGGATCGCTTATATCGACTCGATAGACTCAACTAAATAAAACCTTAAGATAGGTTCACTATCAAAATCTTCATTAAATCGAGCGAAACTTTTCGCTGAACATACAAGAGTTTTGAAGCAATTAACGGTCGTAGAGATCTCTCCAGCTAATACCTACTTCCTCAGCAACATCTGAGCAAAGTCCCAGCAGGTTTCCATTCTATATCGAAATGGCGGCAGTTCCTGGGCAGCTGGTGTGGGAGATTGTGAAGAAGAACAATCGTTTCTTGGTCAAGGAGTTCGGTAATGGCACCGTTGGCGTTGTCTTCTGCAGGGAACCAAACAATCTCTACAATCCTCACTCTTACAAGCACTCTGGGTTAGCAAACAAGAAAACTGTGACAATTCAAGGGGGGAAAGATCAAACTGTGCTCCTGGCCACAACCAAGACCAAGAAGCAAAAAAAAACCTGCTAATTTGCTAAACAAATCTGTCATAAAGAAGGAATTCCACCGCATGGCCAAGGCTGGCACCAACCAGGTTGCTGACAACTACTACAGACCGGACTTGAAGAAAGCAGCTTTGGCAAGGTTGAGTGCCGTTAACAGAAGCCTTAAGGTTGCCAAATCCGGCCCCAAGAAGAAGAATAGGCAGGCCTGAGCACATAAGCATTTATGTCTCTTTTTTGTCTAGACAATCTTGAGTTCTGTTTAAATTGTGCCTCTTCATTATTCTATTTAAAAAGCAATTTGATGTCTCAATTCTCTTTATCTCAAACAAAAAGCGTCCTTCTAGTTTACCCTTTGCAATGTTGGTTTATGCTTGAGTGACTTTTAAGCTTTTTTGTGATCTACACCGGAAATTGTCCGTTACAAATGTGAAAAAAAAACGGTCGTAGAGATCTCAATACTTCTGAATTTCCGATAATAGCTAAACTAGATAACTCAAGACTGCCACTTACACAAACAATCCGAAAATAAGGTAAATAGTCTATCGAAATAAAAACAAATCTTGAAATAAAACTAAAGCAAACACTAGCCACTCATTCACTTCATGGCGGCAATATGTCAGATCATCAACATTTCATCTTCTTCTTCCAAACCCAAAAGATCGAAGACCAAAACAGAAGACGATGTAGTCATAGCCGGTGATACCAAAAGTGGAGCAGCCGCCATTACAAGCATCGTCACAGTCACACGCCTTGCTACTATGGAGAGTTTCGCTTGGTCACTGTTGCACCGTAGGTATCACTCGAGTATCCAAATCACAGAAACAAGCCTCTCCATCCCCTTTTCAAAGTGTAGAGTGTTGTCGCAAATAGCAGAGTAAAAGTTGACTGCACGCTAATGTGGCGGAAAAACTAATCCCTATGTAGGCACGTAGCTCTGCGAGGGAGATCCCTTCAATAGTATTTTTTTTATTCATTGGCTTGTCTTTACTCAAATTTTATGCCTTCAATATAAAAAAAATAAAATTTGCTTATTTTGTATAATAAATTACTTAATTTTTTTTGCGAACAGATAAATTACTTATTTGTTTGTATATATTAAAAATACGGTGTAAACTAGTAAAAAATAAGAAATTTCCTTAAAAATGAGTAAAAACATTTGTATTATTAGATCTAAACGTATAATATGAGAAGAGATTGAGCTATGAAGGAGATGATAAGTATTTGTGTATGAATGGAGAATGTGCATAGTTCTATGCCTTACAAGTTATATATAAGAAAACGTGGGCCGGATCGCTTATATCGACTCGATAGACTCAACTAAATAAAAGCTTAATCTAATAGATACAAATAAATAAATATAGTGTTGAATAATATAAAAGATATTTGTTGAATCATTTAGCCACTGTCCAAGGCCCAATAGTGTAAGACCGTAGGTCTGAGTCCATATACTCTATCAGTTTGTGAATTCCAAAATATGTTTTCTATTTTTATTCCCTAAATATGAGAAGTTATTGTTATATTTTGGCATTACCACGCTTTTAATGTCACGCCCCGGACCGCGTCCGTGCCACGTAGACAACCGCCGTACAACCCAATAAGAACAACGTAGTTCATCCTTATCAAATCATACAAGGCGTCCGTTAAGTTCTATTGCCAAGCCGATTAGTAAACCCATACAATCAACATCAATATATATTAGTCAAACAGATGCGGAAAATAAGATATGTTTGATACTTAGCCACACGTGGCAAATACGGGCACGCAGGCCCCCAAATGTTTTAATAGAAAACATTGTTAAAAATATCCATGAGCAGTTCATCAATTTTGAATATGAATGGAAGCACGAACCACGTCTTCCTCCTTGATCAATCACCCTAGGCAAAGGTGCAGGTAGTAGGACTCTAGCCTCAACCTGAAAAATGTGAGGGCCCCCGAAGGGGTCAGTACTCCATTGAAGTACTAGTGACAAGCAGGCTATATGAGGAATAACTAATGTTTCAGACACGAGACCCAAAAATAGGATGATACATATATATATATAGGTGTAACCATTGTTACCCCATTCCCAAGATAATACATACTGTATATACTTGTAAAATACTTGACCCATAGGTCGTTTCCTCACAAAAAGTCTTTTAGAGATAAGGTACTTACCCAACCTTTCCCCTTTCATCCTGAATGCCTAGCTCACGAGCTACATTCTACCTTCATAATATCCTACCGAGTTTCGGGAGTGTTTACCGTCCCGGGGATGCTCAACCCCACCGAGTTTTAGGATCATTTACTGTCCCGAGGATACTCAACCTCAACCGAGTTTTAGGATTGTTTACCATCCTGAGGATACTCAACCTCACCGAGTTTCAGGATTGTTTACCGTCCTGAGGATACTCAACCTCACCGAGTTTTAGGATTGTTTACCGTCCTGAGGATACTCAACCTCACCGAGTTTTGGGATCGTTTACCGTCCCGAGGATACTCAACCTCAACCGAGTTTTAGGATTGTTTACCATCCTGAGGATACTCAACCTCACCGAGTTTTAGGATCGTTTACCGTCCCGAGGATACTCAACCTCAACCTTATTTCTAACCAAACCCTAACCTGGATATGGCTAACCTTTCATTCACTTAACTATGGACAATACCTAGTCCTATAGTCATATAATAATCCCTAGTAACCAACGTGGGCGGGTCCCACTTGAACGACCCACGTTAACCTGCTCAAAACTGCCTGTTTTGGGTCTAGTCCAATACCCGGTCGGGTATCCAACCTCACCCGGTCGGGTAGGTCGGGGCAGAAGCCCCTGGAACTGATTTTACTTGAGACCCGGTCGGGTCCATACCCTTACCCGGTCGGGTCTAGTAAGACAGTGGCTTCTGGAGCCATTTTTAATCAATACCTGGTCGGGTATGTACCCATACCCGGTCGGGTATCACCTTTGCCTCGGCGGTCAACGCCCGTTTGACCGTCCAAACGGAGTCCGATTAACGCGAAATTTTATACGCATGTACTCCTTGACGTCCTTGATCCAAAAATACCATTTTGGATCCCTAGAGAATTGTACATAATAAGTTATCACATTTTTAATCACCAAACATACAAAACATGCTTTTCAACTATGTTTTATATATAACCGTGGCATAAGCCAATACTTGATTTACTTTAATCATTCCATAAACATATACTTGATTACTTTAGGTAATCTCATGCCTCAATCAAAAGTTATAAAGCATATAGCCGTCTTCTCACCTTAAAAGAAGCTTATGAAGTTCTAGCCTTTCCTTATTGAGCTCCGGTGGAACTCCGGTGAACTTCAGCCAACTCCCGCGACAACTCCGGCAACCCTTTCAACTCCGTGAAAGTTCTTGAAGCACCTTATACAAGTTAACAACAAGGTTTTATCATCATAAAACCCATATCAACACAAATAACCTCTAAAAGGTTATTTTCCGACGAACCGGTCAACTTTGTTCTCAAAGTTCGTTTTGGATATGAATCAACCTTCCAACCCTTCATTCTTCACATATAACATGTAGAATGGTCCTAGGGGTATGAAATATGATTACATAATCATATTTGGAAGATTAAAGAAGAGGGATGAGATTAATGGGGTTATTACCTTGATAATCCTCAAGTTTTCCTCCTTCTTTCTCTCCTCTTTCCCCTCCTTCTTCTCCTTAAGCTTTGGTTCGAATATGGTGGATGAAAATGGAGTTTTGCAGAGTTTCTCTCCCCCTGGAAAATGGTATGGCCGAGCTGGTGTGGGTTGGAGTGATTGAGAATGCCTTTTTGGCATTTCTCACAATGATATTTTGGCCAAGGTCCCACCCTCTTATTGATTGGTCTCCCAATCAATTTTCTTCTTGATCCTCCATGTCCTTGTGCGGCTCCTCTTGCCATATGCAAGACTAAAAACGTGGGTTGGCCCCCACTTATGTGGGAGGTCATCCCTTTAAGTCTCTAAGTGTACACTCGGTCCCGAAAGTTGTATTTTCCGGACTGTTTTAACTGTATTTCATTTTATCGGGTAAAATGAAATATCTATCATTCTTCCAATTATTATTGGCTATAAGAATGAATTTAGATCCCCCAACTTTTAATTTAGCGGTCTCCATAATCTATTATGGCTTTCATCTGTCAGTACCCCCGGTACCGATAAATGGGCTTTATATGCACAACTGGCCAACACGCATGGTTTATATGGCCCAACCTGGACATCCACCATCATATACATATTATCTAGACCCAGATGAATATAATATGCGACCCCAATAATATCGGGCGGCCCCCACCTCTGGTGTGGGCCCCACGTGGATTTTACTATCCACGTAAAGGAATGATAAAAATTTACAATCGCGTAAAGATAGTTTATTCATTTCTCAAGGTTCAGTACATGAATTGATAAAGTACAACTACTTGGGGGCGGTGTTACAAGTTCTACCCCCCTTATTTGGGATTTCGTCCCCGAAATCCACGTGTCTAGTCAAACAGAAATGG
The DNA here is from genome assembly GCA_945859915.1 of Cuscuta epithymum. Taxonomy (NCBI): domain Eukaryota; kingdom Viridiplantae; phylum Streptophyta; class Magnoliopsida; order Solanales; family Convolvulaceae; genus Cuscuta; species Cuscuta epithymum. The sequence continues at coordinate 729,526 of CAMAPF010000916.1, forward strand.
ATACTGTTCCCTCATCAGGGTCTCCACTTCCCAAGTTTGCTCCTCGACACGATCACTCTTCCAAAGTACCTTCACCATCGGTACCTCTTTACTCCTTAGCTTCTTTACCTGTCGGTCCATGATCTTTACCGGCTGCACCGCATAGTGAAGGTCTTCCCGGATTTCTACCGGTGGTTTCTCAAGAATATGTGACGGGTCCCGTACGTACTTCTTGAGCATAGAAACATGAAATACGTTATGGATCTTTTCTAACTCTGGAGTCAATTGAAGTCGGTACGCTACAACCCCAATCCTTTCAATGATTTTGAATGGGCCGATGTAACGTGGGTTAAGTTTACCCCGACTGAGGAACTTGATGATCCCTTTCCAAGGTGACACCCTCAGAAACACCTCATCACCGACCTCAAACTCCAACGTCCTCCGACGTTTATCTGCGTAGCTCTTCTGTCGATCTTGGGCAGCCTTGAGCCTATCCTGAATGACTTTCACCTTCTCCTTGGTGATCTCAACTAGCTCAGTACCCTCAAGCTTGGCCTCGCCAACCTCATCCCAACACAAAGGTGTCCGACATTTCCTCCCATACAATGCCTCGTATGGAGGCATGCCTATACTTGCCTGATAACTGTTGTTATAGGCGAATTCCACCAATGCCAACTGGTTGTCCCAACTTCCTTGGAACTCCAAGGCACATGCCCTCAACATGTCCTCCAAAATCTGAATCACCCGTTCCGATTGCCCATCCGTTTGAGGATGGAATGCCGTGCTGAACCTCAACTTTGTCCCCATGGATTCCTGGAACTTAGGCCAAAACCGTGATGTGAACCGTGGGTCTCTATCCGACACTATTGTGACTGGAACCCCATGCAGCCTCACGATCTCATCAGTATATGTTGGTCCCGTTTGAGTTGGTAATCAGTCTAGAGGGGGGGGGGTGAATAGACTGATTCAAGTTTTTCAACTTTTCTCAAAGTCAGAGTTGACTTATCAGAGAGGGTCGAGTTCTGATGATCAGAACTGGTCTTGCAGCGGTTAAGAGTTTCGGGTAGCCTCAAACAAACACTAAGGCAAGTGCCTTTCTGATAACTCTGAAAACAAGATCTGCTGAACACAGATTCCAAGTCTTAGAGTTAAACAGTTAAAATCCTAAGTGCAGAAATTAAATGCAGTAAAGTAAATGACACCGGAGTTTTTATAGTGGTTCAAGGAACAACGCGTTCCTCTAGTCCACTGTTCCACTAGCTTTGAGGTAAACGGTTACAAAGCGTAGTCCCTAGCACTTAAGAAGTTCTCCACGCCTTCTTCAAGTCTAGTTGTCACCCGGGATGCAGTCCTGCTTCCTGATGACTGGTCCTTTCACTCAGCTTCCCGGAAGTATCACCATTTCACTACTGCAGTTACTTGGACGTCCTTCTTTGCAGAAGATGTTCTGAAAACAGAGTTTTCTCCAACTTGCTTCGTTACAAAAGATATGTAGTTGAAGTACTTGAAGGTTGAAGGACAGGATGAACTTTGCTGTGTGTTGGGATTGGAAAATGAGAGTTTTAATCTTCCCAACGTAAGCTTGTCTTGTTGATGATTGTGAAGTTTTGAATCTCAAGTAAGCTTGAATTATGATGAGCAAAAGTTGTAGCAAAGTTGTATTCCTGTTCTTCGGTGAGTAGCTTATATACTGGGGTTGTCTGCCCGTTGGAGGAGGAGACAACTGCATTAAATGCGCGTACTGTGGATTTGACCAGTTGGACCCGCAGTTTTGGCAGGTTTCCATTTTTGTATAATATTCTCCAGGATTCTCGGTCAATCATCTGCAATTACTCCACAGCGTATCAGGCTCATTAAATGAGCATTGAATGCTTTCCTTGGATGAAATATCTCCTAGCCGTTAAAGGATTTGCCGGCCGTTGAAGACAGCTTCGAAATCTTCCAAGTGTAAATCGGAGTCTGATGAGCTTCTCTGATGACATTCTGATCTTGGGTTCTGATGGGCTTATATGAGGAACTCTGATACTTCTCTGGAGTTGGATTCTGATGAAGCTTTTTCATCGAACTCTGATGTCTTTCTGATGTAGACTTCTGACGAGTCTCTGAGGAGCAACTCTCATGATTTCCGAGAGCGACTCTGAAAGCAGTTCTCATATAGCAGCTCTGATCAGATCCACATAGCAACTCTGATAGTCGATTATACTAATACTTACAATTGAAAATTCTAATACACAAAATCTAATTGGGGGTACTTTAAAATTCTAATCTAAATAGCCTAGCATCATCAAAATCTAATTACATTTATTCCTTACAGTATACAACTTGGCCAGTCGCTCAAGCGTATAAGTATTGTTGATAGGTAGAAAATGGGCACTCTTGGTCAACCTATCAACCACCACCCATACCGCATCAAAGTTCCTAACTGTCCGTGGCAAACCTACCACGAAGTCCATAGTAACATGCTCCCACTTCCATTCTGGGATGGTAAGTGGCTGTAATAACCCTGCCGGGTGCTGGTGCTCTGCCTTAACCTGCTGACAGGTAAGGCAACGGCTCACATATTCTGCAATCTCTCTCTTCATCCCCGACCACCAGTAACTTTCTTTCAAGTCCCGGTACATCTTTGTTCCACCTGGGTGCATGGCGTACGCAGATGAGTGAGCCTCCTCAAGAATAGATTTCCGGAGCTCCTCATCTGACGGCACACACACCCGCTCCTTGAATAGTAGGAGTCCATCTTCCCTCTCACGGAAACCCTCGACGGGTCCCACCAGCATCCGTTCCCGGATTTTCTGAATTTCCTCGTCATTGCCTTGACGCGTCCTGATTTCATCTAATAAGGTGGGTCTCACCTCAAAACTGGCCAATAGAGCCCCATTCGTGGATACCTCCACGCGTGCCCTCAATGCTTGCAAGCATGAGAGTAAAACCCCCGATGAACTCTTTCTACTAAGAGCATCGGCTACCACGTTAGCCTTCCCTGGATGATAATCTATAATCAAGTTGTAATCCTTGATTAGCTCCATCCATCTTCTCTGCCTCATGTTCAACTCTTTCTGAGTGAACACGTACTTCAAACTTTTGTGATCGGTATAAATGTGACACACCTCACCGTAGAGGTAATGCCTCCAGATCTTCAAAGCAAATACCACGGCCCCTAGCTCAAGGTCATGTGTGGGGTAATTCACTTCATGCTTCCTCAGTTACCGAGAAGCATAAGCAATTACCTTCCCCGATTGCATCAGTACGCACCCAAGCCCCTGGATGCTAGCATCGCTATAGATGTCATACCCCAACCCTTGCACGGGTAGAGCAAGTACTGGTGCCTCAGTCAACCGTTTCTTTAGCTCAAGAAACCCCTTCTCACACTTGTCATCCCACACAAACTTAGCTCCCTTTTTAGTGAGCTTCGTGAGTGGAGATGCTATTACAGAGAACTTCTCCACGAATTTGCGGTAATACCCCGCCAAACCGAGGAAACTCCTTATTTCCTTCACATTCTTGGGCCTCTCCCAATTAGTGACTGCTTCAATCTTCGAGTTATCAACTGAAATGCCCGAGCCCGATACCACATGCCCGAGAAAACCGATCTCCTCAAGCCAAAATTCACATTTAGAGAATTTGGCAAAGAGTTGTTTCTCCCGCAGTGTTTCAAGTACGAGCCTTAGATGTTTCTCGTGTTCTTCTTCGTTCTTGGAGTATATCAAGATGTCATCAATGAACACTATGACAAATTGGTCCAAGTATTGATGAAATACTCGGTTCATGAGGTCCATGAATGCCGCGGGGGCATTTGTAAGCCCAAACGACATCACTAGGAACTCATAGTGACCATACCTTGTACGGAATGCACTTTTGGGTATGTCACTTTCCTTGATCTTTAGTTGATGGTAGCCCGACCTCAAGTCGATCTTGGAGAATACGGTTGCCCCCCGTAATTGATCAAACAAGTCGTCAATCCTTGGCAAAGGATATTTGTTCTTTATCGTGACCTTGTTCAATTGACGGTAGTCGATACACATTCTCATTGTACCATCCTTCTTCTTAACAAAGAGTACCGGTGCTCCCCATGGTGAATGACTCGGTCTAATGAATCCGTTCTCTAGTAGCTCTTCCAATTGAACTTTCAACTCTTGAAGCTCAGCCGGTGCCATTCGATACGGAGGAATTGAGATGGGTTTGGTGCCTGGTTCAACCTCGATCTCGAACTCGATCTCCCGATCGGGTGGTAGTCCTGGTAGTTCTTCAGGGAACACCTCCGGATACTCGCTCACCACCCTCACTTCTGTGAGACTCTTCCCTTTGCCTTCCTTGCCTATAACATAGGCTAAGTAAGCTTGACATCCCTTCCTCATCATACGCCTTGCTCTTAATGCCGATATGATGCAAGGATTGAATCTTCCTCTATCTCCCTCGAAACATACAATATTTCCTTCATCATCCTTGAGTTCTAACACTTTGGTGTAGCAATCAACCTTTGCATGGTGCTTTTCAAGCCAGTCCATGCCAAGTATGGCATCAAACTCAAGCACGGCTAACGGTACGAAGTCACCCTTTAGACAGTGTTCCCTATCTCCACATCACATGAAGGATAGTAGTCATTTCGTTCAACGTCATCCCCTAGAGGCGTAGATACCAAAAGGGTTTGCGTCATTGGTATTAAAGGTGTGCCTAGTCCCACGGCAAACACCTCACTAACGAATGAACGTTGTGCTCCCGTATCGATAAGGACTCTCGCCTCCCTTCCGTTAATCTTTAACGTTCCTGCAACGGAGTCCGGGTTTGCTCGCGCATCCGCCTCGGTCATTGCATACACCCGTGCCTGGGTTCTACCTTGGTTAACGGACGCGGCATTGCTCACCGTAGGTCCGCCCCTTCCCGTGCCAGCCTGGGATGGTCCCGCACGTCCCCTACTTGCCGTAGGTGCCTCAACAGCTCCCGACGGCCCACCTCCACTCAACATTGGGCAAGAGAGTTTAAGGTGACTTGTGCTACCACACTTGTAGCACCGGGGTGGTTCATTGCACTTCCCGGAGTGATTCCTGTTACAGTTTGGACACCTCGGTGGCCTCACGCTCCCCGAGCTATGCCCTTGCCCTCCTGGGCACTTACTCTTCTTTGCCGGTGGTCCCGGCGCCCTGAATGATCGTCCATTTCCGGCGTGATGTTTCCGAGAATGGTCTTGGGATCCAGAATTTCCCCATCTTCTCTTCTTCGCCTCTTCGGCGTCTCTCTTCTTCCGTTCATTCCACATGGCTTCCCCAAGTAGCCCCTGATCCACAATCTCACTAAAGGTCATGTGATGATTGTAGGTGGCCCTATCACGGATATCCAACTGTAGGGTATCCCAGAAGTGATTAGCCATGCGATTCTCATCCATGGCGTACTCAGGTATGTATCGTGCCAAGTCCCGGAACCTCTGTTCCAATTGCCTTACCGAGCAACCCTCCTCTTGTACCAAGGTCATGTACTCCTTCCTCTTTTGGTTCTTCTCGAACTCTGAGTAGTACTGATTATAGAACTCTACTTCAAACTTCTCCCAGGTGGTCTCACCGTGGAACTTTCCTTCCACGCCTTCCCACCATACAGCAGCTACTCCCTCCAGTAGCCTGGTAGCAATCGTCAACTTTATGTCAAGCCCGATATGCATATCTCTAGCAGCCTCATTTAGCTTCTTTATCCAATCGGCAGCCACCGATATATCACCCTTGCCATCAAATGACTTGCACCCCAAGGCCCTAGCCTCCTTGAGGTATTTGGAGATTCTTACACAAAAACCTCCTCCATGCATTCCCTGTGACGCCACGAGTGTAGCCACTGATGCTCCCCGGCTTCCGTGACCTGAAGCCCCCTGAGAGGCACGCCTAGCCTGGCGCCTAAGATCTCGCCTTAGCTTCTCTTTTTGATACCATTCAAACAATTCGCCCATCTGGGCGAACCTGACATCACTCTCATCGTTGTCATTGTCGGTATACGTATCACCCCCATCGTATGGGGTCTCCTCCTGTTCCGTCTCGGGAACATAAGTAGAGTCATAATCCTCGGTGTGAGTCCCGTGCACCGAGCTAACATGGCCATCGCTCACGGTTTGAGCCTGATGACCTCCACGGCTTCCACGGCCTCCACGGCCTCCACGGCCTCTCCTACCACCTCTCGCACCCCGAGATGCAACCTGGCTGGCCCCTACGGACGTCGCCTGAGTTTGCCCTCTCGGGTTGTTCCTCGTAGCCATGTGTCTACCCTCCATTTCTGAAAGAAATTTGGAATGAGTCGTTAGACTCGTATGAATGTCAATTGACGGAATAGTACAAAAGACACCACTTGGTCCAACATTATGGCCAACAAACTGTTAAGGGTACCGTCTTAACAATAAGAGGTCAATAACTTGGTTTCCAACGGTTCCTTAAGTACAAAAACTTTTGCTCATGGTTTTGTTCAAAACTTTTTTTTTATGATACTATATTGAGAGGTTAATTATATAGTTTAGAAATCGATGGCTCTGATACCATTTAATTGTCACGCCCCGGACCGCGTCCGTGCCACGAAGACAACCGCCGTACAACCCAATAAGAACAACGTAGTTCATCCTTATCAAATCATACAAGGCGTCCGTTAAGTTCTATTGCCAAGCCGATTAGTAAACCCATACAATCAACATCAATATATATTAGTCAAACAGATGCGGAAAATAAGATATGTTTGATACTTAGCCACACGTGGCAAATACGGGCACGCAGGCCCCCAAATGTTTTAATAGAAAACATTGTTAAAAATATCCATGAGCAGTTCATCAATTTTGAATATGAATGGAAGCACGAACCACGTCTTCCTCCTTGATCAATCACCCTAGGCAAAGGTGCAGGTAGTAGGACTCTAGCCTCAACCTGAAAAATGTGAGGGCCCCCGAAGGGGTCAGTACTCCATTGAAGTACTAGTGACAAGCAGGCTATATGAGGAATAACTAATGTTTCAGACACGAGACCCAAAAATAGGATGATACATATATATATATAGGTGTAACCATTGTTACCCCATTCCCAAGATAATACATACTGTATATACTTGTAAAATACTTGACCCATAGGTCGTTTCCTCACAAAAAGTCTTTTAGAGATAAGGTACTTACCCAACCTTTCCCCTTTCATCCTGAATGCCTAGCTCACGAGCTACATTCTACCTTCATAATATCCTACCGAGTTTCGGGAGTGTTTACCGTCCCGGGGATGCTCAACCCCACCGAGTTTTAGGATCATTTACTGTCCCGAGGATACTCAACCTCAACCGAGTTTTAGGATTGTTTACCATCCTGAGGATACTCAACCTCACCGAGTTTCAGGATTGTTTACCGTCCTGAGGATACTCAACCTCACCGAGTTTTAGGATTGTTTACCGTCCTGAGGATACTCAACCTCACCGAGTTTTGGGATCGTTTACCGTCCCGAGGATACTCAACCTCAACCGAGTTTTAGGATTGTTTACCATCCTGAGGATACTCAACCTCACCGAGTTTTAGGATCGTTTACCGTCCCGAGGATACTCAACCTCAACCTTATTTCTAACCAAACCCTAACCTGGATATGGCTAACCTTTCATTCACTTAACTATGGACAATACCTAGTCCTATAGTCATATAATAATCCCTAGTAACCAACGTGGGCGGGTCCCACTTGAACGACCCACGTTAACCTGCTCAAAACTGCCTGTTTTGGGTCTAGTCCAATACCCGGTCGGGTATCCAACCTCACCCGGTCGGGTAGGTCGGGGCAGAAGCCCCTGGAACTGATTTTACTTGAGACCCGGTCGGGTCCATACCCTTACCCGGTCGGGTCTAGTAAGACAGTGGCTTCTGGAGCCATTTTTAATCAATACCTGGTCGGGTATGTACCCATACCCGGTCGGGTATCACCTTTGCCTCGGCGGTCAACGCCCGTTTGACCGTCCAAACGGAGTCCGATTAACGCGAAATTTTATACGCATGTACTCCTTGACGTCCTTGATCCAAAAATACCATTTTGGATCCCTAGAGAATTGTACATAATAAGTTATCACATTTTTAATCACCAAACATACAAAACATGCTTTTCAACTATGTTTTATATATAACCGTGGCATAAGCCAATACTTGATTTACTTTAATCATTCCATAAACATATACTTGATTACTTTAGGTAATCTCATGCCTCAATCAAAAGTTATAAAGCATATAGCCGTCTTCTCACCTTAAAAGAAGCTTATGAAGTTCTAGCCTTTCCTTATTGAGCTCCGGTGGAACTCCGGTGAACTTCAGCCAACTCCCGCGACAACTCCGGCAACCCTTTCAACTCCGTGAAAGTTCTTGAAGCACCTTATACAAGTTAACAACAAGGTTTTATCATCATAAAACCCATATCAACACAAATAACCTCTAAAAGGTTATTTTCCGACGAACCGGTCAACTTTGTTCTCAAAGTTCGTTTTGGATATGAATCAACCTTCCAACCCTTCATTCTTCACATATAACATGTAGAATGGTCCTAGGGGTATGAAATATGATTACATAATCATATTTGGAAGATTAAAGAAGAGGGATGAGATTAATGGGGTTATTACCTTGATAATCCTCAAGTTTTCCTCCTTCTTTCTCTCCTCTTTCCCCTCCTTCTTCTCCTTAAGCTTTGGTTCGAATATGGTGGATGAAAATGGAGTTTTGCAGAGTTTCTCTCCCCCTGGAAAATGGTATGGCCGAGCTGGTGTGGGTTGGAGTGATTGAGAATGCCTTTTTGGCATTTCTCACAATGATATTTTGGCCAAGGTCCCACCCTCTTATTGATTGGTCTCCCAATCAATTTTCTTCTTGATCCTCCATGTCCTTGTGCGGCTCCTCTTGCCATATGCAAGACTAAAAACGTGGGTTGGCCCCCACTTATGTGGGAGGTCATCCCTTTAAGTCTCTAAGTGTACACTCGGTCCCGAAAGTTGTATTTTCCGGACTGTTTTAACTGTATTTCATTTTATCGGGTAAAATGAAATATCTATCATTCTTCCAATTATTATTGGCTATAAGAATGAATTTAGATCCCCCAACTTTTAATTTAGCGGTCTCCATAATCTATTGTGGCTTTCATCTGTCAGTACCCCCGGTACCGATAAATGGGCTTTATATGCACAACTGGCCAACACGCATGGTTTATATGGCCCAACCTGGACATCCACCATCATATACATATTATCTAGACCCAGATGAATATAATATGCGACCCCAATAATATCGGGCGGCCCCCACCTCTGGTGTGGGCCCCACGTGGATTTTACTATCCACGTAAAGGAATGATAAAAATTTACAATCGCGTAAAGATGAGTTTATTCATTTCTCAAGGTTCAGTACATGAATTGATAAAGTACAACTACTTGGGGGCGGTGTTACATTTAACATGATATATTTTCCAAACATGACAATAATTACTCGTACTTAAAGAATAAACTACTTTTAAGTTTTAGTAAAAAAAAACAATGACGTTACTCCTTTTATCATCTTTTTATTACTCCCTCCGTCCCCGAAAGAAGTTCCCACTTTCCTTATTCGGATGTCCCAAATTTAAGTTCCCATTTCTTTAAATGGAAAGTTATCTACATCAAAACAGTGCCAAACAGTGCAAAACAGTGCCAAACAGTGCAAAACAGTGTCAAACAGTGCCAAACAATGTCGAAACAGTGTAAAAACAGTAAAATTTACCCCCTGGTAAGTTTTACTTGCATAAAAGTGTGTGAAAGTCAAATGGGTAACTTCTTTCGGGGACGGAGGGAGTATTTAAATTCTCATAAAAAATTATATCGCTCATGAATCATGATCACATATGTAATGAAAAATAAACTATTTTCCATTTCTCCCTTAGACCCTTCTTCTACATGCTTAAATTGTTAATTGAGCTAAATATGGTACGGAGTAATACATTTTTTTTCAAATCTGGATTTCTTCAATAGTACGGAGTAATTTGCATCTTTGACTATGAGTTATTCTCTGAACACACTGCTTTTACACATCCAACTTGAAGCCATGAAGGTGTGCAAAAATTGCTTCCATCAATTAATCATATCATCATATTTTCAGTTGTATACTTATATTCCATAAAGATGTTTTTTGTGGCGCCTGGCATACACACTTCCACGGTTCCACACTTCCACCAATTACAAAACTACAACGATTTTTCTACCCTAAGTGGTTCATGCTTTGTCACTCCATTACGATCAGCCCATATTTATTTGGCCCCACTCATGTGGCCAACCCATTATATAAAGATTAAAATTCCAACTATTTTATTTTATTTGGCCCTTTAGTTATCCATGAGATCAACCAATCTCCTTTAGAGTTTCTATATCAGTGACATTTGTTTTTTGCGTTTTAATAAAAATTCTAGCATACACTTGAAAGTGCACTGCATACACATTATACCAATTTCTGGACGATGTTGAAAGTGCATTTCTACTCTTATTTTACATTATATTTATAAAAGGTAGATGCATTCCTCAAAAGTGGTTAACAACAACTATCATAGGGAGGATTGGCTGATAGACCTTTTCCACCTCGCCAACTTCTCCCTTCCCTGCAGACACATCAATACAATAAATGGATTTAAATCCAACATGAAAATAGACAGCAGTCACTTCAGATATGCATAAAGTTGAACAATTCAGATTGGCAAGGGTTGTTTGGCTTAAAAACCTAAAATGACTAACAGTCTGTGATCAACACATAGAGGCTTGTACATAGAGACATAGAGACTATTTCCGGTAAATCTTTAGGTAATGCTAATTTTAAAAGAATGACAAACAATGCTATCCAAGATTTTCACAGTGCACATTCCAATATGAGTTAAAGAGAAGAGCCCAGACTGGATGTAAGATTTATACCCCTAACGAGGATGATTAAGCACATCTTTAGTGTGTACTACGTAATAGACATAATATAGCTTGTCGCTTGAAAAACTGTTTGACATATTTTACAACTACTTCATTATCTTAGGAGTTAATCAGAATAAAAATATACTACCTCCTTCTCACTAGCATTGGGACATGAGGACATGGCACAATTATTAAGAAAAGTGAGTTTATGTGGTTGATATCAATTGATAAAGTAAGAATAAAGTAAGAATGATTTAGAGCCACACAAACTTTACCAAATTTGGTATGAGACAATCTTAGTGGGATTTTCCGAAAAGGAAAAATGGGACAATCTTAGAGGGACGGAGGGGGAGTAATATGCTTTACGAATTTGTACATGCGTGACATCAACACTAGGGAATATATATGACCAAGAAACAGCTTGGTATTTTCAAAGAAAAAAACACTCACTTTGCGAGGTGCAATAGCAAGATCGTTGTCTGAAAGATAAACTGCTTTGAATCCCAGTGGATGGAGAACCTCTTCATAACTGAAAGATGTAATTTTAATCAGTCATCAGGGATTAGTATGTTAGTGTTTAGCAGCACTCAGTTTAAAACCAATGGTAACAATAAACACAGATTAGAAACTTTACTCAGCGACAGATACTTTATAGGGTGGCCCTCCCTCATGATCACTGATCTACAAAAGGAGAGGAAAAAACCAAAAATAAATTGATTTTTATAATTGAAGATCAAGAGCTCTTTGGGAAGGTAGAGCTTACTATATTTAATGAAAAGAACTTAGTTGTTCTAAAAAATAAAAGTTCAATGTTTGAATCATCTAAATATTACTTCATCTTTTCAAAAAGTATTGTTTTACCAATTCGCACCTTTCTTTGTTATGGTACAACAGTAACAATTCATTCAGCTTGCTTGTACTATTGATATTAATGTGTTACTCAATTTATCATTTTTAACTAGCCTGTGAATCTTTTATGACAAAGTACATGGAAATTAATTTTGTTTGATCGCACATGACTACAAAGAAGGGTTTAAAAACTGAGTACTTCCTCCATCCAAACCCTTCTTTTTGTCCCACACCAAGAGTCCATTTTGATCAAATGAAGCCGTTTTTTGCCAAATATTGCATGGAAGAGTGATAGACAAGTAACATAAGATAAGTTTAGTAAAAGTGTAAAACCAACCAACAAATTTTAAAGTACATACATGATTTAGATATATGATAGTCGTACATTGGTCAAGCGTGACTCTTTTTATCATGGGTACTACACGTTACATAGTTACCAAACATAAAAGTATTATGAGGGCTGTGAGGAGCACGAGAACTTGTGTTTCTTTGGGGTGGTACAAGGGGGATCAAAGAAGATAAAGCAAGGCATAAAAAGAAACAGACCGGAAAAATCAGTGTTATGAGCTCCCCATCTGGTTTTAGAACTTCAAGTATTTTTCCGGCCCAAGCTCTTCTCATATCTGGTTCAATGGCACAAAAGAACCTACAATGGTTTTTATAAAAAGGGGCATTACTGAAAAGAAGAGAAATTTACACTAAGAAGAATAAACTCGTACTCATGACAAACTCACGTGTAGTCGAAAACGAGGTCAAACAACTCAACAGGATGCCAACTAAAGAAATCTGCCTTCAGGAAAGCAAAACAGTCTGCATTTGGAGACGATAAAGACAGCTGCCTCGGTGTGCAGAAGTTGTTGTGAAGAGTTTAAAGAAACGAATCGAAATAAGAAATGGATAAATACTGGAAATTTTGAAATAATGAGTTGATCACAGTTCAAAGCAATTAAATTGCAATGCATTGTGTTTATTTACGGTAGCCCATATTTTGCATCATAGCTACAGTTTAGAAAAGGTTACACTCTAATTGGTACCAGAAAAGGGAAGGCTAATGGAGTTGGTAAGGTTGGACATATTTTGACTCTGAAGGATAAACAACTCAAACCTGTTGTGGCAAGGTACTATAGTACACCTATGTAGTCATGCATATAAATCAAACCAAACGAAACCAAACATACCATGTACATCAATCACTACACCCCACTAGAAAGTAGGGTCTCGGGAGTTGAGATGCACACAAATCTTACATCTACAACTTTGAGACGCACACAAACCTATGATGGCAAGGTTGCTATAGTACTACACAATTATGCATATAGACTATAGAGATTATTTACCACATAAATTGACATGTGTGGTAATGGAAAAAACTGTAATTTACCAACAAACTTATCATATTAATAGCAACAAGATTCCTTTCAGTCCACACAGAAACAAAAATTTGAAGAAACTATAGCTGATATATTCATAATGCCAAGAACCTTAATCAATATTCAGTCACTTGACTCACTTCCACTGTAGCAAGAATAGTTCGCAAATTAAAATAAAACTCTTTTTTAGAATAAAAGCCAGTCATTGAGATCAATGAAGGAGATCTTGGTTCATGCAATCTAATGAGTTGATTCTAGATTGCCAAACTCAGTGAAGTTCGTTTTACTGGATCAGTGTCACTATAATAACATAAGCTTACCTCTGTAGCTGTTGTAACTGCACTTTCTGATACATCTAATCCAACAACATAGCGGTCAGGGCATGCAATGGCCACCACATCATGACCCTGTCACACAAATTAAACAGCTCTCGTTCAATGACCGATTTAAGTATATGTGCTGGTGAAAATTTTATTGCAAATTGAACATATCATAAACGCGCACACATATACATGTGTGATGAAAACGGTTAGCAACACAAGAGGGGGGGTGAATTGTGTGTGTGTGGAACCGTGGCAGTTTTTCGCCCAGTTCTAGTGCGGGGTATAGGGAATTGCCAAATAGTAAAGTGCACAAGGATTTAACGAGGAAAAATCCCTTGGCTCAAAGGGATTAAAAAACCTCGACCTCCCTCGGAGGAATTTTAACAACTTCACTAAAAAGCCTTTGAATGATTACAAGGGAAACTCTCCTAGTCTACCCTTGAGCCACCCCAACTCTATCCTCTCTAGGAAGAGTTACGCTTCTCTACCTTGCGGGTAGAGAGCCTCTCAGCTTTACAACAAAGCTCTCACTCACACAAATCAATCCCGAGGAGGCTGCTCTTAGCCAATCCTCAAAACCCCATTACAATACGAAGAAGGGAAAGAAGAAACTATATCTAGAACTCCGAGTGAGCAGTTTCAGGTGCCTTGAGCTTCAGTAATTCTTTTATGAATATATCTCTCAATGTCTATCTCGGTCAAGCACACCCTGCTTCTTCTTCTTGATCTCGATTATATAGGCTACCAGGAATGGATCCGTTGAGACACTTCTTTCCTTGAATGGTTGAGGAACTTGCCTTGAAATTATTCAAAATGCTTTCCTTTTATTTAAGGATCTTCTAGCTCTTAATTATGATGGTCCTTAGTCAACCATATATATATATATGGGATCAAGAGGATACGTGCATACCATGAGCAAGTCAAAAAGGTATAGAGCATATTATGTGATCAACCATTTAGTAATAATTCCACAAAGATATATATCAATACATATCAAGGGAAGTAATTTATTCACTTAAACTATGCAAGCATGCAACGGATCATATTTCAAATAATATGCAGAAGAATATTTGTTTAATAGGTATGCACAATCAACTAGTTAATCATTTAAAGATTCTTTCCATAAAATAATAAGCTATAATAATAAGTCAAGCATGAAAATATATTTTTGCTTAAAATAATATTCTTGACAAAGTATAAGCACTCATATAAGGAAAGCACATATTAATTAAATCATACACCATGTAAATCAACCGTTCACACAGAATAGAATTAAGAATAATTTTGTCTTCCGTTCCGTATGGAACTGAGAGCGGTTCTGTCCGCCGTTCCACCTGCAGAGTTAGTCATTAATAAAACTACATACTCAACATATTCTTTCCTTTGAGATCGGTCTTCTTAGATGGGCAAGATCAGGACTTGATGTACTATCTTTAATAGCTCACATCTCCATATATATATTTCGGTCCTCTTGCATGGAAATTATTCAAAAATATTTCCTTATAGGTATTAAAAGATATTCTTTTTATTTAATTGAAGGAAATCATTTTTCTTAAGGAAACATTCCTTGTGAAAGGATATGCACGAAAATCCTTTTTGAATTTTGAATAACAACAATTATTTTGGAAACTTGCTTTGTAGAAAGATCTCTTAATTAATGCCTTTGATTTAAATAACTTTCCTTTAAAGAAAAAATCCTTTCTTTGTATGATCATTGATTATTTTCTTGCTTAAAAGGTTCTCTTTAATTTAGCAAGATAGAGCCGAAATTAAATGGAGAGAAAAGATATTTTAAGCAAGCCGGATTAATCAATCTTGGATTTACGGTGCAGTTCTCGGACCAGTTCTACGGCGTGTTCCAGAGCACGACTTAAACTCTTTTCATGTAGTCACTTATAACCAAAAGTAACACTAGTCGTTTGTCATCAACAAAACAATATGTTCCAACAAATTCCCCCTTTTTGTTGATGACAAACACTTGGTGCCCTAAAGTTAGTTTCATAATGAATAAGCCCAAAGTATCGAGCATAGAACACATAGGGCACATATTCTTCCCCCTTTTGTCACCAACAAAACAATAAATAGCTTGTAAGATAAAAGATAAGAGATAAATTCAGGAAAGATAGTTCATGCCTTGATGAACCCAAGTTCCATCCATATTTGCTCATGTTCATCAAGCTTGTTCTTGAATACCCATTTGAGACCTATCTTGGTCTTGTTCTTGGGTCTCGGTTCTAGATGCCACACTTTATTTCTCTCGAACTGATTAGTTCTTCCTGCATTGCTAGAACCAGTCAGCTTCGGAGAGAGCCACTTCATGGTTCTCCGGTTCTATAAGTGATAGATAAGAAAAGAAGGAATAAAAATTTCTAAGTTTAGATCTAGTAGTTACTCCCTGATTTAGGTTAATCAAGAGGTTATCCAAAGGATGTGATCGATGATGTTTCCATCCTCTAGGAGCATTTGAATAGTCTTCAATTTCATGCGAGTCGTCTGGAACTGGATCTGCCTGTTCTTCAGTTTGGTTGGCAGTGGATTGACTGGGTACATCCTCAGTTCTAAGCATGTTATCGTCAGTTCCTGTTCATATCTCCTCGTGGGCAATTGGTTTCATGATTAGTTCCCCCTTGCTAATGGAATTGGTGCAATCTCCGTGTTTAGAGCTTCTGCCCATAAATTCCTTGCTAGACCACTAGAGATTCACATAGTTCTAGTCATATCCTCCAGTGTTCAATTCTTCTCTTCTACCACCCATTGTGGTCTATCCCTCTTTCTTGGCAGAATGTATCAAAGAGCATATTGTCAAATTTGGTTCCATGACCCGAGTGGATCTTAATTAATTGCTTTCCTATTTGATGCTCAACTTTCCTTACACAAATAACAAAACTCATTAAAAGTATCTTTCTTACTAGCAAGAAAGATAGTCCAAGTACATCTAGAGAAATCATCAACAATTATAAGCACATATTATTTATTAAAAATAACATTGTTACCTCCATCACAAAATTGAAAGATACTTAGCAAATTGAACTTAAACCCTTGACTAAAAAATTGTCAATTGGATGGTTAGGTGATTTTTTACATTTTCCCACGGCTTCAATTTCTCCTTTGCCGTTGTCTCCAAATGTCACCTTCCCACCACTAAATGGCCGAAGTGAGAGGAATAAAGATGAGTCTCCAGTCATGTGCTTAAAACAACCACTGTCAAGGAACCAGTGATTGTTCCCCCTCACTTGGCGCTGTTCCTGAATCACGAGTTAGTCCGTGGAACCCAGACTTGCTTGGGTTCCATTTTGTATTTGTTTGAGGATGGATATCGAACATAGTCAAAACATCTTTCTAAGGTCTTTTGTCGAGAGTGACATTGATACCGAAGATGCCCGATTTTGCCACAATGCATGCAAACTCGGTTGTCATAGGTATCAACGTATTTAGGTTTCCATTTACCATAAAAGCCTCTTGTTTTCTTATGAAAATTTCGGTTTGGCGTTTGTCCATAACCATTTTTGTGCCTCTGAACCAGTCTATCGAACCAGTTTGGTCCAGTTCTAGGTGGTTGTTGATATGGTCTAGAACTGGGTTGTCCTCGGGTTCTATTGCCCTTAAAGGGTTGGTTCTGAAAATTTGATTTTTGATTAGATCGAATATCCCTTGGAATATATCCGAGACCTGCAGTCTCGTTTACTTTCTTATTGTGCTGAAAAGGACCAGTTCCAGAATGATGTCTAGACCTGGTTTTGTTCGTTGCACTATAAGATTGATATTCCGGTCTATTTTTAAAATCAGTGCACTCGGCAACAAGACGATGAAGATGATCAATTAAACAACCAACACTCGGTATTTTTGAGAGAAGCTTTTCATCATGATCAACTTGTTTGTTCATACTATCGAGCTTAAGAGAGCAAATGATTTGATCTTGTTCTAGAACCACTTCACTGTACTTAAGCCTTTCATCTATTAACTCTCCCACTTTTGTTTCAAGCCTTATTTTGGCTCTCGTGGCTTCCTCGAGTTTAGACTCAAGCTCAGTGACACGTGATTTAAGATGATCGTTTTCGGAAAGGCTTTCATTAAGCTCAATAGTCAATCTTTTGAAAATCTTCCGAGTTTTGGTTTTGGATAGAGAGTCAAACTTGGATAGAAAATTTTCAAAGTTTACCTCGAAGCTCTCTTGGTCGGATTCCTCGTCGGAGTGTGCCATAAGACATAGACCCGCATGGTTTGAGTTCTTATCACTCTCTTCTCCTTCGTCATCGGAAGAGTCTCCCCATGCTGCCATCATGGCCCTTTTTAGATCTCTCTTGAACCCTTTGTCTTCGCTGAACCTCCGGTTGGAACTGGACTTGTTCTTGTCGCAGTTCCGGTCATTTTTCTTTTGTGGGCAGTCTTTAGCCCTGTGCTCAAAGGAACTACAAACAAAACAGCCTTGGTTATTAAAAGATTGAGTGTTCTTTTTACCTTGTTTGATACGGTTGTTCTTGAACTTTCGGTACATCCTCCCAAATTGTTTTGCAAACATGCTCATCTCATCATCCGATTCACTCTCGGATTCCTCTTCTTCTTCTCGAGCCTTTAGAGCTATTCCTCTTTCTCGTCTAGCACTCTCGGCATCTTGTTCTTCTTGAAGACCTAGTTCATATGTCAAGAGTGATCCAGTCAAGTCTTCAAGCGTTATGGTGGATAGATCCTTTGCTTCTTCAATAGCCGTGGTCTTAGGCTTCCACGCTTGGGGCAGGCTTCTCAAAATCTTTCTCACTTGATCTTCCACGGTAATTTCTCTTCCAAGGGCTGAAAGCTCATTGATAATGTTAGTAAAGCGTGTAATCATATCCTTAATTGACTCTTTTGGCTTCATTACGAATAATTCGTAATTACGCATGAATATGTCAATCTTAGATTTTTTTACACGTGAGGTTCCCTCATGAGTGACCTCGAGCAAATCCCACATTTGTTTTGCAGTCTTGCATCCTAGAACCCGATTGTGTTCGGCAGGACCAAGACCACAAATTAAATATTTAAGGGCTTGGGCATTATGCTCGAGTTTCTCATAATCTTCAGAAGTATATTCAACTTTAGGTTTAGGAACAACATTACCTTCGGCGTTTCTCTTTGTGATGACATTATCACCACTTTCAATTACATTCCAAACCTGGTAGTTATCGGCCTTGATAAAGTTTTCCATCCGACTCTTCCAAAATTGATAGTATTTGCCATTGAACAATGGTGGTCGTTGAGTCGAGTACCCTTCTTCCAATCGGTCAACCATATTCATTTTGCCGGATCTCTTCCCAAGGTATTAGCCTCTATGTGGTGAAGACCGGCTCTGATACCAATTGATGAAAACGGTTAGCAACACAAGAGGGGGGGGGTGAATTGTGTGTGTGTGGAACCGTGGCAGTTTTTCGCCCAGTTCTAGTGCGGGGTATAGGGAATTGCCAAATAGTAAAGTGCACAAGGATTTAACGAGGAAAAATCCCTTGGCTCAAAGGGATTAAAAAACCTCGACCTCCCTCGGAGGAATTTTAACAACTTCACTAAAAAGCCTTTGAATGATTACAAGGGAAACTCTCCTAGTCTACCCTTGAGCCACCCCAACTCTATCCTCTCTAGGAAGAGTTACGCTTCTCTACCTTGCGGGTAGAGAGCCTCTCAGCTTTACAACAAAGCTCTCACTCACACAAATCAATCCCGAGGAGGCTGCTCTTAGCCAATCCTCAAAACCCCATTACAATACGAAGAAGGGAAAGAAGAAACTATATCTAGAACTCCGAGTGAGCAGTTTCAGGTGCCTTGAGCTTCAGTAATTCTTTTATGAATATATCTCTCAATGTCTATCTCGGTCAAGCACACCCTGCTTCTTCTTCTTGATCTCGATTATATAGGCTACCAGGAATGGATCCGTTGAGACACTTCTTTCCTTGAATGGTTGAGGAACTTGCCTTGAAATTATTCAAAATGCTTTCCTTTTATTTAAGGATCTTCTAGCTCTTAATTATGATGGTCCTTAGTCAACCATATATATATATATGGGATCAAGAGGATACGTGCATACCATGAGCAAGTCAAAAAGGTATAGAGCATATTATGTGATCAACCATTTAGTAATAATTCCACAAAGATATATATCAATACATATCAAGGGAAGTAATTTATTCACTTAAACTATGCAAGCATGCAACGGATCATATTTCAAATAATATGCAGAAGAATATTTGTTTAATAGGTATGCACAATCAACTAGTTAATCATTTAAAGATTCTTTCCATAAAATAATAAGCTATAATAATAAGTCAAGCATGAAAATATATTTTTGCTTAAAATAATATTCTTGACAAAGTATAAGCACTCATATAAGGAAAGCACATATTAATTAAATCATACACCATGTAAATCAACCGTTCACACAGAATAGAATTAAGAATAATTTTGTCTTCCGTTCCGTATGGAACTGAGAGCGGTTCTGTCCGCCGTTCCACCTGCAGAGTTAGTCATTAATAAAACTACATACTCAACATATTCTTTCCTTTGAGATCGGTCTTCTTAGATGGGCAAGATCAGGACTTGATGTACTATCTTTAATAGCTCACATCTCCATATATATATTTCGGTCCTCTTGCATGGAAATTATTCAAAAATATTTCCTTATAGGTATTAAAAGATATTCTTTTTATTTAATTGAAGGAAATCATTTTTCTTAAGGAAACATTCCTTGTGAAAGGATATGCACGAAAATCCTTTTTGAATTTTGAATAACAACAATTATTTTGGAAACTTGCTTTGTAGAAAGATCTCTTAATTAATGCCTTTGATTTAAATAACTTTCCTTTAAAGAAAAAATCCTTTCTTTGTATGATCATTGATTATTTTCTTGCTTAAAAGGTTCTCTTTAATTTAGCAAGATAGAGCCGAAATTAAATGGAGAGAAAAGATATTTTAAGCAAGCCGGATTAATCAATCTTGGATTTACGGTGCAGTTCTCGGACCAGTTCTACGGCGTGTTCCAGAGCACGACTTAAACTCTTTTCATGTAGTCACTTATAACCAAAAGTAACACTAGTCGTTTGTCATCAACAAAACAATATGTTCCAACAATGTGTATGTACGCCATGCGGTGTTTGTACACTCCATTGGTTTTGTTATCTTGTTGATTACCTATTGTTAGTATCGGGCTTGTTAGTATTACATTCTAATGCATGCCTCATTCTCCTCTAATGAATAATTGTTGCACTACCCTCCCCACTAAATTCTAACTTGTGATCCTAAAGGGAGCATATATGCTTGACTCCAAGCCTTTTTGGAATTGAAGCTGATACAGTATAACTATTCCCTTTGCTACTCGAGAAGGTCACCACATAGCTGATACACTGAAAAATCATATTCAAGAATGGCTCATTTGTACTTAAAGCAGTCTGTGATTATTTAGACTTCAATGGCCTCTTTTTGGAATCAAATTGTGCAGTGAGTGAGATAAACTTACACTGCCACAACCAGGGACTAAAGCTTTGCCTTTAGGAAGGGCACCTACCCTGTGGAGATGAACAAGAACTGGAGTAGGCTGTCCCAAATCCCACGGTGTTAGTCTCTCTTCCCAGCACTTCTCCCAGCCATCTAGTTCCATTACATGTTATTTTACTTTCAGTGCTAAAAAATCGTAAAGGGACGAGTCAGTTGTTATGATATTAGAGAATTCTTTGTCGAAACCCAGGAGAAATCAAAGCAGAAGACCCGTATTGAGTTTACCGGTGGGATCAGCGTGAACAATCTCGTGAAATCTATCGACTTTAGGGTTTGATGTTGAAGAGGGATACTTCACTCTCTGTTCTGTTGCAGCTCCGCCACCATTGCTGTTGCCCCCTGGCGAAGCCATGCTTCTGGTAGGCTTGATGCTATGCCTTGTCGAATATTGTGCAATGAAACGCACTGTGTTGAGAGCTAGACCCAATACCAAGAAAGGGGGAAATTGTGTAGAGAACCGCGAAGAGCTTTGTGAAATCCGCATGCGTGCATATTTGGGACTTCAAGCCTTGTCATTTCCATCTTGATGTGGAAACATGAAAACGGTTATCTAGGACTCCCACGACAAAAACGCAGGGAAATTGCCTAATGGCATGTTTGGATTAAATGTTGTTTGGATTAACGGTTGGAAGGATTAGTAATGGAAGTGTTGAGGAGGGTTGGTTCTAACACTTGTTTGGGAGATTTTTTAGAAAAATTTGGAGTGTTAGTAAGTGTTTAAAAGTGTTAGGAAAAACCTCCGCAACACCTCAATAAGTAACTTTTTTAACACTCCAAATTGGAGTGTTTTGGAGTGTTGGACAAAACTTGCCCTTCTTCCTGCCGTTCTTCATCCACCTTTCCGTCAAAATGGTAATCGTCGACACAATCCTACCATCGTAGCCTTTATCAGTCATCCCATCCGATTGGAACCATCTTTCTTTGCTTATGTTTCCCACTTTCCCCAACTGCCATCATGTATTATTGCAGATTCATGTCTTGGCTCATTGATTTTAATTTTTCTCTACACATGTCATCCATGGGGTTTAATAATTACAGATTCATGTTTTTTTCGAATTGCAAAATCATGTTGTCAACTAAAATATATCAGTATTTTGCCAAAAAAGAAGTAAAACATACCAGTACTTCGTATGTGGTGTACCAGGCCTACAGAGAAGCTTTTGAGAAGTAGAGGTATTTCCAGAATGGCATGGCTTCGATTCCTTCGAATTTATATTGCTTTTAGAATTTAAAAGGGGGCATTATTGTCAATTTAATTGAAAACACTTCCGTTATTAACACTTTATTTTTTAACTCTCCCAAACAAGGTAGGTTTATATTTTACACTTACACTTACTTTCCCTTCCGGGCCATTGCCAACACTTACTAACACTTCCATTACTAACACCTTTCAACACTTCATCCAAACAGGCCGTAAAGAACATGGCAGAAATAGATAATTATTTTAATTTCAAGAAAAAAGTAGCATACTGTGTCCACTCTAAACGGCAGTATGCTAAATGTCCATGATATAAGCAGTGTTGTAAACTCATTTTTACTTCAAAGGATTTAAAACATCGTTTAACATTAAATTATCCAAACTAAGCCTATACATATATAGACACACAAACATTCATGAACAAAAGTATATAACATAATATGTGAGGTCACCTCGTACATGTACCCATACCCCTAAAACAATACCCACCCTATACCACGTACCCCCATTCCTACCATACACCCCACACCCAATTCCACTCCCTTGACCCTACCCCTACCATTACCACGAGCTTACCCTCTACCCCTACTCCCCTACAACCCTCATACCCCCTAACACCTATCGTACTCATAGGAGTGGGATCGGGGTTGGGTGGGATCGAGATAAGGGCAGGTGGTATGGGGTGAAGGGCGATGGGGGTAGGGGGTATGATGGGTGGGGTCGGGGAAGGTGGTTGGGGGTAAAGGGGTAGGGGTAAGGTAAGAGGTTACGAGTGGGGTGGGGTGGAGCAGGGGCATGTGGTAGGTGTAAAGGGGTGGGTTGAGGTAGGGGCATGTGGTAGGGGTAGGATCGGGGTAGAGTAAAGGGGTACGAGGGTGGGGTGGGGTGAGGTAGGGGCATGTGGTAGGGGTAAAGGGGGTAGGGTTGGGGTGGGTTCGAGGCAGGGGGCATGTGGTAGGGGTAAAGGGATGGGGTCGGGGTAAGGTAGGTATGGGCGGGTGGGTAGAGGGGGTAACGTGTAGGGAATTAACAACATGGTAAGGGCAAGAGGTAATAGTAGATTCGTAAACTGAAAAAGCTTAAAATACCGCTTAAACATGATGGTGGTATGCTTAGTAAGCGGCACTTTAAGCACCCCTTTCGGTTAATAAACAGCTTTTTAAGCAGCTTGCGTGTTTACTTCACATGTCTTATTAACTTAACTATGACGTTAGGAGCGAAGTAAACACCTCCTAAATATATTTTACAGCCGGCTATACCGTGCGCACGGTACAGTCGACCTTTTTACGCTTTTACGCTTCTTGCCTTTGCACCGGACTTCTCCGAGTTGCTTCGCATATGGTCCACACATTCTTCTTCGATCTCGCTTGGCTTCTTCAATCTGATTTCGCATCAGGCAGACTGCTCATCATCGTCGCTCTCTTCTCAAGCACGAACGCCCTCTTGCCGCGCAAGAGGCAGTGGCTCTTGGGGATCTTCTTTGTTAGCCGATGTTGCGAGAAGAAGAATATGAAGACTACAAATTTAGAGATGGTTTAAGAGTCTGAGCTCATACTTCTTTGTTGACAAATCTTGAATGATTTTATATTAAACTCAAATGAGTATAAACTTAAACGGAATGAAGATACACAAATGAATATTGAGCATATTAGAAATGAGTTTTGTGTTAAACTCAAATGAGTATAAAGCCCAAAATGAATGAACATACACAAATGAGTTTTTGAATTTTTTGATACTCATTTTGTAAGTTATGTACGCTCATTTAGTAGCTGTTTATGCTCATTTTAATATGCTGCACATTTTAAACGTATCATACTACATTAGATTCATGTATTGAAATTAATTGAAACATTACATAATTTAAGAATTTTTATAAACGGAAAATATAATAAAAAGAAAGCAAGATAGCAAATATGAAGAAGAGAACACTGATTCTCATTCTTAGGCTCCTAATACTCAACAGACAGGCTTGGTGCTTAACAAAATTGTGTTAATGCTCATTCAAGAGAAATCGTGTTTTCACCAAAATTACATAACTGTCATCGACTGTACGGATGGCATCGTACATCCGATTGTATAGTATACGCTTCCACCCGTGCATACACACGGGAAAAACAGTTGGTACATATATATTTTTACCTACAATCTAATCAAATAAAAACATTTGTATTACATTTTTACATCGTTTAAAAAATGGAGTACGATAGGTGATATCAATTTTACATCATTTAAAAAACGAAGTACAATTTAGAATTTGTTACTACCTCCGTCCCCTTTTAAATGTCCCGGAGGTGGGTGACACGAGTTTTAAGAAAAGTGAGTTTGTGTGGTTGATATTAATTGATAAAGTAAGAATAAAGTAAGAATGATTTTGAGCCACACAAACTTTACCAAATAAGGTATGAGACATTTAAATAGGGACATCCCAACATGGTAACACGGGACATTTATAAAACGGGACATTTAAAAGGGGACGGAGGGAGTACATAATAATTAGAATTGTTGGTAACGGATAATGAAATATTGAACTTAATTACTAAAGTTTTGAAAGACTACTTTAATAAAGACAACTTTTAGGGTTGGTTTGCAACTGCTTTTAAAAAAGCGCTTCTCAGCTTTTGGTTTTAAAAAAGCACTTATTTTCCCAAACACTACAACTTTTATTTTTCTCGGCTTCCGCGTCAAAAGTGCTTTTACTTTTTCTATTACACAAAAAGCACTTATTTTACCAAACACTACCCACTTTTACTTTTCAAAATCACTTTTTTCTCAAACACCATCAACTTTTATTTAATCACTTCTCCCCATTTCATTTAAAAAAGCACTTTTTTAAAAGCAGAAGCTGTTGCAAACAGACCCTTAGTCGTAATGTCTAATGATTTTCTTTTTTATCATGTTCTCCCTGTGTCCCTTTTTTATTTAGCCAATAGTAGGAGTTCCTCTAACAACATAATAGGGTGAGATTTTTTTCCGGTGCATTAAGGTGTTTAGACCTATGGAGAAACATTCAGAAATTAGGATAAAAAGGAAAGGAGATAGTGGACCCCTGTTTCACTCCTCTGGTTGGCCGAAAGAATCCAGAAACTTGACCATTAATGAGAATAGAAAGATGAGTATTTTTGAGGTTATTCATAATAAGATCAGTAACTTTCAAAGAGAACCCAAAATTTTATCAAAACAACTTTTAAAAAATCATAAGAAACTCTGTCGACATACTTTGAAAATTCCATGATAAGACTTCAATGTTTTTATTCTCAAAATAGGACTAATTATTGCCATGTTTTGGTAGTATCAGACTTCAAACATGACAATATTTTCCAAACTTGACAGTAATTACTCATATTTTGGGAATAAAAACATCACAGTCCTATTTTGGAATTTTCAAACTGTTTTAGTCCTATTTCGGGAACTTTCCCTTAATTAAAATAGTTCTTGGCTTAACCTTTAATTGAATCATCTCTGTACTTTTTATCAACTCAATACAAATAAAATTTTAACGTATATTCTAGAGAAAATTTCCTAAATAGGAATAAAAATGTTTTGAAATTCCAAAATAAAACTGTCATGTTTTTTATTCCCTCAATAAGAGTAATTTCTGCCAAGTTTGGTATTACCAGACTTTAAAATATGACAGTTTTTGCCAATTTTTTTTCCAACTTTGCAGAAATTTCTCTTATTTAGGGAATAAAAACACGAATATCCTATTTTGGAATTTCTAAATATTTTTACTCCTATTTCGAGGACAATTTCTATATATTGTATCTACATGTAATTTCTTTTAACACATACTAGTACGTAATTACCATCGATATATTACTACGAACGGAGTACTTTTTAATACTACGTATTTCTTCACTCTTATAGGTAAACCTTGTTTATTCCTTAAATTCGTTTAACCAATTCAATTCGGACTCTGCACGTCACAATCCGAAAACTATAGTAACAAAACCCGAGGATAACGAAACCGGCGACGCAATACAACTAGGCTACATAATTCAGGACAAAAGCAACAGTACGACATGCTTTTTGAACAGTATCCGGCGGGAAGAAGATGATACCGCCGCCATATCCTGAGAGACAGCACAACCAGGGGCGGATCATTATAAGTATATGTTTATTTAAAATTAAAGTCCAGCTCACCCCATTAGCCTGCGTTCCACCTGCGGGAGTGCGAGGGATCAGGGAAGCCTCCAGATTCTAGTCGGACAGTGCCGCCGTTCGATCTGCGTCCGCCGTCCAGTGGTGTTGGCAAGGGGCGATCTGCGTTGCTGCCTCCTGGCCGGCAGAGCGCCACAGCCCACTCCGGCCCTCCAGGTCTCCACTCTCCGGCGACCAGGTCAGTAGGTCACCAGCCTCCGGAGTCTGGCCCTGACCTCTGCGCCTCTGCCCTCCAGTACTCCAGTCTCGCCTCTAGCTTTCTCAGTCCAACCTGCGGCTGCCTCCAGGAGTCAGGTATAAATCTAAAATTACTCTTTTACTCTTTTAGTCTTATTTTGACCCTACTTGTTTCTACTTTCCACTGCTACTACAGAAAGAACGTTTTCAGCAATGAAACATGTGAAGACAGCATTTAGTAACATAACAAAACGGGAGATGATTTTCTTGAAAATTCGTTAATGATTTACTTTGAACGAGATTTTGTCAATACTACAGATGTAGGTTCTATTATTGATGAGTTTTATACTTTGAATTTGTGGTGGGAACAATTTAAATGATGCTTTGATGAATATTTAGAGTATTGACATTTTATTATATGTATGTATCTTCAAATTTTATTTCTCGGTCTACCTTTCTCAGCCCACCCCTTCGCTGAATCGCTGTTTTCCTATCCATAGTGAGAATTGGAGCTCAAGTAGTTGACGCCGTTGAGTAAAATAGCAGCGGCTCACATGGGTATCATAATAGATGGGTCTATATCTGGAAATTTACCCAGCAACGACAATACCTTCATTGTCCACTATCCTGCTTATCCTTCGTCCCTCCAACGAGCTGTCGAGACTCTCGGTGGCACTGAAGCCATTGCCAAGGTTTGCAACTGATACGCGATTAAAGTTTCAATTAATGTCTACTTATTTACTTTTTTCACCCAGAGTTGGAAAGGAAGTAGATGTTTATTTATACCAGTAGCAAATGTATTTATATGCAATTATGCATGCAACTTTTGTTCCCTAGACATCCTTCTATGGTTTGTATGCTTAAATAAATGGGAGTTGAATTCTTCCCTCTCATTAATGGTTTAGTTCAAAGTTTCGATCTTTGATTTTGTTGTTATTTCATTGAGACATTTTCTGTTAGGGTTTTATGAAGTGGATTATAGGATGCCGGTAATTGTCCAATTCAAATTCATTTGCACAGTTGCTTTTATATCCTCTAAGGGGGCGACAACCTCTTTTTACAGCTTATTCATGGAATGAGTAGAAACTCACCATGCTTATAATTTTTTAAGTAAAAATTCCACGCAGTAACCATGTATTAGGTAGAATTCACGTTAGATGTTCAAAGCCTTCTCTTGTCCTCCAACCCCTTAGATTAGATGGATTAGTTTGTGAATCTTGCCAAGACTTTTATTCTGAAACTCCATTAATTCATCTTTGCACAAGCATGTGAGTACTAGTCTGCCACCTAAGTCCATATGAAGTGACATCTAAACTGATAACTGTAGCATAGGAAAGTAGGAGTCTTTTGTCACTGAGACTGAATGTTATAACTCCCTGTTTCTCTGAACATACCCCTGTATTTTTTTTTGTTGAGGAGATTTTTTGCTTGTTTTATACATTGCTTTTTTACCCCGTACTATATGTTAGTTTTGTGACGGAATAATAGATAAATGCATGTCCACAATCACTGCAAATCAGCCCCAATGATTGGGTCTTTAATTAAATGAAATATTGATGAGTGTGTATTCAACTGTAGGCTCGCACTTCAAAGACAAACACATTGGAGCTCCGTTTCCGCCCTGAAGACCCTTATTCACATCCAACTATTGGGAAGCATAAATCCTCACTTAATTTTCTGTTAAAAATAACAAAAGAGAAAATCTTGGCTGTTAAAAATACAGAGACCAACTATAGATTATCAAAAACTTCTTCATTGGATATGACTAGTATTGACCAAAATAAGTCACATCCTGAATCTTCTGAAGCTTCCAAACACGCCAATCAAACTGAAACTGTATCAGCTGATGCTTGTAAAGATGTTAGCGAGAGGAAAGAGGAAGCTTTGAAAGAACAACTTTCTGCTGATGTTGTTGCTCTAGTGGCTGATGCATATCATTTTGATGGTTAGAAATTATGTTCTTATGTTATGGCTGAAAGCTTTAATAGAATATTTTTGTGCTTATCATTCTACGGTGTAATTCAGAATTTATATGTGCTATTTAAAAACATTGACCAAAATGTTGTTTGTCCCTTTGTTCTGCTTTGAATGCACATATATTTGTTCTGGTTCTTAAGGAATGGCAGACTATCAACATGTTATTGCTGTCCACGCTGATGTTGCTAGAAGAAAGAAAAGAAATTGGGCTGAATTGGAAATGAATTTTGGTTAGTTTTTCTAAGTTAATTAAAAAAGTCTTCAAAAATTTATCATGCCAAAAGGCTTTTTTTTGTATAACCTCATGGTTGAGTTTCTGATTTTCAGAGAAGAGCAATCTTATAGATGCTGATCAAGAGGATCTGATGATTTTAGTACCACAGCTTTTCTCCATGAAGGATATGCCTGATAATATTATGTAAGATGCACTATAGCTTTTTATGCTTTCTAGGGTTTTTTGCACCTTGAAAGTTTTGCATTCGCTAATTACTGAAAAAACATTATTTTCTGACTTGTGTGACATACTGGCATTTGCTTTCAACACGGGAATAATTATCGGTTTACCTTCAGGTTGAAACCATGTGGAACTTTGAGCTCAAAAAAGAAGCAAGAAGGGGTTGTCCAACAATCTTGGGAGGTATGTTGGTGGTTTGCAATAAGGAATTAATTCTCTAAGGTTTCCCTTCATGAGTAAATTGTTGGGCCAGATGATGTGCTGTATTTTTTTTTTGCTTAATCCTTGGTGAAAGTGTACTGTTATGTGTGTTGGTTGAGACCCACTGACTGATCCACACTAAGTCCCGGGGCATGTTCCCTCCCTAAGGCGAGAAAGAATCATTGTTTTGCATGTAATAATCACACCCACAAAGTACTTTTCGCTTATGCATGCAGGCCCCTAATTTTAGAATGTTGTTATATATTTAAGATTTGTATTGATATATTTGGTATTCTAGAAGTATATTTTAGCTAGTCATAGTTATTAAAGTATATTCTTTCCACATTTAATTCTTTTAGATGTTAGGCGATGAAGAAAGAATGAAAGGTATTATAAAGAAGATGAGGGTAACAAAGATTCGTACTTTAAGAAAGATAAAAGGATAAAATGAGATCAATCCTCCACATGTATATTCTCCCTCCACTTTGCTCTCTCCAAAGTGATACTCTCATCCAACCCAAGCAGTACCATATCATTCACGATCTCTCTAATCCACACATGTTTGGCTCTTCCTCTCCCTCTCCTCCCCGTCTCTTCTTTCAACCTCTCAACTCGTTTGTCTAACAGGTGCATCACTCGGTGTTTTACACACATATCCAAACCATAGCAATCAAGACTATCACATCTTATCTTCAATAGCAATATACATTTCATATGTTATTAAAATATACTCCATAAGTTCTCATGGTTTTTGATTGAATCCTTATTCTAACCATATATCCAGCTGTTGGTAGATGGTTGCACAAGGCAGATATCTTTTTCTGCACCTAGTACATGATGTTAAGCTAATTCATTTTTTACTTTCTTTGGTGTAGATGGAAATAGAGCCATGTCTTGCCATTGACTTTAACAACAAAGATATCCTATTCCTAATTGCTGTGGTGAAATTTTGGTTATTCATTTTGTATCTGTTTTTTTCAATTTAAAATACTCTTCACCTTATTCTGTGTGCATTAAGATTATCAGTTCGCCCAAATTTGATCAAATGATACTCTCAAAGAGCTACTTTACATTGCTTTTGTAGTTTCTTTTTTTCTTTATAGTTTTGCTTAACATTCCTACATATTCCTAAGAAAGTAAACTGGGAGAAATACATTTCGAAAGGAACAGATGAATGGGAGTTGCAGACAGCCGTATCCAAGTTTTTTGACGAGCGTCCAGTTTGGGCAAAAGAGGCATTGGCTGAACGCTTACTTCAAAAAGGGATGAATCTTAGAGAATCCATGCTGAAAAGGTGGTCTGTCTCTTTATATTATTTTATGTATACAATATGCAGCAACGAACAACCACAACATCCAAGCCTTAATCCCAAAAGAGTTTGGGGTCAGCTAACATGAATCGACATGTGACATCAGAGTTAAAAATAATACTCCCTCTGTCCCATAAAATAGTTCCCACTTTCCTTTTTGGGCTGTCCCAAAAAATAGTTCCCATTTCCCTTTTTGGAAAGTTTTGTGTGGCTACCATTCATTTACCTTTTTCGTACTCAACCACAACCATACATTTCCACTTTATTCCCACTTTCTTAAACTCCGATTCAAATCAAAGTGGGAACAATTTTGTGGTACGGAGGGAGTATATAATACATTCAATAGATTTCAGGAAAATGGTTAGTTTCAGAACAGTCTATTTCTGAGTTTGTGGATCTTGCAGGCTTCTTTTCAGAGAAGCATATTACTTTTCTCAAGGACCATTTCGGAGACTGTGGATAAGAAAAGGATATGACCCTCGCACAGATCCTGAGTCTCGCATGTGAGTTATTTCCTAGCTGAAGTTCTAATATTTGTTTTTTCCATAATTAGTTTCTTCTTGAGGTGGTTCAATGGCTGTTTTCAAGCGGTGCAAACATAGTTTCTAAACAAGCTAGCTATATGCTGTTATACACTATACTTTTATAGGAGGCGTGTTTCGGCTGTCACTCTCTTTTTAGTATTCTATAAAGTAATGTCCCTAATTGTTAATAGAGTTTTTACTAAAAAAGGATCTCTTGATATAAATATAAACTTTTAGGAGTTATTTCTGTTCAGTTCCCTCTTAAAACAAATAACTTATTATTTTAACTTTTTGTTTTTGAGTTTTTGTTGCTGTAAATCCAACACTATTTAATTGGGAAGGGAAATGTTATTTCTTACTAGTTTCCATGCATAAATGTTTTATTTTCTACCTTATCAGGCTTTTGCTTTTCACCGTAATATGAATATTAAACTACGAGTTTGTTTAGTTACTGTCCTCAGTTACTCACTACATCCAGCTGCAGCTTTTAAGGTCAATTTAGTGAACTTACTTAGGAGTCTGCTTGAACAGATATCAAAGTATTGATTTTCGAGTACACGATCCATTGTTGCGAAGTTACTGCGAGGCTCAAACAGAATCCGGGTACTTTGCTTATTACATTTCTATTTTTTGGAACTTGATCTTTGAGGCATTTTAAGCACTTTATCTTCCTTAGACAGTCTTATGCTTGAACGCGAAAGAACTTTTGAAATGGTATATAACTTATAGGGTTTGTATAATCCGGAGGACGGATGTGGTCCATCACTCCATCTAACTGGAGAATGGAATCACATTGTTACCAAACTGAACACTGCAAGTTTTTTTCACTTCATTCTAGAACCCATCTTTTCCTTTTTCTAGACTTCTATATGATTATCTAAGTTAGATTGCTTAACCAGGCAGAATAGTAATATCTGGCCTCAGGTTGAGCTTTGATTAAATATTCATGTCCTTCTTTCCTTGATCTGATATGATGTGGAATACTTGTCTATCTATTTGTGAACTGTGAAAAATAGTAGGTTTGTGAGTGTTATGTTACACTTTCTTTTTTTGTACAGAGTGAAGCACAGATGGACAGATGTATGCTCATTTCAAGTTTTCCCTTCTAAGTGCCAAATATCATTGCAGCTTTGCGATCTTGTTGATGATTACATCCAAGAAGAGATAAAAAAACCACATAAGACAACAGAATGCAGTGTATGTAGCACTATCATTATTTCAAATTTTCAATACTGATTTGCTCAGGGAGGTGTGTGTGTGTGTGTTTGACTTGGTTGTTACCGCTTGGCAGATGCTTCTTTCCACTTTTTGCTCTACTTGTGTAGTTGTGTCCTTGAGATGAGTTTAGTTAGTGGACATTGTAAATTTAAGGCATGTTATTAATTTATCTGCTAAAACTGCTATGCTTTGACGACTTAGAATACGATAATAGTTTTTCCGATACTTGACATCCAGCTGATCAGAGACTTGCTTTTCTTGTTTATGCCTGATTGTATACTGGATTCTATTCCTAATCTACACAATCTCTTCCTTATATTACTTACTTGTATAGTAATATGAGATTTTTATGCTTGAGTACTTTAACTACTTTTTGCTGATTGTGAGCAAGTTCTTAGATGATGTTCATTATCGTGTTTATACTTATCTGAATCCATGCAAATATATTTCTGCTCTGTATGATTGAGTTGTGACCATTCCTCATAATGCTTCTGTCAAAATTATTTGGTTGACAGTGTCAAACTGGGTGGTTCCCCTCTAATGTGCTTGAGTGCCTCAGATTGCGTGTTTCTATCAGATTTGTATCTGTCTACCCCAATCCTGGTGTGGAACAATTGCTAAAAAAACTTTCTGCCCGCTTTGAAAGATCAAAGAGAACACCAAGTCATGTGATACGTGATGAAGAAAAGGAACAAGAAGATGTTGATCAAGGTCCAACTTCTACCATAGTGCTTCACTATTCTACATTCTTCAGAACTCAATCTATTTTTTTTTTTAATAAATGCATATATGTATGTATTTCTATTTAAATGGATTTATATGTACATCCATGGATGAGCACTGTTTTATTAGCTAAAAATTGAAGTAAATTTTTTTAATATAATCATTAATTGCACGTCAAGAATGATCTTAACTGTTTGCTTTTGAAGCTAATGGTTGAAACTTAGTAAGCGTGGAAAAAGTACTTTTTGTAGTACCATCAACCACCATTCCCTATGATACCTTATTTCGTAAATTAAGGCCCAATTCAGTGGCATTGATCAGCATGTTCTGCTTATTTTGCTTATAAGCAGAATAATATCATGTTGACTACTTAGTGATTTGGCTCTCCCTCACAGACACGTGAACATCGTGGTTTTGTATCTCTCCATGGATTCAAATTTGAACTATAGCAAAAGTGTTGTTATGCTAACTTTCATTCTTATGTGTCAGACATGGAAAATAATGAAGGCAATGAAGATGCTGATGGTGATGAAGGTGAGGTTGAGGAAGACAGCAAGCATGAATTTGAAGTACATGACATGGTAATATAGTTTAGAATTACTTTTGTCATTCATATCCGTTCAGTTCTAATGTTGCTTTTACTTCGACCTTTTAGGTTGAACCGGAAGGGAATATATCTTCACAACATGGTTTATGTATCCTTTACACGATGTCATGTGTTTTTTAATTGCAATGATCCAGCAGGCAATTTTGATGGTATAGAATGAATTTTCAAACCAATGACCCATGAAGATATTTGAAAATTACAAATAGCCCCTTGAACAGTCAGTTTTCTTGGTAAAGTATACTGAAAGATGATGGGATAAAACTATAACAGTAGGGGCTGAGTTTCTAAGACCAAATATTTTAAAAGAGAATATGTACAATTACCCTCAATTTTATACTGGCAATTTTTTAAAAGAGAAAGCTTCAAATATTTTAGCTGATACTCCGTAATATGTACTACCACCTCCCCCCTAAGATTGAGACAATATGGGGTGGTCTGGTTTTTAAGAAAAGTAGAATCATGTTATGTGGCTGTTTTTTAAGAAAATTAAGAATAAATTAGAACCATGCAAATATTAGTACCAAATATAATATGAGACGGATTTAGTGGGTCGAACAAAAAAGGAAAAAAGGACAAACATAGCTGGACAGAGTATTTAGAAATACCAAATTCAATCTTAAGATGTGTAATTCATGTTATACGGAGTATCATTCTATTTTATAACCTTTCAGTGTTACAAGGGCCAAAGGGTTTATTTGTGATTTTAAAAAATCCTTGGGGGAGGTAGATGTACAAACGTGTTGCCAAAATTACAATAAACTGTACTTAATAACAGATTCAGACAATGACAGCATATCTAGGACATACTTGCAAGAGCTTTTTGGCAATTTCCCTTGTACGGATGGAATGCCTGAAGTGCAAGATGACCAGACAGATGGAGAGTACCAGATCTATGATCAATTTGGTGATGAGGATTACTCTGAAGCTGATGACTACTAAGGTGTCAAATCTAGCTGGTATGCTAGTTGATTTAGGGGAATATTGTTATTTTTTTGAAAATGGGATTATTGTTATTAATTATTAATTAAGTGATGAGCTAAAGAGGCCAGAATACAATCAGAAGGATAATGTTTCCAAATACGTCAGTTAGGCATAGAAACTGACGCACCAGCCAGAGAGTGAGCTGCCCATTCTTCAGATAGTTTTTTTATATGTAAATTATGATACATTGTTTGCTAAGAGCATCACCAATGCTATACCGTTAACATGCTAAAAATCTTGACACATGTCAATTAATAAATGGAATTGTCATCCACGTGAAGTGATATAGGTATACATTGAAATCCAAATATTACCTCCAATGCATGATGTCAACATCCCATATACGGAGTTCATCCCATATACGGAGTATTTGATATATATATAACCGAAAGGTTGGGGTCGCGGTGTAGGGGCTGGGAAGGTCGGGGAGGGGGTTGGGGTGGTGCAGCAACGCCACGACGGTGACTGTGGTGTGGGCAGTGGAGGTAACAGTGGTTTGGGGTGGCTGGTGGGCAGTGGCGGTGGTGCGGGGTGGCCAATGGGCAGTTGGCAGTCACAGTGGTGCGGGGCTGGGTAGTGCGGACAGTGACGGTGGTGGTAGGGGTGGGATATTGGTGGTAGTGCAGAGTTTGGTTGTCGGCTAGGAGTGATGGTCACTAGCGGGAGGTGGTGGTGGCTGACCGGAGGACGGTGGCCGGAGTAATTGTATGTCACTGCGGAGATGTCACATCGGCAATATCGACAGTGACGTAAATAATGGGCAATGACATGGGCGGTGGCGGCAGTAACATTTGGCACTGACACGAGCAGTGGTGACCGAAGTGACATGGTGATGGCGGCAATAGTGATATGGGTGGTGACCGCAGTGACACGGATGGTGGCCGCAGTGACACGAGCGGCGGCGGCAGTGACACGGGCGGTGGCGGCAGTGACACGGGCGGTGGTCGCTGTGACATGGATGGTGACGACAGTGACACGGGCAGTGGTGGCAGTGACATTTGATAGTGTCATTAAAAAAGGATAGTGACATTAAAATCTGAGAATAACATTAATATGACTTTCTTGATCACTTTTTTGCCCCTTTTTAAAAGTGGTCACTTTTTTGGTAATTGGTTCAAAATTAGTAATATTCAAATAAAAACCCCTATATAACCACCAACGTGTAACCATATATTAATAAAATAGAAATACCTCCGTGGAAGCAGTCCAACTGTCCCCCACGGCGTTCCGGCAAAGACCAATAATGCTCCAAGTAGTGGTGGTCTCCGTGATGGAAACAACTGACAACAGTAATCATGGCGTAGCATTACACTTCAACTAATGTGTTGCCTGACGGACATGCTACTGTATTCCGGCGAATGATCCTCCGGCAGGTTGCGTTTCATCTCCTTCGTTGGAGACAACATTCTCTTCCCCCTTTTCTTCTAGAGACGATAATCAGCGACAGAGCAGATGCCTTGTTGATACTAACAAGGAGTTACATGTTTCCCCCTCCCGGTGATGGTAACGGCAGCTAGCACCGGCGTGAAATACTGTCCGACAACCCTTGCAACAGCTCTCCGACGTACGCCTCTTCCCTGGGAGACGGTCGTTCCCCTTCCCATCAGCCTTGAACAATTCGAAGCTTCAATCATGAGGTGGGAGTGTGGGACACTGGGAAGGATAATTTTTAGGCGGATATGTTTTTTTATGGGCAGATACACCGAATTGGTTGACTCAGCATGTGAAGTGCACTGTTATATGAAGACGGTGATGTAAACAGTGTCAACATTATTTTTTGACATGTCAGCATTACATGAAAGTTTACATCCTGCATTGGAAAGATTTTTTCTACCCCAATGTCAAAGTGGCATGACGTAGCCATTATTTTTATTGTGAACATTGTCCGACTGGAGATGCTCTAAGAAGAATTCATTGAACATGATTGCCTTCTTAATCGTGTATATTGTTAATATATATAAACAATCATTGTTTGCTAAGAAGAGTTCAGAGACGATTTTTATTTTTTTACATTGTTTGCTAAGAAGAGTTCATAGAACATGAATGTCCTCTTTGTATATTGTTGATATCATATATATGAAGCTGAAGTACCGAGTTTTAAGAGCTACTTGGCCAAGGAATTTGAGCTTTAAGGGTCAAAGAATTCTTGGTATCTCCATGCAAGGTCTTTGATAGGGTGTGTATTTGTGTCTTAAGGGCATCCATCCATAGATTATTTTTGGGATCATGGATGAGGAGTTGAGATTATTTTATGAGATTATTTGATAAAATAATCTGGTATCAAATTCTAAAGCTGGATTATTTTGAGATTATTTCCAACTTTTAGACTCCTCTCTCCATTTTTTGGGCATATACTCATAATTAAGGTGATGACTAGTTTTGTAGTTTGTGCATGCCTCATAAAAAAATCTTGGTAAATTAAGATCATGGATAGGTTTGGAGATTATTTGAGATAATCTCATGTGGAAGTGACATGGCAATAAGAAGCCATAAAAACCGTAAACTTGAGTATCATGAATGTAGATGCTCTAAATGAAAATTATCTATGAATTCATTCTTCCTGAGGGTCGTAGTGTGAGTTGTTGAAATCGAGAAACAACATCAGACATACCTCTATCACATCTATCAGACTAGATCAATAAAGATCAGACTTGACTTAACAAATCATGTTAGATCAAATCATCTCAAAAAATTATCATCCAATTAATTAAAGACATTTGAGGAGTCTGGGATCAATAGGGTGAATTCATCATCCACTAAACAGTGTGCTCTAATGATTTGGTGAAATAGTGAAAATGAATCAAAATAATACCTACAACTTCACAGTTGGCCTAATTGTCAATTACTCAATTAACTCATGCATTGCACGACAAAATTCTTATAAAGACTAAACAATTGATAAGTAAATAATTTGTGTAAAAATGTGTTTGGAATAAATAATGCATAACCAATCAACGATAACTATATCACATTTCAAAAATTAAGATCAGATAAGAACTTAAAAAATTCAGATCAGAAACATTCAGAGCAGACCAGAGCAGACCAAACCAAACTATAGAGACACTGTAGCGACACTGTGGCAGTAAGTACATAATCTAATACATAGGATGTTTTCTTTTGGATTATTTTCAGTCCCAAACCAGAGCAGACCAGAGCAGACCAAACCAGACTTCCGTAGTTATAAAATACACAGAGAGATGATTACCATACCAGATCAGACCAGACCAGCAAATTCCAGTCCAAAAGAAAACATCCATAGTACACATATATCCGATGAAAAAGGATTGCACATAGCTTTAAGTAAAGTGCGCCGAGATATGCCACTTCGGCTTTACAAAATCGGACCTTTTTCCAATTAATGAACCAGTGACATTTTGGTAACTTAAACAAAATTCGCGTCTCCTGCTAAATGAGCATTAATGCATTTTAGTGGGCATCTAACATATTCTGTTGAGCATTAGAAGACTAACAATGAGCATCGTGATCTCTACTTCATATCTTTTAATTCATTTTCTTTTTTATTTTCTCTTATAAAAACTTATTAACGTATATCTATAATCAACTCTTATGGACTTCAATATGTGAATCTAATGTAATATGATACCTTTGAAATATGCATTGATAATTTGATATTACATTTTAAAAATGAGCATAAAATGAATATCAATTGAACATACGCAACTTACAAAATGAGCATTCAAAGGAAAATCATACGTTTTTTTTAGTTGAGCATCAAGACATTTTCATTGAGTATCAAACCTCCTTTATTGAGTATTACAAACATGCAATTGAGTATCATGGTGTGTGCTCTCGTATCTATAGTCAACCTCTACATGAATCTGATGTAATATGATACTTTTGAAATATGCATTGATATAACATTTTAAAATGAGCATAACATCAATACAAAATGAGTATACATTACTTACCAAATGAGCAATGATATGAAAATTATAAACTTTGTTAGTTGAAAATCAAAACATTTTCAGTGAACATTAAATTTCTCATTGAGTATTAGAAGCATGCAATTGAATATCATTATCTCTGCTCTCATGTATATAATTCAACTCTTATGTGAATCTAATATATTACCTTTGTAAAATGAGCATAAAACCAGTACCAGATAAACATACGTAATTTACAAAATGAGCATTGAAAAATTTAAAAACTCGTTTGAATTCTCTAATGTGTTCAAATGTTCATTTGTTCACATATAGTGATAAATATAGCAACGAAAAATACAGTAATTTTATATTAAAAATAATTAATAATATTTCATTCTCGAATTACAAATATAATCAGTTTCGTTTTATAGTGTTTACACATTCATATTTATTTTACACTACACATTTTAGTATATCACAAAACTCATATTAGTAATTAACACATACTAATATTTAATAAACTAATAAATATTCATCTTAAATAAAAAATAGAAAAATAAAACATTAACTCCTAAAATATTTTATAATACATAAATTTAAAAAACTTAAGTTAGAAGTTTAATTGGAAAAGAAAAAATAAACTGGAACATTTAATAATTTTTTGTATAATATTTTATGTTATACATTTTCATAATAATTGAATATAAAAAGTAAAAGGTTGCTTAAGAAAAAGACAAAAAAGAAAAGAGAACAAACAAAAAAACCAAAAAAGAAAATAAAGGAGAACAAGCATAAAAAGAAAAACAGAAAAGGAGAGGGGAATAAACAATGGAAAAAATGCTATACAACCTAAAAAAATACGGCACTTGAAGTTAATAACCTCTATTTTCTTTATTGAAATACATAGCACTTGTTTTTGTTAATCTAAAACCTGTCAAATATTAATTACTGTAGTACGGAATATAAACATCCTAATTATGGTTGCAAATACAAGCCTTTTATAATCACATCATAATAATTGGACACTAAGTGTTGAGTTTAATCCAACACGATATAGTGAATATATGTATGAACACTCAGTTTTTACGTGGAAACCCGAAAGGGAGAAAACCACGGGACTTTTTAGGCTAATGTCCAAGCCCTCTCATTCTCATTAGACTCTCCTCACCATTACATAGTACAAGTATTGAAGTTCCCATTAATGGAGTTCTATCTAATCTAAAAGAAGAAAGGAAGATGGAGCTAAAAGAGGATCCCTACAATGGAGGCTAAGCTTCCTTATTTATAGGGAAAGGGGATGGGAAAATATCCACCCTAATGGGCCGCATGGGCCGGAATGGGCCCAAATGGCTAAAGTGGGCCAGAATGGACCGAAATGGACCTAGCTGCTCGGGTTCCGTACTGAGTGATGTCTTGGGCTCCTGAACAGTAATAGGCCGGGATAATATATCCCAACACAAGTCCCCCAGTTTCTTGAGTAGTGAGTGCGCGAATCTGCTCGAGAAAATATACTCTTGCATGCGCTCTTCCTCTGTCTTGCTGGAAACTGTGTCTTCGAATAATCATAACATATGAGTGGGTGTCTGGACTCCTGAACGTAATCTGCCGGTGAGGCACCCCCCTTCTCAACAGGGTCGGGCGAAGGGTGCTCCTCCACGGGAACACTCCCCCTGAATGCGTCAGGCGGGAGTAAGGACTCTGACTCGAGCTTTCCAATCGGAGAAGCTTAGAGGTCCATGCATCTATAAACCGACGTCGCGGTACTGTCAAAACACGATGCTCATGTGTATGTATGAATGTATGAGGTATGATGCATGAATGCATGAATGCATGTAATGTATGGGTGCAATGTATGGGAGAAGGAATGTGAGATGTGATGGAAAGCGGTGGCTCTCATCGATTACCCGGGCATGTCAGCGCCGAGAGGCAGACGTGCTGCATAAGAGATGTTCGTCGCCATCCTGGAAGGGATGGGCGAGCCGAACATGAGACAGACACGATGGCACAGAGGCGCTGATCGCGCTGCATAAGAGATGTTCGTCGCCATCCTGGAAGGGATGGGCGAGCCGAACATGAGCCAGACACGATGGCACAGAGGCGCTGATCGTGCTGCATAAGACGTTCGTCGCCACCCTGGAAGGAATGGGCGATCCGAACGTGAGCTGGGTACGATGGCGCTGAGGGGCCGATCGTACTGCATAAGACGGTCGTCGCCATGCTGGAGGGAATGGGCGATCCGAACCGTGAATCAGGACACGATGGCGCTGAGGGGCCGATCGTGATGCATAAGACGTTCGTCGCCACCCTGGAAGGGATGGACGAGCTGAACGTGAGCTGGGTATGATGGCGCTGAGGGGCCGATCGTACTGCATAAGACGGTCGTCGCCATCCTGGAGGGAATGGGCGATCCGAACCGTGAATCAGGACACGATGGCGCTGAGGGGCCGATCGTGATGCATAAGACGTTCGTCGCCACCCTGGAAGGGATGGACGAGCCGAACGTGAGCTGGGTACGATGGCGCTGAGGGGCCGATCGTACTACATAAGACGGTCGTCGCCATCCTGGAGGGAAATGGGCGATCCGAACCGTGAATCAGGACACGATGGCGCTGAGGGGCCGATCGTGATGCATAAGACGTTCGTCGCCACCCTGGAAGGGATGGACGAGCTGAACGTGAGCTGGGTATGATGGCGCTGAGGGGCCGATCGTACTGCATAAGACGGTCGTCGCCATCCTGGAGGGAATGGGCGATCCGAACCGTGAATCAGGACACGATGGCGCTGAGGGGCCGATCGTGATGCATAAGACGTTCGTCGCCACCCTGGAAGGGATGGACGAGCCGAACGTGAGCTGGGTACGATGGCGCTGAGGGGCCGATCATACTGCATAAGACGGTCGTCGCCATCCTGGAGGGAAATGGGCGATCCGAACCGTGAATCAGGACACGATGGCGCTGAGGGGCCGATCGTGATGCATAAGACGTTCGTCGCCACCCTGGAAGGGATGGACGAGCTAAACGTGAGCTGGGTACGATGGCGCTGAGGGGCCGATCGTACTGCATAAGACGGTCGTCGCCATCCTGGAGGGAATGGGCGATCCGAACCGTGAATCAGGACACGATGGCGCTGAGGGGCCGATCGTGATGCATAAGACGTTCGTCGCCACTCTGGAAGGGATGGACGAGCTGAACGTGAGCTGGGTACGATGGCGCTGAGGGGCCGATCGTACTGCATAAGACGGT
The DNA here is from genome assembly GCA_945859915.1 of Cuscuta epithymum. Lineage (NCBI taxonomy): Eukaryota > Viridiplantae > Streptophyta > Magnoliopsida > Solanales > Convolvulaceae > Cuscuta > Cuscuta epithymum. The sequence continues at coordinate 771,093 of CAMAPF010000916.1, forward strand.
CGTCGCCATCCTGGAGGGAAATGGGCGATCCGAACCGTGAATCAGGACACGATGGCGCTGAGGGGCCGATCGTGATGCATAAGACGTTCGTCGCCACCCTGGAAGGGATGGACGAGCTAAACGTGAGCTGGGTACGATGGCGCTGAGGGGCCGATCGTACTGCATAAGACGGTCGTCGCCATCCTGGAGGGAATGGGCGATCCGAACCGTGAATCAGGACACGATGGCGCTGAGGGGCCGATCGTGATGCATAAAAATAGTGATGATCATCTCATGGCCCTCGGCCTCTCGCGGCCCTCGGCCGTGCTGGTGATGTGTCAAGTCTCTCTCCTGATTGGCTGTGAGAAGCCGATCGTCTGCCAGGACTCCATCCGGGAAGGAATGGTGAGCCTGAAATAAATCCGGGCGATGTCCCTCCTACCTGATCTGGGGAGCTAATCGTCGTTCGTCTACCGTATCCGTGGTCCTATGTACGGACCGCTAAGCGATGTACACTCGGTACGCAACAGACTCCGGTGGAGAACTGGTCCGCGTGTCTGACCCATGGGGCTGGTCTTCGTTCGTCTACCGTATCCGTGGTCCTATGTACGGACCGCTAAGCGGTGTACACTCGGCACGCAATCAGACTCCGGTAAAGAACTCGATCTTTGTTCTTCCTAAGTCTCGTGAGTACTGGTCCCCTGGTTTCGCGGGAGACGTTCGTCATCCCAACTATGAGAAGAAACAGGTTTATCCACGTCGGGATTCCCAATTCTTCGTTCGTCCCTGTCGTGGTCCTACTAATCTTCTTACTTCGAAGAAGACGTTCGGTCATCCAACGATCGCAAGGAGGAACAGGTTTATCCACGTCGGGATTCCCTATTCTTCGTTCGTCCCTGTCGTGGTCCTACTAATCTTCTTACTTCGAAGAAGACGTTCGGTCATCCAACGATCGCAAGGAGGAACAGGTTTATCCACGTCGGGATTCCCTATTCTTCGTTCGTCCATGTCGTGGTCCTACTAATCTTCTTACTTCGAAGAAGACGTTCGGTCATCCAACGATCGCAAGGAGGAACAGGTTTATCCACGTCGGGATTCCCTGCTTCGTCGTCCCATGCTCGTGGCCCTACTAGCCTTCTGCTTTGGCAGAAGGTGTTCATCGAACCACGGGTCATGGGAGGAACTGGTTTATCTTGTCGAGGTTCCCTTTGGTACGTCTAGCCCCCCCCCCCCCACGTTCCTACTAGCCTCCGCGTCGGGAGACGTTCGTCATACGCGGCGAAGGAAGATCAGGCATACCTCGTCAAGACTCCCTCTCTCATAGGATCTCGTCTCCCCTTCTCCCCATCTTTTTTTTTTTTTTGAGGGAGGAAAATACGTTCGTCGGTTTCCAAGAATGACCACCAGTGATGTCACACGTAATGGTGGTGGGATACCAACACGAATAAAATGACGAGGCGATGGAATAGCTGGTCGTCATGCGAGGCGATGGTCACCCTCCTGGAGGGGAGTCGTGAGCCCGATCGCTAACTCAAGAAAGTCGGCATTGGGAGCCAATAAACAATGATCATAATGTCGCTGAGCGGTCGGTCCTGATAAGGAGATGACAATAGTGTCCGATCAGGCCGATATATCCAAGCAACGGATCTCATCCACGCAGCGCGGGGATGAAACCGGTCTTCAAAAGATAAATATGTCGTGCCGAGAGGCCGACCATAACATGATAGTGTCGGCAGCAAGAGGCCGACCTGAAAGAATCAAGCAATGGTCCTCGTCCGCGAGGGGCGGGGACAAGGCCGGTCTTCAAAAGATAAACACGCCGTGTCGGGAGGCCGGTCGTGATATAATAACATCGACGATGAGAGGCCGATCTGAGAAAACAAGCAACGGTCCTCATCCGTGCAGTGCGGGGACGAGGCCGGTCTTCAAATAAGATAATCACACCGTGCCGAGAGGCCGGTCGTGATATAATGGTGTCGGCGCTGAGGGGCCGATAGAGAGAATCAAGCAACGGCTCTCATCCGCGAGGAGCGGGGATGAGGCCGGTCTTCAAGTATGGAACACACGCCGTGTCGAGAGGCCGGTCGTGATATCATAGTGTCGGCAATGGGAGGTCGACCTGATGTAAGGATGGTCTCACGGCCCTCGGCCGTGATGGTCTCCTCTAGGCCCTCGGCCTCTGAATGATGGATGATCGTCTCACGGTCCTCCGCCGTGGTAGTCCACTCTAGACCCTCGGCCTCTAGGTGTTCTCTCCTAGGCCATCGGTCTCTGGGGTGGAGATGCTCGTCTCACGGTCCTCAGCCGTGATGGTCTCCTCTTTAGCTGGCCCTGAACATCTTCAAGACTCGGGCCGAGCGTCTTTTAATCATTTCACTCGAGCGCGTCGAGTGATTTCAGCTGCGCAATAAGCATGGTAACGGGCCGCACGACCCGACAATAAATATGCACACATAACCATCTGCATGGCCTTCTCTCTAACACCCACGATTACCGGCCTATGGGTCATCGTGACCCTCGGCCCGGCTCATCGTGCGGGTTTAATGGACGTAACAGCTCGCGGCGGGGCCAATTAGCAGCCCGCCGAACGTCACATAGAGATATTCATCGGTCTGTGAGTTTTCAAACTCAGACCCAAGTTGGTCGCACTGCCCTCGGAAAAACGAGGTTGAGTGCTTTGGTGCCCTCGGGCCCCATAGGCCACGTTCGGCAATAGTCACTTCGCGCCTAATGGCGTAGACTACATTGGGGTATGATCGTCGATCGGGCACTTGGTGCCGTGCGGACTAACGCGCAACCCTCAAATTAAAATGCGTCGTCGGGGCATCGCCCTTCTGAAGACGCTCGGATCATTTAATCACGCTGATCGAGAGTGGGCCAAAAGGCCCACAAGAAATTAAATATTCAATAAAATGTTGGCTGAACCAACCATCACCAGAGCTTCGCTCCACATTATTTAATTCGGGACATTTTTATCCCTAATAAATAATAATGGTGTAACAGGTAATAGCAATGATGTTATCCTATCAAAGGCCATTCCGGTATGCTCCACCCGCTAATTAAAGCCGATCAGGGGCGGGCCGACGGGCCCACAACAACCAGTCATTAAATTTAAATGACGGTGAAACTAGTTATCACTAGAGCATTACTCGACATTATTTAATTTCGGGAGATTCTATTCCCTAATAAATAATGGTGATAAAAATACTAGCAATACTAATATTTTACACTAATTAATTAGTAAAAGAGAAAGTATGTGTGATACTTAGCTCCCTGTAGCTCGCTTGAAATGTACGAAGTACTCCGTAGCAGTTCCCACAAATCAAGTGAGATGGTTGACTTTTCCCAATAGAACATGGTGCTCCACTCGCCCTTACTGTTAACTCCCAGAGTTTGGCTACGTGGTCAGCCTCCATCCAAGTAAAGAGCATCCTTTGGGGAGGCAGATGAACATCCCACCAAGGCCGGCAGTGCAGGTCGTCCTTTGATTGTCTTTGTCTCCAAGGACGTGGACCGCTGGGCACCAAGGGAAGTAGATGCAGAGTACCCTAAGGCAGATGCAATATTCATCCGCCAACGGAAGGTCGACAGCACGTGCCGGACATCTACTGGCGGCGGGGGATGGCGGCTATGGCGGAGCAGCGGCGGCGAATTCTCAGCCCGAATCACCCAGACACGGCTCCGGTGCGGCGAGGTCTGGAAACAGGAGGGTGAGTTTCCGCGGAGCACGACGCAGTAGGGGAAAGTGACGGCTTTTCCCGGCGGCTCCGGCAGCCCTGGCGACCCCCTTCCAGATCAGTAAACCTCAATATCCCAAAAATTCCGGATTATTCATCCTCCTCTCAGCCTTGCTACGAAACCCAGATTTTCGAAATTACCTTTTCTTTTTTCCTTGTTTTGCTTCTTACTTTCAGAATCTTTTCCCTCTTTCTTCCCTTGTCGAAAATCAGTCCATTTTCTGTATCTCTTTTGTGGAAAATCAAGCTGAAGTCAGTAGCTTTTCGTATGAATTTTTTGTAGAAAACTCAAGAACAGTAGAACACATGAATCTTTTTGGACAGATTCCCACAGACGGCGCCAGTGTTGAGTTTAATCCAACACGATATAGTGAATATATGTATGAACACTCAGTTTTTACGTGGAAACCCGAAAGGGAGAAAACCACGGGACTTTTTAGGCTAATGTCCAAGCCCTCTCATTCTCATTAGACTCTCCTCACCATTACATAGTACAAGTATTGAAGTTCCCATTAATGGAGTTCTATCTAATCTAAAAGAAGAAAGGAAGATGGAGCTAAAAGAGGATCCCTACAATGGAGGCTAAGCTTCCTTATTTATAGGGAAAGGGGATGGGAAAATATCCATCCTAATGGGCCGCATGGGCCGGAATGGGCCCAAATGGCTAAAGTGGGCCAGAATGGACCGAAATGGACCTAGCTGCTCGGGTTCCGTACTGAGTGATGTCTTGGGCTCCTGAACAGTAATAGGCCGGGATAATATATCCCAACACTAAGTAATATATCTTGGTGGTAAACGGTGGTGTTAACCACATTGACATTGCTGACTCCAATAATTCAAAGCATGATCGATTTATGGGAAGTTGGATGTGAACTATAAGGAATAACTGCTTGCTTCAAGGCGTGATCGATTTATGATACTCGAAGGAAATCAAGGAATTACGGACTAAGGGATATTGTTAACGGGGCTATCTACCTAATTTTTGTTAATCCACGATATTAACTTAAAGACACATATTTAATTATGTACATCCACCCAAAAAAAGAAAAGGAAGTAGACAAGCATAAAAAAACAGAATAGGAGAGGGGAATAAATAAACAGAAATTTGCACTTGGTAGGACCAAATCATAGCTCCTTTTTAAAATTGGGACCTACGTACGTTTTTTCCTTGCGTAAGAGCCATGTAGTTCTATTTTTGAAAACTGGATTTTAAACTTCCAATTTTACCCTTCACTTACTGTTTTACGTGACCTGCTCTGCTATTGAGCTATTATCAAAATTTATTGTCTGTTTAATGACTACTTAGTGTCTATGTATTGCCTGCTATTGAACTATTATTGGAACTTATTGTCTGTTTACTAACCACTTAATGTCTATGTATTGTTTAGTGTTTGCAAGTTTGGTTTTGGATCTGGTTTCTTCAAACGTTTTGCAGAGTACCTGTGGCGTTGTAAAAATATGAAATAGAAGTTCGAAATTGGCAAATCCGACCACCACCGTAACACCCAGGACACCGTCGTAACACTCCGGTAACTGCCGCAACACCCCGGCCGCTGCAACACAGCGGCAGTGCCGCTGTCGACAGCCCTTTGCCCCTTCCCCAGTCCCGACCCCCACCCAGCTCCAGCTAGGGGTGTGCACGGGTCGGGTTCGGGCGGGTCGGGTTTGCGAACCCTAAATCCGTTCGGGTTTTTTAATTTAAATACTAGGCCCGACCCTTTGATGTTTCAAATCGGGTATTTCGGATATTTTTAAGTCGGATATTATTGGATATCGGGTCGGGTTTCGGATATTTCGGTTATATTAAAAAAATTATAATTGGATAATTAAAGTGTTTAAATGTCACTTTGACAAAAATTGTACACACTAGTGCACTAAACTTCTAAATTACACAAATAATTTAACACAAATTGCACAAATAATTGAACACACGTATTAATTTAACATATTCAAAGTACACACCACATAATTTAATATATTTTGGATATTTTGGTTATATCAAAACACATTATAATTGGATAGTTAAAGTGTTGGAATGCTACTTTAACAAAAATTGTACACACTAGTTCACTACACATTCAATTTATACAAATAATTTAATACAAAGTGCACAAATAATTTCACAAATAATTGAACACAAGTATTAATTTAAATATTCAAAGTACACACTAACATATATTTCGGATATTCGGGCGGGTCGGGTTGGGAATTCACAAACCCTACCCGCCACCCGATCTAGGCCCAATACTAATCGGATTTTCGGTTTCGGGTTTTTCGGGTCGGATATTCACTTCGGTTCGGATAATATCCGAAAAAAATATCGGATTTTTCGGGCCGGATCGGGTTTTGCTCAGCCCTAGCTCCAGCCACATCCCAGCCTCCTCACCAGCCCCCAGCCCCCAGCCCCCCTCCCCAGCTCGAGCTCCAACTCCGACCAACCCACATAACCCCCGATCCACCCTCCCAACCCGGATCTATCCCAGATCTCCACAACCCCGACCCCCAATCCACCATTCCCCCCTCCGGCCTCAAAATCTAGCCTTCAGCTGTCTGTTACCTTAGCCATCATCGCCATCTCCGAAGCTTGAAGCTTAGCCGCTGCTGCATTGCCACCGTCGCCATCGTCGAGCCCTAGCCACCGTCATCACCGAACCCCGGCGTATGAAGGATTTGGTACCTCATCGACGTCGAAATTGTCTTCCAGAAAGAGCTCTTCGCTTGGGTCCTCGTCAAAGGCGGCATCGTCCGCTATGCCTGGAGAAGGGGATTTATAATCTGATTTTATATTAGGGGTATAATGGTAAAAACAAATGCACTTATGTCGTGCGGCAGTTCCTAGATTTGGAAATTTTATACGTTTTAGACTTATTTGTATAAATCTCCCATAAATAAACGTTATAGGAGTATAGGAGTATACCTTAGGAACGGCGGAGTATAATTTACCCATCTCCCATCCCTCCAAAACCCTGTATCTCCCTTGCCATCCTCAAACCTTCACTCTTCAACCATGGGATCTCAAGCTCCTGAGGTGAAATCAAACCTAGTTCTTATTTTGGACTACGGTTCACAATACACCCACCTTATTACCCGCCGAATCCGCAGCCTCTCAGTCTTCTCTCTGTGCATCAATGGCACCTCTCCACTCGAAGCCATAACCAAGCTGGAACCATCCGTCATCATCCTCTCCGGCGGCCCACACAGCGTCCACGCTGACGGAGCGCCTTCGTTCCCACCCGGGTTTATTGAATACGTCGAGTCTAGAGGCGTGTACTTGCTCGGAATCTGCTACGGGCTACAGCTGATTGTCCAGAAGCTAGGAGGGGTAGTGTACGTCGGGGAGAAGCACGAGTATGGGCGGATGGAAATTGAGGTGGCGAAGGGCGGATGCGGGTTGTTTGGGAACAAGAGTGTTGGGGATCGACAGGTGGTTTGGATGAGCCATGGGGATGAAGCCGTGAAGTTGCCTGAGGGGTTTGATGTTGTGGCTCGGAGTAATCAAGGGGCTGTGGCTGCCATTGAGAACAGGGACAGAAGGTTCTATGGGTTACAGTACCATCCCGAGGTGAATATGCATTACTCCATCTTCTTTTTATCGAGTTAACTGGGTGGGAGTCCATTTTATCCTTTGTTCACTCAAAAGATTAAAAAGTTACATGCTTGATTCTCTAATACGAAGTATTTGTTTTGTGAACAGTGTAGTGAAGTTTTAAATTTTGTTAGAATTATGTGGGTTTAGCTGCGTCTTTTGCTTGAAAAAAAAAATTATCCAGTGATGTGGAAATTTAGGATAACAGTAATTAATGCATAATAATTTCGTGTGCAACAACAAGTAGTGCCTTTATGGTAAAAAAGTTGTGCTTTTAATAACTTAATTAATTATAGAGTATGATATAAAAATTATTTAATTTATGCTTGTTGTCACTCTCATGATCATCTCACCCTGAGGGCACACAATTAATTAGAAATTGTTCGTGTTAAATCATCTTGGTGGGTTGGTTTGTACAATTGTACTTGTCCTCTAAATTAGCTGTGACTTCAGTTTTGAGTGTTCTTCCAGTGCTTCAATGATGAATCTAAAATCTAAATATGAGAAGACAGTACTTTTGCACTTTCTTTTCCAGTGCATAAAAATGCAGTACTTCTCCTCAAATGAATTACACACCTGTTTCTGTATGGATTTCACTAGCAACTAATAACATATTATGCCGTGGACTTACTTCTTAAATAGTGAGATGTCCTATTTATGCATCAAATCACGAAGGTTAAATTGATTTTGATTCTATACTGTAGGACTTCACCTATCAGATTGGAAAAGTAAAAATAGTTTTCTAGGATCCATTATAACATTGTGATCTGCTTTTTCCCCTGCACTATTCAAGAGTGTTTAGATATACATATCTATAGGCACTCCCAAAAATATTTACAGCTATGTATTGCAGGTTACCCATTCACCAGAAGGAATGGAAACATTGAGACACTTCCTTTTCAGTGTTTGTGGAGTTACTGCAGGCTGGAAGATGGAGGATGTGCTAGAGGAAGAGATAAAGGTTATCAAGGGAATAGTAGGTCCTGAAGATCACGTCATTTGTGCTTTATCTGGAGGTGTTGATTCAACTGTAGCAGCTACAATAGTACACCAGGCTATTGGGGATAGGCTTCATTGTGTCTTTGTTGACAATGGTCTATTGAGGTCAGTTTCTGGTTTATTATTTTTGGTCACCTTGTAATTTGATGCGTTCAAGTATTTAACTAAGAATTACTATTTAGTTATTTAGTCTGTTTGCTCCTCGGAAAATGAACATGCTTTCTTATTTTCTAGTGTTTGGAACGTGAAAATGTTTTCCTGGAAAATGGCTGCTGTGGCTTGCACTGGAATGTATTTGCATTGATTCATTAAACTTTTGTTGTGGAACAGTTCTACTTTCCCTTATGCTTTTATTATCCTTTCATGTCGAAATATTTGGTATTTATAAATGTGCACTTTTGTGAACCATAATGTGCATCGTTTTGGAGCATTCTCACGTTAAGGAGTGTTCTCACCGGAACCCGAACCTTTTTCAAAATATATCAAGTATACAGGAAGTATTGTTTTGTTCATACAAAACCCTTTGTTGGGGAAAACAAAGCTTTCAGATAGGACACCTTTTATGGGACATAGGAGTACATTCTATGACTTAGCATGAGCACTGCTAAAGTGCTAATACTTCTTTGTTTTGTGGTTTAATCAATTATCTTTATAATATTTACGAATTACAACACAGGTATAAAGAAAGTGAGCGAGTGATGGAGACATTTCGCAGGGATCTCCATTTACCTGTAACTTGTGTTGATGCAACAGAGCAATTCCTAAGCAAACTAAAAGGTGTTGTGGACCCGGAAATGAAGAGAAAAATAATTGGGAAGGAGTTCATCTGCATATTTGATCATTTTGCTCAAGATTTGGAGAAGAAATTAGGGAAGAAACCTACTTACTTGGTCCAAGGAACATTGTATCCAGATGTGATAGAGTCGTGCCCCCCACCAGGCAGTGGAAGGACACACTCCCACACAATTAAGAGCCATCACAATGTCGGAGGGCTTCCCAAAGACATGAAATTGAAGCTCATTGAACCACTAAAACTCCTCTTCAAGGATGAGGTTTCATTTCTATTACTTCATCTTTTTTACATTTGAACATTCCATTTGTTCTGAGCAGAAACCATGTTCTACTGTTCCTTTCACATTTGTGCACCACTCATTCTGTTGGTTGATGTGTTATTTAAATAATTATTATTAATATTATGGAAAAGATGATCTCGTAAATATTTTATATGGTGCTTCAAATGATTGACAGGTTCGTGAATTGGGAAAGATTTTGAATATTCCGGTGGCTTTTCTGAAACGCCACCCTTTCCCTGGGCCTGGCCTCGCTGTTCGAATTCCAGGTGATGTCACAGAAGGAAATGCCTTGGAAATTCTCCGCCAGGTAGATAAGAGCTTTTATTCAAACTCTAAGGCTGTGTTTGGTGCCCATGAAATGGTAGGGAAGGAGAAAAAATGCCACTGAAAATAGTTTTTTGATGTTTGTAAAAACGAAAATCTGTTTTGATTAGATTTTTTAAAACTTACACAGATGTATATTTTCAGTGTTTGTACAATACTCAACCATATATTAATAAAATGAAATTGAACAACTTATTTAGAATTGATTTCATTCTTTCTTTTTGCATTTCCCAAATTTCTTTCCTTCCAAAACCCCCACTGTTTTCCTTTGTATGTTCTTACCTTGGTATTTTTATGGCTCCAGAGTAGTAGTATTGAATTTTATTCTTAATGAATTATCTAGAAACCTTTTTATTTTATTTCCTACTTTCATAACTATTATAATTTCTCTTGGCTTTTTTCCCCAGGTGGATGAGATTTTCATTCAATCAATCAAAGAAGCTGGGATTTATGATGATATCTGGCAAGCTTTTGCTGTGTTTTTGCCAGTGAAAACAGTGGGAGTTCAGGGAGATCAAAGAACACATTCTCATGCTGTTGCACTTAGGGCAGTAACTAGTCAAGATGGAATGACTGCAGACTGGTACCTTTTCTATCGTATATTCATATTGATTATTTATTTTTTCTTATTGTACAATAAAAAATGCAACTCTTAGTTTAGGTCTTTAGGATGTATATGAGTTATTTTCATTTTCATTACCAATTTGTTTTACAAAAACTCTATTGGTTAATGTATATATAATGAAGCATATTTTTAAAGGTTTAAAGGGGAGGGCCTATACCCAAATTATATGTGCTGTTTGTCATGAATTGTTATTGCTATATACTACCTACATCCCATTTAAATGTTCTATTTGACCAATGTACAATTTTTTATTTTCGGTAAAAGCATAGCGGTTACAAGTGAAATGATACTTTTATATTCAGAAAGCTATCTTTTATGTTGTAACTTTTGTTGCCCTATCTTGAAAGATTATCTTCCTTTTTGAGACAAAAAAGGATTAGATATCGCACTCTTTTGACCAAATGAGTATCTGTTATATATATATATACACACCTTGTTCTTCTCTTTGCATTCTCTAAATAAGGGGTTATTTGATGTAAATTCGTTTATTGAAACTTCAAATTTCAGGTACTACTTTGAATTCAAGTTCCTCGATGAAGTGTCAAGAAAAATATGTAATGGTGTCCGGGGAGTGAACCGAGTCCTTCTAGATATCACATCCAAGCCTCCATCAACCATTGAATGGGAATGATCCTTCCATTGTGATTTATGACTAATCTCTGGTGTTAGTGAAACCAGAGAGTTTTGGAATGATTTATACTAAGAAGTATCGTTATATTGTCAATCTTAGTATGTTAGTTTTAGAGGATTGCTACCGGACATTATGGGTTATTCCATATTTCCATAGTGTCAACATTCATGTGAAATTGTCATATTCTCACCCATAAGGTTACATATATATTCTTTGAGGTATGCCAAATTGTCAGCCTCTTGATTGGGTTGGAACCCCACTATGTCCAATTTCTAATCCATAAGGGATGGAAGTTCATATGAGAGGTGATATTGATTCAAGTGGATCATCTTCCATACTCAATATCATCTTCATGTGGCTACACTCGAGTTCCTCTCCACGTGAGAGGTCTTAGCCCCTGTTTGGATATCAGCGGCTTAGGGCCAAACCACCAACTTTTTACAAAGGGAAACGCTGCTCTTTGCAGCGGTTTGGTGTGAAACCGCCAAAAACCAAGGTGAGTTTGAGCGGAATTTCTTAAATCATGATTCCCTCGGAGCTAGTTCAAGTACCGTGTAGTAATTGCTGTGCTGGTTTGGTTTCTTGGCTAATCTGTTCCAGTTTCGAGTAGGAGTAAATAGGTGGTGTTTGGATCACTTTTTTTAAAACTGCTTCTGTTCATTGAGCGGGCAGAAACAAATATTAGAGTGTTTGTGTGCAACTGTGCAAGTGTAGAAGTATCTCTAGGTACTCCAAATTGCTCATAAAAGCATTAAAGTTGGGAGATAATATTTCTGAAAAACTAGTTCTGTTTCTTTTTCTAAAAAAGTAGAAGTAAAATCAGTTATAAACAACCCATAGTAGAACTAGAATTTCATCCATGTCAACCAATTCCATTTCAAATTATTTCCGGACTTCCGGTTTTAGCTTATGATTGTGGTACCATTTCAAAATAACGGAAACACATATACAATTTAGATTTGTTGCCAAATTGTGCCATGTGACCCATGTCTAGAGTAATAGCAAAGCATTGAATTATAAAATGTCGTTGTTATTAAGAATCCCATTAATAAATAAAAATCCCGTTAAAAATACGAACTGTATCAACAAATCACAAAAAATGGAGCTTGCCTTGCTAAAATGCCAAATAGCTAGGGGTATTTATTATGTGTCTCATTTCAAGATTCTCATACACAATTCTAGGGGTGGGCATAACGGTTTTGTTTAACCGAACCGTACCAAACCGAACTAAACCGAACCGAAACAGGACTGTATGCAATTTGGTTTGAGTTTGGTACTATTTCTTTCAAACCGTATTAAACCGAACCGAACCGAAACCGATGAAAACCGAACAAAACCGAACCGAACTAAAGAAACTAAAAAAAAATTCATATATTATTAACATTGGTGGTTTGATTTGGTTTGGTTTGGGTTTATTTAAGTAAACCGTTTGGTAAACAATTGCTCAAACTGAATGGTTTGATACTTTGGTTTGGTTTAAAACGGAAAAATCATAAGCCGGACCGAACACCAAACAACATATACATATACATATACATATACATATACATATACATATACATATACATATACATATACATATACATATACATATACATATACATATACATATACATATACATATACATATACATATATATATATATATATATATATATATACTTTGCATTTATCTTAACTATTCATTTTTAATATATAAATAAATAATTTAGACACGAATATACATATTTAAACATATACTTGTATCATTTTAATTTTTACACATTTCATACATTCATTATGACAAAGTTAGCTAATACGACATATTTGTACGGAATATTTATTATGTTTGGTAATAACAATAGCAAATTGCATTTATATTTTTATATGATTCATTTGAATAAAATTGTGAATATTACACATTTGTACCACCGACTCTTTTAGGTTTTTTGAATATCTTATGTGATATTACAAATGCTAATCAACTATCTTATTTTTTGTAAGAAGTGAATTTTTTGTAGTGATAAAAAAATGTTAGAAGTTTTAATTTATAATATTTTATTATTTATTTTTCTATCTTTCATTTCCTTTTACATTTTATTTAAATAATCAATAAATAAAAAAAGATGAGATGACCTACTACTTTCATTTTCTAATTCTAAAATATAGAACTTGATCAAATAAAATAATAAACATAAGCAAACGAATCAAACCAAACGAAATTAAACATAATATTTTTTACTTTGGTAAACCGAACCGAACCGAAATCGAATTGAAACCAAACCGAAAAACAAATGGTTTTAGTTTGGTACAAATTCTCCCAACCCGAATACACCGAAACCGAACCAAAACCGAAGAAAACCGAACCGTAAACCGAATTGCCCACCCCTACACAATTCTAAGCGTAAACCGAAATAGAAATATCAAGGTTTGGTGTCAAAAAATATATATGAAGGTTTGGAGTTTCCCATACGTTTCTAAAAGCGTGTATTTATTATGAGTTTTTTACGAGAATATTACTAAAATAAAACTTATTTACATAAATATGACTATTCATTACTACAACGTAGTGCTGTGATAACTAAAGTTCAAAACTTGAACATGAATTACTATGGTTTCATTACTACTCTAGTAATGAATCATATTTTTGTAAACCATCTTTATTTTAGTCATATTTATGTAATTATTTCATTTATTATTGGTTCATCAACGAATCGTTGATATTATTTAAAGTAATTTTTCTTTAAAGTTATTATTTTATTATACAATTTTTTTCCAGAAGAGGCTCTCACAAGTTACAACCGAAGTTGCAAAAACAAAAACAATTCACTCACTAAGAATAATAGATGGTTAAGTTGGCATATACATCATTCAGTACAAACAGAAGTTTAAGGGAAGGCATTCTAGACATTATGCAACGGAACAAAAGTGATCAGGTTAGTCCCAATAGTGTCTGTGTAATCACACCTGTTGATGCGGCTTTCAACTCCTCTATCTGCATTTTCAGAAGCAGAGACCAAAAAAAGGTTAGGAATTCGAATTGATGCCGTGTTTGGACCAGGGGAGTAAAAGAATCAAACCAAATATCCAAAAATCAAGGAAACTGGATTCAACTCAACAAGTTTTACTCATATTAGGATTTGAATACTAGTTCAGCAAAATAAGAAATCATCAGTTTTGATTCATTAATTCATTAATAAACTATAAAAGAGCAAATGTGCAAAAATTGCATAGATAAACTTTGTAATTACTATATGGATATTTACATTGTTGTGTGCATGTCTCTATCTCGTAAATGTGATGGTCTTTCAATTTCTATTTAACGAACACCAAATTTGAATATGTAATACTTGGATTCAGATTTGATAATTGTTCTAAAATCTTTTTCTATTCGGTAATACTCAGATTCAAATCTCATTTATGTATTCAAATTTTGAACTATTCAGTAAGGATTTGATTCATTTGCACCTCTATTTTGGGCCAAGGAAAATGTTAGAAGTGGTTTGCTAAGAGAAATAAGTAGCTTTATTTTATGTTTGTTTGGAAAGCACAACAGAAAATATGATCACTTTTCCACACACATTTATATTTCTTAATCTTTAGATTATAAAAATAAATAAATAATTCGATAAATAATGTTCACATATAGAAGTACCTTGGCTTTGATAGTCACGAAAAGAATCCCATCAGTATTGGAGGATTGTATTTCACGGCAAACCAAATGCATATGGTTCAATGCCTCGACTATTTTAATCAGAATTCCCTCACTCCAAACACACCTCATCTCGATCATGACATTGTCTTCATTTACACTAATGTTAACACCATGAGCTAAACCATTCTTGGCGAAACCCTTGTTGTTGTCGTGTGGGCATTCTTCCATATCATCCTCGTTCTTCCCCTTCTGTGACAATGAGTTGCCTTTATCCATATCATCGTCATTGTCATCATCACCATCATCAGATACTCCTCTTGTTCTTGAGTCCTTATGAGATTCAACCTCTCTACATCTTCTTTCAAGTTCTTTCAGATATCCAATTGTCTCATCAAGTATAGATATCTTGTCACCCTGCAAAAACTTAGTAAACCTCACTGTTTTACTAGGAGCTTAAGTCTTGTGTCTATTTTTTTCCCGTTCGTCTTAGTAATGCATGGGAGCTACTGAGCTAGCAGGCCGCAAACTGCTAGTCTACTGCCTACTGATAATAAGTAGCCTAATCGTACTAATCCCCGTCCTATACAATAGGCTATTGTGAAGGAGAAGACTAGGTTCTTTTTTATTATTATGCTCTTTTGTTTTTATTATTGATATTTTCCTTTTAATGGTAATGATATTCTTTCATATATATAATTATATACATAGTACTTCGTTTATTATTTCCTAAAAGTTACATTTTTGTTACAAAATACTCCTTTTTTAAATAGTGAAGTGATTACTAAAAAATTAGATCTAGTCATACAGAATTACTGGTATAATAATTAGTATAATTAAATTACTGTAATTTTAATTATAATTTTTTAAAAATAAATAAATACTGAACCCTTCCCTATTTAAACTGCTTATTCACTATTCAATGCGGTCAATTGAACTTCCATCCCCTTAATTTCGAAATTTATAAATTAAACTTATTATTTTTTAGTTCTGATTTTGCGACTTAATAACTCTTATAGTGTAGTACCTAAAACTATAAATTTTAATTGCTAAAAATAATTTAAATATTGTTAGGGACGATTAAACTTTAAGATTGTAAATCTAATTTCAAATAAGCAAATAAAAATACACACTTGAAACTCATAGCAACAGCAGTAAAACAACTAATGGCATGATATTCAATTAATACCTGAGTCCTTAATAAAGATTGAGTTAAAATTTTGAGAAACTAATTTTTTTGTCTCGTACGTAGTATTTATTTAGAAGAGAAATAAATAATATCAACCGCATACTATTTTCAGTCAAAGTGGGTGATAGCTTTGGGACGTACGAAAAAAAGAGTGAAGATCATTTATATTTTATAGGCAGAGTATAAAGGACGAATATTCCCAAAGAAATGTTATTCCATAAATACAATAAAATAATTTAAGAGAGAAGATGCAGTTTAATGAAAGTGAATATTCAAACTATGTTTAAACAAATGAATTGAAAGACCTAATGAGTCGGCTGCCTAGCGCCTGCCTGATGGGCCGATCGCGACACCTAATGAGTAATGCCTCCTCGCCCAACTAAGCTTGTTTTTAATCCACAGAATAGAGCTTCCCGCTCAAAGGGGTAAAAAGATTTGATTTGAGAAACAAATAAACATACCTTGCAAGTAGCAGGGATCAAAGATGCAAGAATCATGAATCTCTCGTTCAACTTTTCTCTACGCCTGCTCTCCAACGCAGCACGGCTCCTACCAGTTAAATCAGCTCGGGGCCCACTAATAACCTCATTCTCTCTGTGACATTCTCTAAGGGAGCATCCGTGCATTCTGGCAACATCAAGAAGAACCTTCTTCAAGATCCTTTGTGGTGGTCCTGGTGGAGCGCTTATGCCTTTAGTTGAGTTTGTCTTCTTCCAACTAACAAAGCTTGATGAGTATCTATCACAAACACTACTACTCCGGGAGCTCGGTCCGAGAATGAATTGGTGAGAATTTTGCAGCACATTCGAAAGAACAGATTGATAATGAACATCGATTATTCCTTGTTGTTGTTGTTCGGAATGCCGATTTATATAGTTCTGGGAGATACAATCGCTTGAGTTCCCAGAATGATTATCGATGCAATTGCTAACATCGTCTTCATCATCTGCAAACATCCAATTTTGTAGCTGTGATGCTTCCCTGTTGATGTCTTCAACCATACATGAATCATTGGAATGCTTGTAAGGCAAACCTATATCATTGTTGTCGACACATTCCGGAGGAGGAGAAAAAGGATTCATATTAGGTGGAACTTTGGAAATGATAATGTGAGGACCGTCCAGGCACGAAGTTCTAATGTGATGGATGAGGCCAAGATCCTCTTGAACCTGCAAAAGGAGAGGCAAAAAACAACAATTAGGCACTCTTTGGCAACCTCATCATCATCATCACCCCAGTGCCGCAAAGGCTCCAACCTACGGTGGGGTGGGGGGGGGGGGGGTCGGATGTATGCAGTCTTACCCCTGTACTAAAGTACATAGAGACTGTTTCCGGATGACCCATAGTGAAAATCGTCGAAAATTGCATGGACTAATTATTGCTTCATAACAAAGAAGTGCAGACAGTTTAGTGAGCCATTTTGCTTTATTCCATCATATTCCCAAGCCGAAAAATAGCTAGCCTTTGGCTCCATTG
Organism: Cuscuta epithymum; assembly: GCA_945859915.1. NCBI lineage: Eukaryota > Viridiplantae > Streptophyta > Magnoliopsida > Solanales > Convolvulaceae > Cuscuta > Cuscuta epithymum. Next base: position 788,343 of record CAMAPF010000916.1, read on the forward strand.
CAAATGATGGAAATTTGCAATGGAATAATTTGGCGCAATCAATGGACCCCTTTGCACGAACTCCATATATTTTTCAAGCCTTACTCAGCTTATTTTGATCGTACTGAGCAAGATATTAAAAATAGTAGTTTCTGATTTACTTAGTTGGCCGAGACTGAACACATTTTCTTTCAAAAATTCCAGCAACTCAATAATTTCAGCCAAACAGTTATTACAATACACTTGCTTAATATTGAAATGATAAATATTACTACGTAAATGACGTACATGAGAATATGAGTTTTTGTGAAAGCGAAGAAATTTATCATTTATAAATTAGTCTTGCAGTAAAACTAGCACTACGTATAATTGAAGTCTAAAATTTACAAGCTCATGAATAATTTTATAAAAATATTAACCCAAGTATATTTGTTTTCAGTTTTTGTTGGCACTTTTCAAAATTAACAGTATTACTAGAAGTATGATTATTTGTAGTTCATTATAAACAAACAAAAAAAACAAAACTTAAAACTCACCGCGATGCCGCACAAGCCTTGGCTAAGTTTGCAAGTTTTGTCTAAAGTATAAATTTGAAATTAAAGAGAACAATTATGACTTATAAAAACTGCAAGCATTCATCATTGAAGGGTTATGTTTCAACTTTGTTGTGAATAAGTCTTGAAACTTTTGGGAAGATTCAGATACACCCTAAAATTTATGCTAGTTTTAGGGCACCTAGTAGGGGACTAAACATCTAACTAGAGTGGTTTATAGTTAAGTGTCACAGCCGTGACTTTTATTAGGGACCTGATGTACATATCACCCAAGAAAAAGCGCGAAGCAAAGGAAAAAAGAAAAATTGAAGCTCACTTACAAAGTCAGTAGTTCCCAGCTCAATTACACCTCCCAAGTGTGGAAAGCATACAACAGTCTATCAGACAAAAACATCAACAACAAAAATGCCTTTCTCAATTGAAATCAGTAGCAATTTGCTGAAAAGTTTATACAGAAAGGAAAGATCAAGCTAAGTAACGATGCAGGAAAAAAATGGTTTACCTGAACAGATGCACTCTGAATGGCCATGTATGGTACAACGTAAATACATAGTAGAGTAGGCATTTTTTGAAGACAAAAAAATATAGTGTCATGAGATTGAGTATCAAAATGTTAAACAACGCTTCTTTTTTGTGCAGGCTAGACGAGATTTGGGTAAGAATTGCTCCACTTGCCTTTGCAAGCAATGATCTGGTAAAGATTCTGCTGTCTGCTTGATCTGCATTGCATAGCCAAATACTTTGCTTCTTCTCAAGTGCCCTCCCAGGCAACCTGGTTAGTAATGTAAAAGAGCATTAGCATGACTTCAGACTCCACCCCGGCTTACGAGCATTTCAGAACCAAATACTCTTAAAGACATTTCTGGAACATAAGGCATGTTTGGGTTTCGGAGTTTCAGCCAAAACACTAAACACAAATGAACAAAACACGCTGCAAATTGCAGCGTGTTGGAATGGCGTTTCCACTCAAAAGCCAAAAAACAAACGAAACCATAGTCAACATACGTTTAGTCATGTACATTCGTCAAACCTTCACTTTTCTTCTTTATTTACGGATGGCAAGTCAATTTTTATTTTAAAGATTAAGAGATAGCAAAAGCATTTTAAAGAAATGTGATTCCGGTCTTGCATTACTTCAGTTTGACCTCGAATATTCTTGCCCAGTCCTGAGCCAGAAAAAAATAGGTCTACTCTTTGGGCCAACTTTTTCCTTTTAAATTCTGGATCTTGTTCAATCTGGTCTGATCCAATTTTGGACTAATATTCATCCCTAGGAACAAGTACAATGTGCTCTCTGCATTTATGGGTCATTGTCTGTTCTTTAAATTTTAAAAAAGAAATGAAGTTTGGGAGGGAACAAATTTACGAAAAAAACCATGCCTTCCCGTCACATACCCAAAAAAAATCACAAGTGCAGAAAGATGAAAGGGAATAAGAGAGTTACCCTTGGCCTATGTTGAATATGAATGACATGCAAACCAAAAAATACCACTCCGTATCAGTGAGATCTTCCGGTGACAATGCAACAGAGTGCATCTTTGGTTGTGGCTTGGCTTCACCCGCTAACAGAGACTCATAAAGCTCCCTCAATTGATCAGTCCTCTGTAATCCCAACTGATCAGCACTGATTTCTGTAGCCTGCACCGTTTTCCTGGTCTTTATATCTCCATTGTAGTACCCATCTCCCCATTCCAGAACCCTAATTTATATTATTTATTCACAACTTAGCTAAACACAACCACACAGCACTTCATGTCATCTCATGCTTTTAGATTCTACTACTTATACAATTAAAACATTTCTCCGGATTCCAATACAAGAGTAATTCATTCATGAAATGTACATTAAGGTAAAAAGATGGGGTTCAATCACACAATATAAAATAATTATTCCAACACTTTAAGCTAATTTACTTTGTTTGAAACAGAAAAGCCAGTTTCAGTAAGAATATAAGTTTTAGTACCCTGTTTGGGAAGAAGAAATGGACCAAAAAATTGCATAGGTCCATTCAATATCTCTAGCTGTAGCACCAAGCTTTTCCCTTAGGCTCTCTCCAAATACCTCTTCATCTTCATACCCCCTTGCCATTACTCCTACACTTCGCCCAAATACACAAAACAGTATTGAGTCAAAGCAACAAAAATAGTAAAAACTAAACTTCAATAATGCAAAAAGCACTTAACAAGATTATTATATTTGGTTCTCTATTCCTCATTCACACATCAAATTTATTTTGTCCCAGAAAACCAAGAACCCACCTCTTTTTTGTGTGTGCTCGATTGGGCATTTACACCAAGAAATTGCACATGGGACATACTATTCAACCTCTTGAGCTATACTACGAATTATAGTAATAATTTTATCAGCCCATGAATCTGAAAAGAAAAGCACGTGATGCTGCAAAGGCAAACACCACTTTAAAGCCGAACCTAACTTTTAAAATAAATAAATAATAAAAGTATATAAGGTGGGGTTTCTCAATTTCCCTCTTCAAATACATGCAAAAACCCGAGGGGTACAACAAGTATATATTTTGTATCCGTGGTCAATGAGAAAAAAGATTTGATCTTTGAATAAAGAAATCCAGGAAGTAATGATTGAAGTGAATGTATGCAAGCACGATACAAATTAAGTTTAAAATAAAAAGACTCAAGAGTGCTAAAGATCCAGTCTTTTGGTGTGTACCTGCAGTGGGCCTGCTTCCTGCCTGCAGTACTGAATAGTGAATACCCCAATCACCATATAACCGTCCACCTTCAGTCGGTGGGTGCTGAGGGCCCTCAGAGGGGTTTTAACTTTCTTCTTTTTCCACCCACCTATATGCTCCTTTTTATTGTTATTGACGTGTAAAGAGACGTCTGCAAATATACAATGAATCAATGATAGACTTGACTAAATAACTACGGAGGACTATGTACAACCCAAACTGAGGGGGCTGTCACCACTGCGGCCCCACCACGTACTCAAGAAAATCAATACTCTCAGGTTCTCACTTCCCAGTAGTTGCAAGTTTGCAACAAATTAACATGCCTTGCCGCTAGCGCGGATCGACTTGTCTCTACGCCTACTCTCCTGGATACAACACGACTCCTATCAATTTCATACTTTCATCACCGTGGGGCCTACTACAAACCACCCTGTCTTCGTGACATTCTCTCAAACAGCACCCGTGCATTCTGGCAACGTTAAGAACAACTTATGGATCATCTGTTGTGGGAGCACTTGGGTGAGATTCCATTCTCCCAAGTAGCAACGCTTGATGAATATCGACCACTGCTACTACTCCTACAGTCCTACTCACGACCAGAGAATGAATACGTGATAATTCTTCAGAACATTTGAAAGATTGGATTTTGATCATGAACATATATTGTTCCTAGTTGTTTGGAATGCCGATTTACAGAGTTGTGGGAGATACAGTCGCTTAGGTTTCCATAATTATTGGGGATGCAATAAGCGAATTCCCAGTTTTATTGCTATTATATAAGCTTCCCCCGTTTATGTCTTCATTGGAATGCTTGTAAAGCGAACGGCTATCGTTGCTCTCTTCACATTCGACAGGCGGCGGGAAATGGTAGGTATCATTTACTCCACATGTCATAATTTCCCGGGACGTAATTAGGTGGAACCCAAGAAGAGTAGGTATGGAATATCGACAAACTGATACCAAAATTTGGGTACGTACCAAATACAAAAACCAAAATTTCGGTTGGGTAATGGGTAAGTATAATTTTGAAAATTTGATATTCGGTTCCGTAAATATAAAAATATGCTGGCTTTCGGTATTTACCGAATGGCGAATACCGAAATTTATAAAATAATAAATATTAAATATATAATATATTTATATATTTTGACCAAAAATACATAAATATTTATATATTTGTATATATAATTATATATATATTTACTTATGTATTATATATTTATATATAATATTTTTTTGTCAGCATATATTTATATATAATATACATAGTATTTATATATTATATATAATATATTTAAATATTTATTTATAAATATTTACATAAATATTTAGTAAATATATGCTTGCCAATTACCGAACCGGATTTTATTCGGTTTTTACCGAGCCAAACCGATTTAGTTTGGCTCGATATTTGGTATGTGAAAATGCATAACCGAAACTTCGGTTTACCGAAAATTTGGTTCAGTTCGGTTCGGTATTACCGAACGAACACCCCTGCATAAGTGACAAGCATTTTGTGTACATAGATTGCTCGTTCAGAAGTTGTCTGTATATAAAAGCATTTAGAGTGCGTACACAAAATGTATACAATTATGTGTGCAAATAGACAATCCTATGTTCAATATGTAAAATTTTGGGCTATTTACTTTTTTTTTTTTATGTAGTACTCCGTATTAAATTATGTTTTCCATCATTTGCAATGGAGCCAAAGATTCATTATTTTTTTGCTTGAAAATATGGTGGAATAAATTAAAATGACTCACTAAACTGTCTGTGCTTCTTTGTGATGGAGCAACATTCAGTCCATGCAATTTTGGATGCGATTTTCACTATGGGTCATCCAGAAACCGTCTCTCTGTGCTTTAGTACAGGGGTAAGACTGTGTACATCCGTCCCCCCTTACTCCACCGTAGGTGGGAGCCTTTGCGGCATTGGGGTAAATGAAAATGATGAAAATGAAATGATGAGTATTAAATTATGTATGAATTAAAATTAAAAGTTAATTTGATAACAATGAAATTAACTGGACCAACCATTCAATTAAAAATTATCGAGTATTAAGTTCTGATTAAATTAGTTGAATTTGCATAATTATTAAAAATTGTATTTTAAAATATACTACGTACTCTATTAATAAAATAGAAAAAATTATACTGTGTATGAAAAATAATACGAATGAAAAATAGTTTTGTTAATGGAAAACTATTTATATTAAAATTAATAACTCAAACATTATTACGATAGCCTCAAATAGCCCCAATCAGAAGCCCTATGATTAAATTTAGACTTTGCCATCCACAAATGAGCCGCAAAAGTCGCTAACCATGTAATAGACAAATAGAAGTTTAATTTGATCATGTCGATCTCTATGTTTCTAACCTGGTATGAAAATCCTGTAATATCTCTAAAAGATTTAAAATGAACGGAACATTTAACTTTTAGTAGTTTTGAACTTTTGTAATGTTTTACTCCTGGTAAGGGAATTAACTCAGAGTAATTACTAGTGTGTTTGACATTATAAAGTGTTAAATACTGCGTGATAGCATTTTTCAAGTTTGGCTATTTTTTTAAACCCGGTAGGCAAACCACCTAAGTCGGTCGGGCAAACGCCGGGGAACATTTACTATATTTTAATAAAAGAATAGAAGGAGATAAAACCAAAAACCTCTTCCGCGAAGACATACCTTCTCAAAACCCAACCACGTAACAAAAACATACTCCGTAAAAAATAAAGTTGGGGGCTATACCTAACCCAACTTAATTACAACGACAACTTCTTTGGAACTCCTTAATGCCTAATATTGCAGGCTAACATCTAGGGCAGAGCACGGGTCGGGTTCGGGCGGGTCGGGTTCGAAAATGGTAAACCCGTTCGGGTATCGGATTGATAATTTCAAACCCTACACTATCAAAAAATATATCGGGTTTTTCGGGTTGGGTTATGTTCGGGTTTCGGTCGGGTTGATTCGGTTTTCGGGTCCATTCGGATTTTAATTTATTATTGTTAAAATTGTGATAAATAAAATGGTAATTGGTAAAAATATCATTCAAAGTTATACTAGTATAACATTCAAAGTAATAGTTGTATAAATATGATAATCGACATATTTGAACATGTAAAATAATAATATACGGTGATATACATATTTGATATTGTGATAAATAAAATGACAATTGGTCAAAATATCATTCAAAGTCATAACAATACAACATTCAAAGCTATAGTTTTACAAATACGGTAATTGAAATACTTGAATATGCATAATATGGTAATTGACATACAATAATTGAGATATTTGAACATGTATAATAATTCAAAGTAGTATATATACTACGCTAGTTCGGGTTTTCGAGCGGGTCGGGTAGCATAATTGGTAACCCTACCCGCCACCTGCTTATTCTCGGGTTGCAAAAATCGGGTCAGGTTTGGGTGATTCGGGTCGGGTTATGCGACCCAAAAAAAATAATCGGATATATCTGGTCGGGTCAATCGGGTAGGGTCGGGTTTGCTCTCCCCTACTAACATCAATAAACAATTCATTTCCATTGCAAGTAAGCTTTCTTTCCCACTATTAGTATTGCTTCCGGCCATCGTCGGACCGTTCATTTTCATCAGTAACAGGTGGTGGGAAGTCTTCCCAATTATAACCAGACTCATCAGTTGGCGGGATAGTATTCCAATTATTAGCAGATGTATGAGGTGGGATATCTTCTCAATGATAATAACCAGATTCAGGTGGTGGGATATTATCCCAGTTTGAAACTAAGGACTGGGAAACCTTGTCTTCTGCCAAAACAAAAACCAGACGCTCTATTGTCTCATCACCAAATTTAAAGTGTACAGCTGATGTGTGCAGTCCAATTTCCTTGGGTTTACAAAAAAAAAAGATGACACCCCATCCCTGAGGGCCCCCCAACACCGACCGGACGGCATGTTGGGAGGATGTAAATTGGACTATAATCACAATCTGACAGATAGAGAGTGGGGCTCTGTCCCCGGTACTTGCAGAGGCCCTATGCATTTTTCAGCATAGTAACCCTTCATCGCAGTTGCCGGGATTCGAACCCGAGACCTAACCCTTGTGACACTCCCTCGCTACCAGTTGAGCTACGCCCACCGGTTCCTTGGGTTTACAAGATAACCAAACAGTTAAAGTTTGCCCTGGCCGCAGTGTTTTATCCTCCACACTAAAGGTTTCCACAAATTCTTCAATAAAATCAACATCAGAAGTTGCTGTTGGAGGCTCCATCAAAGAGAGTGTGAAAGAATCCTCAGGTTTCGAGTCATGAATCTTTATTGATGATAAATCCAATGAGTCATCTGTAATATTTTTTACAGTGGTTGCATTTACAATTGTTTCTCCTACACAGCCGGACACTGGTCTTCCATTTACCAAAGCAAATGGAGCAGATATGTGAACTATCTCACTCTCTCCATCTAGATCACAGCTGCCACGAGATTTATAGTTCTCAATGTCAATGAATCCGAGATCACCTTTACCACCAATCGCAGAATACTCACCATCTGATTTAACATCAACAGTACCCATGTTCCCTTGGTGATTATATACAATGATCCTTTGAAGATAAAATTCAAGGCAATCCTGCAGGCTAACAGTAAATTTCAAGTCATAGACTAAAGTGCTAAACAAACTCTTCTGAGTAAAGATAACATTTATCTGGGAGTGACACAGCAGAACAACGTTTAAAGAAAAAGAAAACCATCAAAAATGGCCCTTTGAAGATAACAATTATGGCAAATAGGATGGTTTAAACTCGAATTGGTGTTATAAAAAGAGTGCATTTCAATTCGATCATTGGCTATACAACCTTTCTTTAATAGTATAGAAACATAGAAAACCATTACATATCTTCCAATTACGTCAGAATTACTGCTTCAAAAGTTAATGGTCGAGAAATATGAAAAGCAAAAAAAAAAATGGTTAAGGTACTAATCATAACGAAAATACTTATTTAGCAAGTACGAAGCAAGAATCAAATTGCGAAGGGGTCAGTGGTACTGTGGTAGAGCTAAAAAACTAGTGCCCCCCGCCCCTACAAAAATATTTAACAGGACCGTACAATAAGTCTAAAAGTGCATACGAATTGATTTCAATTAATCAAATTGCCAAGTACTACTAAAGAAACCTATCAAACACAGCATCTATCTCGAGCACAAGCAGAGTAGTGAAATAAGAAAGTTCGGAGAAAGGAGATATGGGGTGTTTGGATCTGATTCTCAAAACTGATTCTGCTCCTTCAGGGAGCAGAAGCAGAAGCTGGAGTGTTTGGGTGAAATTCCAGAAGCACTTCTGGAGCTCTAATTTACTCTCAGAATCAGTTTTGCTGGGGGTACCAGCTTCTGAAAACTGATTCTGATTCTGCTTCTGCTTTTAAAAAAGAAGCAGAAGCAGAATCAGTTCCAAACACCCATATATTTGTTAGGGTTATGATCTCCAGGGCTCACACACAAATCTGAAAAACTAGAAAGAAAAAAACGAGAAGAACTACACAAGAATTTACCGTAGTTCAACGGGTAAATGTTACTGACCTAATCTACGGGGCAGTGTTTTCTTTCTTATTGAGGTGACAGAAAACAGGAGTTTACTAGTCCAACTATAAAAGAGACAATATATATAGGCAAACAATTAGGGTAAACTTTTAATTAAACTCTGGGTTTGACTGCCACCCAAAAACAGGCCCAACTAGCTACGCTGCTGCACTTCTAGCTAGGGTCGGCTGCTGCTCACCGCTTATTTGGCTCCCAGATCTAAATGGGCCAAAGCCTACACCCCAACAATATATCCCAACGATAATGCAATAATAGGGTAAGCTTTTTGCATGATCCGAGATTGAATTCTTACAAAGATGACTCTTTTTCTCAGCTCCGCCATTGGCTTCTTCTGCGGTAGATCTCCAATTCGCGAGTAACTCTCATTGAAATTTCGAGTAAGGGGGCGAATTTTTTTTCAAGACTAGCGTAGAGGGACAATTTTCTCAACTAATGTAGCGGGCAAGTTTTTCCCACTAGTGTAGCGGGACATCTTTTTCCGCTAATGTAGGTCTCTTCTACTAATTTTATCCAAAAATTCAAATCTATAAAATTCTAAGTTAGACAATGAAAAAAAACTTTTATTTTATAACTGTTAGTGCAATAGAAAAATGTATTCATACATTAAAGCATAAGAAATGACGTATCAAAGATAAATTATTTGAAAATAAAAAAAGCATTTACAACATTTTATTAAATTATTCAAATGTAAAAAGTTTAAAAGTTACACATCAATCAATGTTTATTTAAATAAATTATACCTTGTTTAACCACATGAGTTTTATCAGAATAAAGATTTGATTTTTGAATTGCAATTTTTGTCTATCAAAGAGGGTGTTCATGGGTCACCAAAAACTTTCTTAATATTACAATAATATGTACTCTGTATGAGATTATTATTTTTAGAATACTATTATTACTAGTCTTTCGACGCGCGATGCGCGGGAAGAAAATGCCGAATAGTATTTCGGTAGGATTGATCGAGTAAGGTATTGTTGATCAATATAATTTTATTTTATTTTTAAACTACAAACATTTTTTTTACACAATTTCCATATTGGATTAAAGAATGAGTCTACCTACCTAGTACTCACGTATTTAAATGCTACAAATGCTAAAATTGAATGCATATTTTCAATTAGAGATGTGTAAAACTCATTTTTCAATTACAGTAGTGTAATTTGCCTCTAGGTTAATTTTCCGATTTTGATCATATTGATCAAAGATCGGTCGTCTTTGTTCGGCTGTCTGGCCGTGGTCCGTTGGAGTTGGGTTTTCTCTCTAGGGCTACGACTTTGTTGGTCGTTGGAGCTTCTTTCCGATTTCGACTTTGTTGAAGATCGACTTTGCTTCCCTTGTGTCGCCGGTGCCCGGTTGGAGTCCAGGTCAAGCGCGGAGGGCAGAAATCGATGGAGGAGGGCAGATTTGTTGTCATGGCTCGAGGAGACCGGCGCTGCGGTCATGGTTCGAGGATGTGGCGTTGTTGTCGTCGTTGGGGGAGATCGGCGCCGCCTATCCGTTTACTCTGGTCGCACGGAGTAGGAATGAGTTTGGTTATGCAGGGACGGAGGATTGATGCATGGTCTTTGGCAGCCAAAGGTCATGGAGGATCATTTAGCATGGTACCGGTGGTACAACCTCCTCCTGAACCACCACCATGTGATGTATGAGGTGTTAGAGTTCGTGATGGTTTTCTTAATAATTTTTATCTGTTTGTCATTTATTTTCTTGTGTCCATTTTTGTTGTTGGTTTTGACAATTTGTTTGAGTTTTTTGCCTCTATTTATGTCATTGGGTATGGTTGGATCTATGGGAACAAGTTTGGCTGTGTCAAGCCCACTACATGGTTAGCGATTCATGTTGCTCTTTCAGGGGTGACAGTCTCAAAGTCTCACCATAGGGTTACAGTCGTAGTTGTTGGAGTTTCAATTGGTGTCAGTTTTATTTTCCCTTTGCTTGATGTAATGATCCTGAATATTTTGATATGAATAGAGGTATGTTTTGATGATAAAAACAAATTATAGTGTAAATTCTTACAATGAGCACTACTTTTTTAAAACTCACGTAGTACATCACTTTTATTGGTGTGTAGAGGGATGCAACAAATGCTAAAATTGAATGCATATTTTCAGTGAGAAAATCAAGGGTCTTATAGGAAGAGCATAAATAGCCCATTTTAAAGAAACCCTCATTTAGGCCTATTTCAGAGCCCCTTACTATGTTGCAAAGAAAAATTATGATAATAGCCCCCATACAGGAGTAAGGCTTTGTTTGCAAACACAACTCCCAAATGCTTTTAACTTTTTAAAGTGATTTGGAGAAAAAATGATTAATAGTAAAGGTTTGTAGTGTTTGGAAAAAAAGTGATTTTGAAAAGTAAAAGTTGGCCGTATTTGGTAAAATAAGTGTTTTCTGTGTAATAGAAAAAAGTAAAAAGCAGATTCTAACTTTTAACTTTTAAGTATTAATTTAAGTAGAAGTTGTTACTTGAAAACACCTTTGTTTTAGCTTTTTTAAGCCAAAAACTGGGAAGTGCTTTTTTTTCCGTGTTCGCAAGCAAAGCCTAAATAGTCTCAAAATGTAAATACTGGATTATAATATCCAAACAAATATAATTTATACCCCCTCTTCAATACGGGTATTGCTACACCCGCCCCATCCCCGCCCCGTCCCCGTTATACATATATATATATATATATATATATATATATATATATATATATATATATATATATATATATATATATATATATACTCAAACATATATATACACATCTATAAATATTGTACACACATATTCAATCAAATTATATGTAGTACTATCGTATATAACAAACACATATACATAATTACATATAGACATATATATATAATTGTATACAGTTTAATCATGATTAATGAATTCATACATATTATACTAGAATAATAATAAGCTAGTAATGATTAAAAATATTTATCTGTTAAATGAGTATTAAGAGTGAGCAAGTGAGTAAGTAAATGCACACACATTTATATGTAATATAATATGTAATTAATTGTATTATAATTGTTGAATTTTTTGTAACAACGTATATGATGATAATATGTTTACTTATATTCTTACTTCAACTATCTTCAATTCAACAAACTTATTCAATTTGAAGAATGATTAAAATTGGCGGTATTGACTTTTAACAAGCACAATACTTCAGTGTTGCGTGTGTGTATCATATATCACTATGTGCGCGTAGATATATATAGGTTTAGGATCAAATGAGAACAACACTTAACGTGAGAGCGTGCGAACACCACATTTACCCGCAATGTGAAGCACAATGGGCTCGCACAATGCACTTTTTCGTATCTAGCATAGTATTTACAAAAGTGTCAATGTGATTATTTATATTAGCTTGTATTGAGCAAAGTTCAACTGTCCAAATGTGCACTAGAATGACTCTATTGTGTATCACATTAGATTATTGTGTATCACATTGGATTAAATGTGAGTGTTCCAACGTTAAGCATTGTTCTCATTAAAATCACACTACATATATTTATGATAAGAGATTAAAAGTATATGCAAAAATGATAAATTAAATCTATATGAGGGCACCCGTGGGCACCCGTGGGGGACAACGAGGTGGAGCGGGTCTGGGAGTAACGGGGGATGGGGCGGGGATGGGGAGAACTTTTTAGACATGGGGCGGGGATGGAGGAGTGTACCCCCGCCCCAAACCCGCCCCATTGCCATCCCTAATTCGCAACCCAAATTATCCGGACAAGAGCTGAACACGTTGCGTACGGGGTTATTACTATAAGTTTAAATGAAATTATACCATTTTTTCAAAAAAAAATAGCATTTGTAATAAACAAAATATTATTTAAAAATCATTTTTTATCAAAAGCTTTAACTTCAACCTTTTCACTAATCTCCATTTCTCACTTCCTTTTTGATCGATCCTACTAAAATTGTATTATACGGAGTAATAATTTTCCATATTATTCTTACTTTATTCATATTTATCAATTTCATACGTAGTATAAATCACATAATCTCAACTTTACAAGGATAAAAGCTAACGGTTACATATAGTAACTATAACAATGCCGCCTCATAAGAAGTGCAATATACATTTTTTTGGACAGGTGCAATGTACATTTTCTACACTCACAAGTGCTATGTACTTAAAAAAAGCATAATGTGTGTTATTAACTTATCTTCTCATATTTATTTAAGCTATATAACCATTTTACCCTTTGTATTACAATAAAACCTTTTTGTCTTATTTTTGTTTATCATCAAACAGACCTCTATTCATATCAAAACATTCGGGATCATTACCTCAAGCAAAGGAAAAATAAAACTGACACCAACCGACATTCCAACAACTACGACTGTAACCCTATGGTGAGACTTTGAGACGGTCACCCCTGAAAGAGCAACACGAATCACTAACCATGTAGTGGGCTTGACACATCCAAACCTATTCCCATATATCCAACCATACCCAATGACATAAAGAGAGGCAAAAAACTCAAACAAACTGTAAAAACCAACAACAAAACAGGATACAAGGAAACAAATAACAAACAGATAAAAACTACAAGAAAAAAGATCACGAACTCTAGCACCTCGTACATCCCATGGTGGTGGTTCAGGAGGAGGCCGAACCCCCGGTACCATGGTAATTGATCCTCCATGACCTATGGCTTCCAGCGACCATGCATTAATCCTCCGTCCCTGCAGAACCAAACTCATCCTTACTTCGTGCGACCACAGCACCGCCGATCTCCTCCAACTACAACAACACCGCCGCATCCTCAAGCCTTGACCACATCGCCGATCTCCTCGAGCCATGACAGCAAAATTGCCCAATACGAAAGCCTTCAGCCACACTGCTCGTCCCAAAACTGCTTGCCGTGAAGCAGAAGAAACCTGCAACAAGTTCGTACCCGAACTCTGCGTCGACGCTCATCAGGCCAGAGAACGCCAATCACCGGATCAGGAAAATTGGCCGAAGCCACCGGAACCCACAGCCAAAACGAACACCGCCCGAAAAACAAGCTCTAGTGGCAGGATGTCGTAGAGAGAGAAAAACCCTCCACTCCTCTTGTACTTAAAAAACATCATATATAATTAAGTTGCTTGCCTTTGTGTCTTACTTAGAGAATACAACATTTTCTCATGTTTAAAAATAATTTAATTACATGATAAAAAATAGGGAAAACTGTCAAATAGGTCCTCGAACTTTCATAAAAAGGTCAATTAAGTCCTTCTATAGGAGATTCTGTCCGGCCATCGCGATTTGGGGCAGTTCTCGGTGGAATTTTTTGATGAAATTTTTTGAGCATCTTATTCACCAAGTCTAGTTTACTCATACCAAATTTTAGCTAAAAATTCAATCGGGAACACATTCAAATTAATTCTTGAAGATAACTGCGCATTTTTGTGTTCTCGAATTAATTTGAATGCGCTCCCGATTAAATTTTTAGCTGAAATTTGGTATGAGTAAACTAGACTTGATGAATAAGATGTTCAAAAATTTTCATCAAAAAATTCCACCGGGAAACGCCCCAAATCGCGATGACCGGATATAGTCTCCTATAGAAGGACTTAATTGACTTTTTTATGAAAGTTCTCGACCTATCCGACAGTTTTCCCAAAAAAAGTCCTTACCCTGTTGCTTACGCCCTCCTACCCTCCTCAGAACGGGACTTCAGTTTCACACTTTCACAGATCGCCATAGAACGGGGAGAGCAGTAGCCACCGGAGATTTTTGCAAAGGGGTTTTCATATACTGAAGCAGCACATCTATAAAGCATAACGTTTTTTTTTTTAATTTCAAGAATGGGTAATATATTCGTGAAGAAACCCAAGATCACAGAAGTTGATAAAGCAATCCTTTCTCTCAAGACCCAAAGGCGCAAGCTCGCTCAGTATCAGCAGCAGGTATACTTTCAATTTTTATTCTATAGAATAACAATCGCTATTACATTTGGTTAAATATTTCCGTCTTGAAGATTTAAGATAAACTTTTTGATGACTTGAAATTAACCTTGTTTTCATTGAATATAGAATTCCCAGTGATTTGTTTTCCTGCGGCATTTCTAAAATATGGATGTAGATCGTTCTAAGATAATTGATCAACATATTAAGGAGTAATTCTTATCAGCGAACTGTCCTAATGATATTTAAAAACTGAGACAGAGATTTGGTTAGTTCTAATGAGCCATCCTCTTGTTGTGACCATCCTACATTGTCCAAATATGAAGTCACAATCGCATAAACCAACCTATAAAGTCTGGGATTGCGTCCCAGTCATCATTTGGATTGGAATTCAAGCTTAAGGAAATAATTAAAGTTAGTAAAAGTACCCAGAACCAAAACCTGATTTTTTGGTCTTCTGTTATTTGTTGATTCTAGCTGGAGAAAGTTATTGAAGCTGAAAAGCAAGCTGCAAAGGACTTGCTTCGCGAAAAGAGGAAGGATAGGGCCCTGTTAGCATTGAAAAAGAAGAAGACACAAGAGGAGTTATTGAAGCAAGTTGATGCTTGGTTGATAAATGTTGAGCAGCAAGTAATTACTAATCACACTCGAATTTCATTGGACCCGACTATTTTCTCTGCCTACAGTTTATTGAGATATGTGAATGAAAGTATTTGTTTGGCTCAGTTGGCAGATATTGAATTATCAAGCAAGCAAAAAGCCGTGTTTGAGAGTTTAAAAGCAGGCAGCAATGCAATTAAAGCAATACAAAGTGAGGTCAACCTGGAAGATGTCCAAAAACTAATGGATGATACTGCTGAGGCTAAAGCTTATCAAGATGTAAGCTGTCTCATTATTACCTCATTTATCATTTAGTAAGATATACTATCTTTTATTGTCTGTCCCAAAATATGAAAACTTTCTTATTTTAAACTCTACTACTCTATACTTTCCAACTTTGTCGTCATGTCTATCCTTTCACTTTTCTCTTTATGTGCATCCTAACTATTTTTTATCCTCTTAAACGAGTGCAATTGTAAAATAACAACTCTTTTTTTCCCTTAAAACTCATCTCAAACCCAAATATATCATACATATCCAGACGGGTGGAGTAATATTTTTCAAAAGTTCCTGTGATATGATGCCTCCACTTAATTGCCTTGTTCTGTTAAGAAGTTATAGCTATTAGATATGTGACTCTACTACTCAGTGATGGATCCATAATTTTGAATGTAGGGGTAACATAGACTATAGAGACATATAGATACAAACACGGTTTAATTTATTAAGTCAATTAAACTTCATTGCAAATTTAAAATGAAAAATCCTTAACATTCAAATAAACTTAATTGCAAATTTACAACCAACGTTGACGTGTTCATTTTTTTTGGAAGTGATCTATGACAGCATCCGGAACATTTTAAAAAACATCCTTACTAATAAAACTGGCCAAACAATCAAGGTTAAGTTCTTTTTCTTTGAACTTGGGTTAAAAAAACTTCTGCTTTTCCATAGGATAGTTCTGGCTTTTTGGTTGAGTTGGGGGACCCTCATACCCCAAAATACATCCTCCCCCTTGTACCACCCGCTCGCTTCATATAATCATATTACCTTGCCTAACATTTTTGCATACCATGCTAGTATGCTACCAAGCACTACCTCTTCATTTCATTTCCTCTGTTTTCTTATCATTTCCCTGACCTCATGACCTCGCATTTATATTTGATAGACACGCCAAGTTTATGTTGCTTCTCTTACATTCTCACAGTTGATTGGATTTGTTCTTGTAGGCTGTATCTATTTTGTGTATTTTGAACTTCGGATCCTTCCCTCGCAGTAATAGTTTCCTTGTTTTTTTTGCAGGAAATCAATGCAATCTTAGGGGAGAAGCTATCAGCTGAAGACGAAGAAGAAATTCTAGCAGAGTTTGAGAGTCTAGAGTCTCAGGTTTGTTTACTTTCTAGGCTGAGAATTGGTACTTGACCTTCACTTTTTTTGTTTATACTAGGAAAATGGATTTATTTCTACAATTTTTTTTAAATTCCACATTCTGACTTAGCTAAATTAACTGTATGATATGCTAGTAGCCAATATACATTATTTCATTTCTACTTCATTTTCTAAATTAATTTATTTGATGATATAGTGGCAGCCAAGATACATTGTGGTATGCCATTGGTCTTGTGCATGTCATTTACATGTCAAGAAACATCACTTTGTCTGTGGCGGAGCCCAAAAGTTTAGATGTGTGGGCAAAAGCTTGGGAAATGTAGGCATATAGCTGATGGGCCAGATCCCCATATGTCAACATGTTTTCATGAGAAAAGATAGGAGTAGAGAGTGGGTTAGGCCGTTATGGAAAGAGATCGAGACGATGAAAAAACATTGATTGTTTAATCGTAAAACCACTTTATATTGACATTTTTGTCAATCAAGCCCTTCCCTAACCTCGTTTTCTCCCCATATGTTCCCCTATTTTAATATATTTCAAGTATTATTGACACGTGCACACACAAATACATCAAAGTGGCATATGGCAGTATGGCATAATGCATATGTTAAGATGCTGAGGATTTGGCCTTCATAATCATGTTCTTTCCATTATTCTAGGCAATGAACAAATCAATAATATCATGTTGCTCTGTGAACTGAGGGCATGTTCTTATGTGCATCCTGCTTATTTTTAATTTGGGTGTTTTGATCTTTTTAGAAGCATTAGTGTTGATGATGAAATGTTAAGCTAAACATATATTCTCGTTTTTTTCTTTATATTTTGTGTTTGTTTTGGTTTAGCATTTTAAATAAAACCGAATTAAGAACAGTTATTATCAATATTAAAGTTTTTATCTTTTATCATTTTCGTATAGATGATTGATCAAGATCTGCCCAGTGTTCCTGTTCCATTACCATCTGATGAGAAAGAAGAGAACTTGGATCTTCCTGATGTACCAGACAAAGCCCCAGTCATTGCTAAGTCAGAGGGTGCAACTGTGGTTCCCACAAAGAAAGGTCTCTCTCTCTCTCTCTCTCTCTCTCTCTCTCTCTCTCTCACACACACACACACACACACACACACACACACACACTAGATTGAGAATTTCTTGAAGTGAATCTTTGGGTCCTCATCTTCTAAAACTCTGCAGTTACGGAGGAACCATTACCTGCTTGAGGTGAAGCTTTCCCTGGCGTTCTTGATACCATTCTTGACCTTGAAGAAACCCTCACTAGCTAAATGCATATCCATTTGTGTTTATTTGTATGATATTTTAGTTACAATGGATACTTGGGACTGTATCAGATTTGTACAGCATAATCTCACTCTTTATCTGCTTCTGGGACGGACTGAAAATTAGAGTTGTATACATTTGTGCAAATTGTTAAATATCCATAATGTAATACTGAAAATACATTTTGTTTCAGGTAGAATAAAATATATATACGGAGTATAATACTCTGTATATTCTTTATTTTCCGTCCAAAATTGTGAAATTGTGAATGGACCGGTCCCAAAATTGGAGCCGAACCGGAACTGTATTGGCCCGCTCTTTTATGGGGACTGAGGGCATGAATTGACACATTAGTGGGATAATAAAAGTGCTATCAAAGAGGAGAAATAAAGAGTATGAGGAATCGTTAGTAAACATAGTGTGTTTTAATTGGAATGAAACTTTTTGTTCTAATCTATTTAAGTTTTATTTGATCTGTCCAAGTCATATTTAGTTTGGCACATGTGTATTTTATTATTATTCAGGTCTAATATGTTTTGATCTGTTTAAGTTGGTATGATCCGATATAATTTGAACTCGCATGAGACTAAAACTAGTTTATTTAGAAAATTAGAAGCATGTTTATGATTCTTTTCCAAACTATTTTTAGCAGCTATGAATCCTATGATACCAAAAGAAATCTCGTGTCCCTAACCCGCATTCCTCTTGCCCAATAGTTTGTTCATATTCTATTACTAAACTCCATTGGTAGCCATTAATTGGCTTATTTTATACTCCTTCCGTCCCGCAAAATAGTTCTCAATTCTCTTTTTGGGCCGTCCCAAAAAATAGTTCTCATTTTCCTTTTTGGAAAATTTTGTGTGACTACCATTCATTTACTTTTTTCTTACTCAACCACAACCATACATTTCACTTTATTCCCGCTTTCTTAAATTTTGATCCAAATCTTAGTGGGAACTATTTTATGGGACGGAGGGAATAGATGTGGTGATTGGTGATTGCCTTACTTGATTGACAAATAATGTGGTTTAAAGTCACTTTAAACTAATGTTACCTGAAAAATTCAATACATTCAATATTTCACCCAAATAATTCTTATCAAAAGAACTCTTAGTCTAAGAGTCTTATTTTATACCAGTAATAAAAGTAATATTATTCCTTTCTCTCAAAATAAGTTGTATTTTGTCTCTTTTGAAGTCAATTTTCAACTAATGTTACCTTGCACTTTTATTATATGTGCAAAATTTAAATAGGAAATATTAATGAGACGATGAGACGATTAATGCATTTTCAAAACATTGTATGTAGTATTTGGTAAACAATAAAATCTAGCAGTAATGTTGTGCAAAAGTCCAAAAAAATAGTAATATGAACTTATATAGCACACCATAATAATTTATTTTTGTAGCAAAAGACTTCATTATGAAAAAGTGGTAATGATGGAAAAAGATAGGTCCATCCGTCCAAATGATTCTTAAAGTCATATATAGTTCCATAAAATTAATTTCCCACTCAAGGTCAAGTTTGAATTAAAAAATGGATTTGGATGGTTTCTCAAGTAAAAAAGAACAAGGGGAAAAACAAAGTGATTATTGACATTCCATTTCCACAAGAAATAGCTAATGCAATAATAATAATAGTAACAACAACAACAACAATAATTCTCTCTCTTCCTTCTCCGGCAATTCATGGCGATTTCTTGAGTTTAAGAGGGGAGATTGAAATCCCCTCCTATTTAAGAGGGGACATCTATTCCCTTCGACAATAATTCTCTCTCTTCATTCTCTTGATCCTGTCTTCTCTGCCGCTTTTCGTTTCTTTCTTGCCTCGTTTTGCTTTTTGTCTCTTTTTTTCCTTCTAAATCAGTCCTCGAATTGGTTGTTTTACTACTCAATACACACCTAGTGTTTTTTGGGTCTTTTCAACTAATTTCAAGTCTGTTTCAATCATGAAGAGGTCCGACAAGGTTCAGGTTCATGAAGGAGATTTTGCTTCTGCGGATGTTTTGGTTTCTCCTGATTCTGCGTTTAGGGTTGATCCGGTCCCTAATTCTCAAATTGGGGATAAAAAACTTGGGGGCAAAGTTATTCATTGTCCATTTCGTGGTTTTGATAATTGTACTGATGGTGTTAATGGCAGGGGATTGAAGTTTACTTCGTTTGGCAGGCATCTTGAGGATTTCCATTTTGCTCATGGTGTTGGTCATGACATCTGTAGGGAGAGATTAAGTAATGATTCAATTGTTTGGGCAGCTTGGGACTCAGTTTTACAACAGATGAAATGTTGGCTTTGTACTCAGTGTATGAAGCTTCATTCATGGAGTAAAGATTGCAATAGACATGACTTCATTGAAGCACCTCTTAAATTGGGAGTTTTGGATTTCCTTATTCATGATGTTGCCAAGCCTGCCATTAACTCAATTTCAGAACAGGGTGAGTCTAGTTCTGGTAACTCTTTACACCTTGATGTGGAATTGCTTGACCTTGTTTTTTGTACTCAAATTCACACTGTTAGACATATTCCCCGACAATGTAGACTTGCTTTCTCTAGAGCTTTTCAATATGTTATGGATAGGGTTTTACTTAACCCCATGGATATTGCCAGATGGGTCAGACTGCTTCTTTTCCCTATTTGTATTTTGAGGGTCTATTCCCCAAAAACCTGTGCGGAACAGAGGTCTGGTAATAGGAGGAAGTTACATATTAGAGCTATTCATCAAGCTCTACATAAATGGGGTACAGGTGATGGGTGCCTTGATCTTGTCCAGGAATTGATTAATGATCACAAGACTCAGTCTAAACCAGCATCTACTAATGTGAAAGATCAAGCTAATGTCAATATTCAGCTCTGCAAAAGGAAGTTAGCTTCTGGAGCTTATACTGCAACTATAAGAATTCTAACTTCAAATGGGGTTGCTCCATCAAATGAAACTACTCTAGCTACCCTTCAGTCCAAGCATCCCTCTGCTCCCCCACCTGCCTTTTCCACTAAACTTCATGATGTGCAACCTCTCATTGCAGACTCTGATATGGTTTTCAGCAGATTATGTAGTTTTCCCAAGGGTACTAGTTGTGGTAGAGATGGGCTTCATGCTCAGCACATGCTTGATGCACTTACAGGTCCAGCTGCAGCCATTGCTAATGAGGTTCTTCACTCTATTACTGCTATTGTCAATCTTTTGTTATCAGGTAGCTGTCCTACACAACTTGGAGAATATATTGCTAGTGCACCTTTGACTCCATTGCTCAAACCAGATGGTGGGGTTAGGCCTATTGCAGTTGGCACAATATGGAGGAGGTTAGTGTCCAAAGTTGCAGCTTCTATGGTTAACAAGGAAATGGCTTCTTATTTGGGTAATTTTCAATTTGGTGTTGGGGTTAAGTGTGGTGGGGAAGCTATCCTACATTCTGTCAACCGTATTGTTTATGATTTTGGTGAGGATAATACCAAATCTATGCTTTTGGTTGATTTCCAGAATGCTTTTAATATTGTTGATAGAACTGCTATGCTTCAAGAAGTCCTTAATCTTTGTCCAAGCATCTATCATTGGGTACGCTTCTGCTACTCCTCTCCTGCTAGGTTATATTATGATACACACATCCTTGCTTCCTCTCAAGGTGTGCAACAAGGTGACCCCCTTGGACCTCTTCTATTTGCACTCACTTTACACCCAGTTGTGCTTAAGGTTTCAGAGTCTTGTCAGCTTGATCTTCAAGCTTGGTACTTTGATGATGGTACCTTAATTGGAGATACTCTTGAGATCTCCAAGGTATTTCACATCATCCAAAAAGAAGGTAATGCTAGGGGTCTTAAATTGAATGTTGAGAAGACTGAAGTTTACTGGCCTTCTCCTGATCCTCGCAGGTTACATAAGGGTGTCTTTCCAGTCAATATTAGTAATCCAGGGGTAAAGCTGCTAGGGGCTCCTATTAGTAAGAATCATGCCTTTTGTGAGAAGATGGTCCTTAGTATAACCCATAAAGCTCTGAATCTTATGAAAGCTATAAGTTCCATTAAAGACCCACAATGTGAATTGCTCCTTTTAAGAAATTGTGTTGGTGTCTCTAAACTGTATTTTACCATGAGAACCACTTGCCCTGAGTATACTCTGCATGCTCAATCTCTATTTGATGAACACCTCTACAAGTATTTGCATAATCTGATCCTAGGTGAAGGTGCTGGTTTTGGTCCTTTACAATACAGGTTGTCTACCTTGCCTATTCATGATGGAGGTCTGGGCATCTACTGTTTACAAGACACTCTTTTATATTGCTATTGAGCTTCTCACATTCAGACCAAGGAGTTACAGGCCCAGATTCTTAGTCATTCTTCATTTTCTAATTGTTTTCCACCTTTGCAGCAAGCTCAGATCACCTTTAACCATGCTTGTGGCCTTCCTGCTACCCTAGAGACTACTGTCATTGCCCCACACCCTATGAAAGCCTTGGCTTTACAGTATTTTTCTTGTGTTGTTAAGAATATGGCTTCCAAGTTTAATATGAGTTGCAGAGATCTTGCTCTTTGGAGAAGTAATAAACTGAAACATGCTTTGGATTTCCTTCTTGCTATTCCACCTGAAGGTTTAGGACAAACTATTAGTCCTAGACACTTTACTGCTATTCTTGCTTATAGGCTAGGCATTCCTCTTTTCCAAGAGGGTGCTACTTGTTCTTGTTGTCTTGGCAGTATGGATATCTGTGGGGATCATGCCCTTCATTGCTCCAGTTTGATTGGCCCAAAATTTAGACATAACCTTGTTCGTGATATAGTTGCTGACATGTGTTTTCGTGCTGGTATTACGCACAAAATTGAGGCTCCTCTTGGGTTTCTTACGCAGCAAGGTGGAGGTGCAAAACCTTGCTGATGTTCTACTGTATGGATACATGCAAGAGTTGAAGACCTTGAACACTTCAAACTCAGGCTTGCACACTTTGTTATGAGGGTGTTGATACATGCTTGGATGTCACTATTGTTTCCCCTTTTGCAAGAGTTGAAGACCTTGAACACTTCAAACTCAGGCTTGCACTTACCAGGGCCATAGAGAGGAAGCAGCATAAGTATGCTGAGATTTGTAAAGCTAATGGTCACAGTTTTGGCGCCTTAGGCTTCACAACTTTGGGGGAAATTGGATCACAGGCTGTTTTGTTCCTTAAACGTGTTAAGAGTCATATTTCTAGACATGATTCCACTTTAAAAGTTGGCAATTTTCTTTTTATTAGGATAAGATTAGCTATTCAGAAAGGTGTTGGAGCTCAACTTGTTGCTAGGCTCCCTACTTGTCATTTGTAATCTTCAACTTTTCTTATCCTAATAAAATGCCTTTCCATAATAATAGTAATAATAATAATAATAATAATAATAATAATAATAATAATAATAATAATAATAATAATAATAATAATAATAATAATAATAATAATAATAATAATAATAATAATAATAATAATAATAATAATAATAATAATAATAATAATAATAATAATAATAATAATAATAATAATAATAATAATAATAATAATAATAATAATAATAATAATAATAATAATAATAATAATAATAATAATAATAATAATAATAATAATAATAATAATAATAATAATAATAATAATAATAATAATAATAATAATAATAATAATAATAATAATAAATTTCCCTTTCAAGCATACACAAATATATTCAATTTTCTAAAATCTGGGTAGCACATTTTGGCCTTTTGGGCCACATTCCTATTCTATCAAAATCTGTCCATACAGATAGCAAGTGTTTTTGTATTCATTTAAAACTTGATCTACAAAAGAACAAGTAACGATTATCTTCTACATAAAATTGATCATTCTTGTGCACTAGTCCAGATAAAAGAGGGAGACAATTTTCCTCATTTCTTTAGCTTCTTGACAAGTTTCCATGAGCAATCTGCTATCATGAAAGGCAAAGCAAATGACTTGCTGTACTTGTGAGATGATGTCCAGGTTACATAGCCTGCAAACAAGTCCATAAACAACTTGATGAGTCATCTTATCAACTAATAATCCTAAATCAGCAAAAAAGCCCATTTAGCATTTGAAACAAAATGTTATGTACCGGGATTCTTTGCGTCACATGAATGAAATAAAAATGATAAATGGATAGGTGCTATGGAAATTTGGGGAGTTTTCCTTCTCCTTGATTTTCTTCTTGATTTTTCTTTTATGTTTTATTAGAATAGCAAAGCTCCCTTTTATACAAGGGATTACATGCATATGAATGCAGAAAACAAGGAAAGGGAAATCCTAGAAAATCACTTCCTAAAATAGATTAAATAATGAAGGCATTAAAATCAAATCATAATAAACCCAATCAAGCAAATCCATCAACTATTACTCATCATTATTCTACTTGATTGCGCTTTTTATCTTTCCATAATATTATATTGGAGCATGCATCATAAACAATAAGCATAAAACAGCACATCAGATTAAGCAGAAAGAATTCTAAACAATAAACCATAAAACAGTATATTAGATTAAGCAAAAAGTATACAAACGAAGGGAGACTGTTAATTACCTGCCAGCTTCTATTAACGGGAGATGGTCATTGTAAGGTTTCTCTATAACATTTTTCACCTGAAAAGCCAAGAATAACTTCATTAGATATAGCCTTCAGATTCCCTCTCTTTTGGATATTTTATTCTGGAATAAGACAAAATAACTTTCTTATATGTTCAAACCCATTAGTAAGTGAAACCTTTTTTTTTTAAGATGCCATTAGTAAGTGAAACCTTTAAACTAAAGAAATATTCTTGTGAATGGGTTCTATAATACAACCTTGTTAGTTCAAAATGGTCTTACGTAGACCATACTTTGCACATTGGAAGCTGTACAAGAACATACAATTCAAAGAACTTGTTTTTACAACATTTTTCACATAGGCTGCAGACTCGGCCATGTTTACAATAAAAATGGGCGGAAATTAAGAGACCTAGTTCTTACTTTAGACAGTAACTCTTGGCTTTCAGGTGGCTGCCTACTGAGGCTTTGCGGCAATATAACAGTCAGTAGTTCTGGTTTCTCAGCACGAAGCGCACCTCTAATTACTGCAGCGTTTGTCCCTGATGCACCAGATGTAAAAATATGGTTTTTCTGGAAAAGAAAATGAAAGAATATCAATAAAAACTTTCATGACCACAAATTAAAATACTACGGTATAAAATATAAAAAAAAATAGAAACCACAAAAAGGTACTTCCTCTATTCCTTTTTGTTAGACACACCTTAGTGCCGTCCACAAATTTCTGAACACTTTCATAATTTGAGCTACACCAACTTTTTATTTTCCATATTATCCTTTTGTCTATCACTTCACTTTTTATTTTTTTGTGACTCACTAGAGGAATGAGATAATCGGCCAAAAGGTGGGAGAGGCAAGAAAACCGAGTGATGCACCTATCAGACGAGTTGAAAGGTGTAGACAAGAGGCAAGAAAGAGAGGGAGAGGAAGACCCAAACATACATGGATTAGACAATATGCTTCTTCTTGGGTTGGATGACAGTATGACTTTTGAGAGAGCAAAATGAAGGGCGGGTATTCGTGCGGCAGAGTGATCTCTTATCATCTTTTTCCCCTCATCTTTTTTCTTTCTTATGTTTTTTTTATCCTTTTATCTTTATATATATTGTTTTTTCCTTCCTATTATATCATTTTTATGTATTTCTTATTTGTTTTTATATTATATTTTTTATTGGGAAAATCGCATATATGGTCCCTCAGTTATCCACAAAATTAAAATCTCAGTTCTCAGATTGTAAATGTCACCCCTCAATTGTCCAAAATGTTGTAAATGTGGTCTTTTTGAGGGGTGAAATATACAATGTGGGCGAGAATACATTTCACCACTTAAAGGACCACATTTACAACATTTTGGACAATTGAGGGTGACATTTACAATCTCATAAATACAAGTCTGAGATTTTAATTTTGTGGTTAACTGAGGGACCATATATGCAATTTTCCCTTTTTTATTTATCATAGCTTATGTGTTTATCTTTCTTATCTTTCTTTTCTTTTTGTTTTTTTGTTCTGATATCATGTATCAATTCATGTTAGCCGACCCCAAAATCTCTTGGGACTCTTCAGTACTTTTTCTTCCTCTTAAAACTGTCTCCTTTATTTTCTTAAAAATGTGCTTGGCTCAATTGTATCTTACATTTTGGGACTGAGAGTACACTATCAAGATCATCATAATACCGTTATAACCAAGGCATAGCTAAGGATCTCAACAAGTTCTTGATGCATGAATGCCATATTCCGTGTTCCAAAAAAGCCAATATTTCTTGGACCTTGTTGTTGAATTGCTAATAATTCCTGCTAGACAACAAGTGTTTGTTAAAACTTCTTTACCCAATGATGAAAATTAGGAGTGCAAATTTAGGATGAGAGGACAAGATACCTGCAAGTAGTCCACATCAGGAACAGGCTTGTATTCTGCAACCAGAACTGTTCTTGATCCTTCAACGACAGATTGAGCTTGGGTTGGAATTTGACTGGCAACTTCTTCATCTGAACCAAACATCTGAGTTGCTTCACATTCATTTTCATTCCTTAGATCATCACAACTTTTTTTATGTCTCTGTTCATCTCCATGAAGCCACTATACCAGCACATAGAAAACAGAGGCCCCCTGGCAGTAAATAATTTATGAAAACCACCAGATGCATATATTGATATATAGAGAGAGAGAGGATTCGCAGGAGCCAGCATGTTCTCTTTTGCATGGAAGATCAAATACAATAGAATTTTGAAAGAAGCAAGCACCCAAACTGTAGATGAAGAATCAAATGAGATTTGATAAACATTTGATGGATGCTTGAATATAATACACATTTGTACTTCTGGAAGAGAAAAAACTCTACAAGATTACCATTTGTTGGATGCTTGAATTATACAAATTGATGAGTTTCAAGGAAGAAAGGCTCTTGCAAAGGTTGGAATATGGATTCCTCATCAAAATATTATACTTTCTATTCAGGACAATCTTAGCCTACTGGTAGGATGGAAGATATATGATAAGCAAATGCAGACCAAGATGATTAAAATTAGTTAGAGACTTAGAGCTTATGTTTCTATGACATAAAGATGATGAGTCTAGGATTTATATGCTATTAGATAAGCTCAAGGTTGTACCTGTGAAGAGCCAAATACGAAGTGTGTGTTTCCAGAAAATACTAGAGAAAGATAACAGAAAGAAAGCATGATAGAAAGCTCGAAGTAAAGAAAATATGGGGGAATAAAATAAAGGTTAAAAGAACTCAAAATATTCTTTAGGGAAAATCGCATATATGGTCCCTCAGTTATCCACGAAATTAAAATCTCAGACCTGTATTTTTAAGATTGTAAATGTCACCCCTCAATTGTCCAAATTGTTGTAAATGTGGTCCCTTAAGTAGTGAACTATATTCTCGCCCACATTGTACATTTCACCCCTCAAAAGGACCACATTTACAGCATTTTGGACAATTGAGGGGTGACATTTACAATCTCAGAAATATAGGTCTGAGATTTTAATTTCGTGGATAACTGAGGGACCATATATGCGATTTTCCCTATTCTTTATACTCTTTTATTGATTTGAGCCAATGTACATAAATATTTAAAACTTAAAATCGATGCAAATTTAAATAAAAAACAATCAATTTGCATTTTCCTTTCGACATTTTCCAAAGAAAAACCAAACATAAAACAATCATTTTTCTTTGCATTTTCCCCTTCCCCTTGCATATTATTGAATCCAAAAATACCTGATTAATTTTCTGCGTGATTCTTACACAGTTACTCATGTAATCTTTGCACTCCCCCTCAAATGGTATCGTAAAAAACATGCCCCAGTTCGCATAGAAATTAATGCGAAAAAATCCATAATTAAATGCACTGAGAAAATGGTAACTTTCATCACTTAATACTTCGAAAGCTTCACCAACTTTTGAGAAACAATCAACAAAGCCATAATCTGAACACTTGCCCGCTGACCCTGATCCACCATAGGCAGGTATTATCTCATTCTTATGGGCCATTTTCAACATCGCTTGCACAGATCATTATTGCGCTCTTAGGGTCAAAACTGCTGAACAAGCACTTGTGCACACCCTTGTTTGAGGTTAACACCCTACTAAGGACTGTACCCTCATATGGGCATCCATGCACTTTGTCATGTTAACACCTGTTCCGATGAATGCACCAAGCCTGTACTAACATCTGACTTTCCAACATATGTAATGTAATACTCTGCCGTTCCAAATTAATGGTAGCTTTAGGTCTATAGGAAACCATTATAAACTACCAACTTTTATGTCAATTAGTCATTGTTTAAATCCCCCTTTTATAGATTTATTATTGTAATTATCAGAACTAGTATTAGTAGTAGTAGTAAAAACATCAAGAAAATAGAATGCAATGCAACAAGGACAGGAAACAATCAACGACTAGCAAAGTATACATTCAGCATCCCTCATCTAGTTAAATGGCATTCTTAGCAAGTACACAAAAGGAATCAGGCTAACTAACTGCCAATTGCCTGAAATTCGACATGAATGGAGAAGGCTCCCTAGAAAAGATTCATACTTACGCATAAAAGGTCTCTTACAGCAACCCAATCTTAGGTTACACGAACTCAACATAAAAAAGCTAGATTTTTTAATTTTTCACCTGATCTACCACAACAGGAGACCCATCAACACAAAACACGAACACGAAAGAGAGAAAAAAATCCAATCTTTATGCCCAAGATAGGGATGAAGTAAGTGTGAAAGCGAGTGGGTGGGGGGGTAAGAAGTATACCATCTGTGTCCCAGTAGATGACCTTGGTGAGGCAGCCCATCTTCTTTGCGGGAAAGAAGCAGAGTAAGAAGAAAGAAACTGAGAGGAGATGGTGAAAGGAGAGCCAAGATTGACGGACGAATGAACAATTTTGGAGAAATTTGGAGGAAGTGGCAACCCAGGGAGCTTTAGTAATCCCAGTGAAGGACTACCCATTCTTTCTAGCTGGCTTCCTTCCTGCGACAACCCTTTACTGTTTTTCTTAAAATATTCTTACTGCTAGTCCTCCCCTGAACAGCTCCTGTATGCTTCTCACTGTTGGCCCTTTTCAAACCCCAGTTTACTTTGCCACAAACCCACGCGGCACGCGCAGGGGCTTTCGAAAATACAGGAGGAAAAGTCTGTCCTTTTCTCCGGACTTTTTAGTTTGCCAAACACAATAGCATTGGAGGGTCCGCTCCTTTGGATGTTTTGTTTAGACTTTTTCGAAAGACTAGACGTTTACCAGACCAGACTAATTCAGATCAGACCAGATCAGCAAATTTCAGTCCAAAAGAAAACATCATTTATACTACTTACGGAGTATAAAACTTTGGAAAAAACCGTTTCTATACGAAATCCAGACATACACGTTTTTACGCTTATTGTGCACAGAAAAAAATAGTTTTCACAGGTAAGTGTAAAAACGTGTATGTCTGTCTTTCGTGTACAAGAAGAATTTCTCTAAAACTTTAGACGTAAAGGCAACCGGGCGTAGCTCACCCAAGAGAGAGCCCCTGCTAGAATTCCAAACTAAGACCTGGTATTATGAAGCTCCACTCTCTTTCATCAGTTTAAAATCAAAGTTTAACTTACATCCTTTCAGATCCTTTCAAAAAAAAACTTACATCCTTCCAAATAATTGTTCGATCAGTTTTGGGGAGCCCACAACGTGGGGCGTCATGCTTAGGCGTAAAAGCAGACTGGAGCGTAGCTCACCTGGTATAAGGATGGTGCCACAAGAGAAATGTTTCGGGTTCAACTCCAAACAATGACTTGAGATGAATCTCACTTTCTTTCTATCATAGTGTTGTACTGTTGTAAAAAACTCAACTTACATCCTCTCAAATAACTATCCAATCGATTCTGAGGGGTCTCTGGAATGAGGTGTCATCCTTTTTTAGGTGTAAAAGAACATATTGGAGCATAACTAATTCCAAACACTCCAGATTAATAAAAAAGAGTGATTGACGAGTTGATAAAAAGAATGCTCTACTAAAAATGAAGTATTCTATAATGAAATTGGTATCAAAATCAAGTGTATTAGAGAGGCATACTCGAGTTTACATAAAATGAGTGAAAAGCGACATTGACTCCGTTTATAACAACATAAAACAACTTATATGTCAATATAATAGATCGCTTTTTATCAAAAAAATATACTATAAAAATATATCCAAAAGATGAACAATCAAACATATTTCAGAAAGATGGTACAAGAAAGATATACAGAAGTATGTATAAAGAAGCTAGGGTTCATTACGTTTATTCCTAATCCTAAATGGAGTGAAATGATGAAGGGATTAGGAATCCATATCAATATTTACTTAGATACGTTCTTTAGATTCTAAGTTCATAACCCTATTGATATATCCAGATACTAGGTGAGAGTATAAACGGAAACATTCTAGAATTGCAAATACATATAAAGTTCTGAATTCGTTTACTGATTTTATATTTCAGTTAGTATATCTTAATCTGGTCTTAATCTTAAAATCTTATAATTCTCAATGACAGTAAAGATATTTAGGATTGAAAAAAATGTTGGTGTAATGACTCGCTTTATGAGGTGATACATTTTGTTTTGCCCTATGTACTCTTTTAAAGGAATTTACTTCATCATTTAATTTCCGTCAATAAACCGTGTGTTGCAACGCTTCTGTTATCTAGCTTCCATTTAAGTAATACGAAATAAAATCTTATACGTAGTAATTGTCAATAACAGTAAGGGTATTTTAGGGTTCAAAAAAATGTTGGTGGTACATTTTGTTTTGCCCTATGTACTCTTTTAAAGGAATTAACTTCACCATTTAATAACCCGTGTGTTGCAACGTTTCTGTTATCTAGCTTCCGTTAAAGTAATACGGAGTACGAAATACTCCGTATTTGTGAGTGGAGAGATAGCTACTGCTCAACTTCCTTCAACAATTTGTCTTGTGTCCTCTAATTTGTTTTTGTTTTTATTGGCTCATGAAAGAGTACATTTTATGATTTTAATCTTATGGAATTTCACAATGCATCAGTACACTATTCTATGACATTAAAATTAGTTCTAGTATATACTTTTATTAGGCGTAGGCCGTAGGCATATCGGTTTTCGGTTCGGTTTTTTATCGGTTTCTGTTCGGTTTGGAACGGGTTGAGGAAATTAGTACCAAACAAAAATCATACTATTTTTTAGTTCTTTCGTTTTGGTTTTGTTATTTTTTAATAATATATGAAGGTTTTATTGAATTTATATAGTTCGGTTCGGTTTTGTTTGGTTTTATCGGCTTCGATTCCGTTCGGTTTAATACGGTTTGGAAGAAATACTATCAAACTCAAATCAAATTACATATGGTCCAGTTTCGGTTCAATTTAGTTCGGTTTGGTACGATTTGATTCGGTTAAACCAAACCAATATGTCCACCCCTAATTTTTATATTTATTTATGTTTTGATGTTATGTAATAATATTTCAGAATATATCTTTAATCTTTTATGATGATGAGTTTGAATGTATTAGGAATCTTTGTGATAATCTCTATATATTAAATGCGGTTTCATACTAAGACTTGTGCAATTTGAATTTATGTCATTATAAACTTAATTTGATAGAAAAAAATAAATTGCTTTCAAACATACTAGGTGTTTGTAAGTATGCCCAAATGATGTTATTAAACCTACTTGTGTTCTTCCTATATAAGAACTAGGCATACAAATTGTTGACACTTGCTCTTTTCAAATATGCGGCTGGTTTTGGCTTTGGTTGCAGCAACACATCAAGCCTTTACATTTTCGTCATTCTTATAATGTAAATATAAATCTTGTGTGCAATTCCAATAAAATTTAATTTTTTTAACTATACACAAAAGACATTGGGCATTTTCCAGTCGCGCAAAGCGCGTCACATGACATAACTAGTTGAAGATATAAGATGCAAAATTTAAATGATGTGCTAAAAAATTGCTACTTTGGGAGAGTGAGCAGACTTTGGGACATTTGTCTAATATAAGATAATACCGGAAACGATGGACTGTTGAAACAAAGATAGAAATCTCATTGAAAGATCTACAAGGGAAAAGAGCAATCTGGCTTACCCAACATGACAGGTTGAGGCTCATGAAGAGGTCGAATGTGTTGACGGACCCGGACCGAAGCATAGTTGGGATCTAGGGTTACCGCCCAAGGGGCATGACCAAGATAAGGATTGAGCAAGAGGATCGGGCTCGCCTTGGTTATTCGCCACAACTCCCTTTCTTTGCGGCCGCAACTTCAGAGTAAAAAACATTAAATGCACCTATACGAAGGTTTCGCCACCAATGAGAGTGTGTGAGTGAGAGTGTTATCTGTCGTTGCGAGAAATTGTGTTAAAGAATAAATAATATAGAAACTACATGCTTCTTCTAGCCGCTATTTTGTCTAATCTTTTCTCTTTTGTTTTTACCCCAAGGCAAGTAAGACGACTTAGAATGTTTTTACTTGGACTTACTTCAGTCTCAGACCAAACTAGTTCAAATTAAAACAGACCAAATTTCGATAGATGTAAAGTACACAGAGACCAAAGATTATTAGATTAGGCCATACCAGAACAGAAAAATTTGGATTAGCACATCTTAATATTTGTCTCACTATGCCAGTGTGTGCCACTAAAATTATTTCATATCATATTTGATAATATTTTTTAATTGTAATTCACTATTAATTTATTTATATCATAAATGTAATCCCAATCACATCATTTCACGTTTCTTAATCATTGTATTTCTTCTTCATATCACAACCTTAGTTGACTGGAGTAGTGTAAAACCGTAAATTATTGATAAAAGATTGTTTGACAAATTCATATTTTAAAGACAACATCACATCTAAATACAAAATCCTATGCATATTATTGGTCTGGTGAGGATCTGCATCACCCTTTGATTAGGGCTCTACTCTTTGATTAGGCTTGACCTGCTGGCACCACGATGTGGTGCAACCCCTCATGTTTGTTCATTGCTCAGTAGTAGAGCTCTGCACTGCCATAGTGAATTGTGGGGGTAGTGGGGCTCAGAGCGAGGTCGTAGGTGAATTTCTCGGCGGGGTGATTGTTGGTCTTATGGGGATCAACACCACCCTTTGATATGATTCCGGGCCTACTCTTTGATTAGGCCCGACCTGCTACACCACGATGTGGTGCAGCTCCTCATGTCCATCCATCGTTTAGTAGTGGGGCTCTGCATTGCTGTAGTGAATTGCATGGGTGCCCCATAGAAATCTACCTTCGTCACTAAAGTAATGTGTTAAATAGAGCGTGTTCACCTCCTTATCGGTATGGATATGACTGTTATTTAGCTATAAAAACTCTATAGTTAAGCGAGTCTAGGGGCAGGAAATCCCAAGGATGGGTGACCCACCAAAAAGCTTGTAAAAAGGGGCAAATGGATCCTATACATATGTCTAAAAAGTCAAATCTTGAAGTTTAGCTTGCAGACTTCCCTTATTCTTGCAACTTGCAAGATTTCCCTATTCGTTTTGGATCTCACATAGCCACTGCAATGCGGTCAATGTTATAAAATCAGTTCTTCTGCCTAATACGCCCCCGTCCCATAAAACTTGACCAAAATTGACTTGTACGTAGAATAATAAAATAAAAATTGTGTGGTTGATATTTGTGTAGGGAGAAGAGAGAGATAACTTTAACCACATATTTGTTACTTTAAAGGGAAAATCGCACTTTTAGTCCCTGAAATAGTCACATAAATGAAATGTTGGACCCGTATTTCTGATATTGTAAATGTCACCCCTCAATTGTCCAAATTGTTGTAATTGTGGTCCTTTAAGGGGTGAAATTTACTCTCACTCACATTGTATATTTCACCCCTCAAAGGACCACATTTACAACATTTAGGATAATTGAGGGACGACACTTACAAACTTGGGAATACAGGTCCGACATTTCATTTTCGTGACTATTTCAGGGACTAAAAGTGTGATTTTCCCTACTTTAAATGAAAATGACGAAGTTTTTTGGAACTGTCAAAAAAGGAAAGTTGGTCAAGTTTTATAGGACGGAGGTAGTACTACTACGTAATAAAAAAGAAATTTTATCAATTTAGAGTCTAAAATAAACATGATCTATCAATTCGGGGCCTAAAAGATGAAATGTATCGGTATAGGGATTGAATGATTGCAAACTATCAAAACACAACCTAAGTTGTAATGATTTTTTTAAATATTATTTAATTTTATTGAACTAATAAATTGTTGTGAAGAAAAATTCATCGAAAATTAGTAATGAAAATAATAAAAAAATTAAATTAATCATTCAGATTCTATACAGACACATTTCCTTTTGGGTCCCGGTTTTTTGTGAGTGTGGAAGAAATAGGCTTAAATTGATAACACACCATTCAGATAATGGGTAAAAGGACAAAAAGACCCCTGGCAACCGCCGACCCTCGAACCAGACTCAGAGTTTATCACCTCTAAAGAAGCAATATAACTTGTTGATCCATTATTGGACGCAAATGAGTCAAAGACGGTTAACGCAGACCTTTCGTCACCCGCATCCAAGTCCACAGTCTTACAATGAAATAAAACTCCAAGATAAATGAGCTTTTGAATCTTGGATTGATAAAATTCCAATAAAAATTAGCCAATCCGGGATATTCTCATCATCGTCATCATCCTACGACATCTTTCAATGACTGTACTTTACGGAAATCAAAGATTAATCTTGAGATAATTCGTAATTCCGAGATAAATGAGTGTTTTTTTTCTTATGGAGGCAATTCTGTGGAGGCGGTACGTGGTGAGCATCCTATAACTCATACCTAAAACGACGTCATTTAGGTTTAAACTTTAAATAAAAAACATGTGTGAACAGTACTCATGTACTTGTCTCAATTTTTAATGATGTAAATCACGCGTATTGAAATGTAACTTGGATTGCTGTGAAATGTAATCTTAGCTTGTGGAAAATGTAACTCGTGCATTGAAAGGTAACCTGCTTTACTCCCTCTAGTGGTCATTCTGCCACCTTTTATATATGAAATGTAAATCGCGTGTATGCAAAATGTAACTTCAAAAAAGTTGAAATGTAAATCACGTTTAAGCCAAATGTAACTTGTTGGGCAAATCAAAATGTAACTCACATATGAAAATGCAGCTCGCGCACATGGAGATGTAAATCGCGCATAAGAAAATGTAACTCGCGCACATGAAAATGTATCTCCGGGAATATTGTATAAATGTAACTCACACATATGAAAATATAAATCACACATATAAAAAGAAAGGATGACATAGATATTACCCCCCAACTAGGGGTGTAAATGAGCCAAACCGCTCGCTAGCGGCTCGTGGATCGCTCGGGAAAAGCTTGATTTGAGTTCGGTCATATTAAGCTCAACTCGAGTTCGGCTCGACTCAAATAGTTAACAAGCTCAATTCAAGCTAGCCTATTTATTATATATTTCATATATAATAATTATATATATAATAATTATATACTCCGTATGTACTTTTTTGGAATATGTATTCTAATTTAGGACGATTGCATTTTCAATACTTTTCACGTACTACGTAGTATATTATAATAGTACTATAATTACAAAAATAATAACAAGTACGTAGTATTATTATTATAACCATAATATGTAATAATTATAATATGTACCTGTAATATTTATTGACAGTAAAATAAAGAATAAAAATGTCAGTAAATGAGAGAGAAACTAAACATGAGAATGAATAAGTACACACATTATATTTTTCGTTCGAGTTCCAACATCTTATTCGAGTTCAAACCTATAAAAATTGATTAGCGAAACTTGACCCGAGCTCGAACCGAGATCGAATTGAGCTCAAGCCCAAATTCTTTAACTCGTCCAAGCTCGAGATCGAGCTCAAGCTCGTGAATTATTATCAATCTCAAGCTCAAGCCTACCCATGTTCGGGCTCGGCTCGTTTACACCCCTACCCCCAACTTTCATTGGACAAAAATATGACCCTTTTAAAAATTTCCAAAAAAGTTACCCATATGCTTCTATCTTCTGCCCAGCACTCTTCCGTCCAAACAACTCCCCTCCTCTCTGCGAGCTTATCTGCGTCCATCGTCGCATCAGGAGCCATACGCCGGAGCCTCCCAATCACGTTGACCGAGAGAGCTTCCCGTTGTATCGACCGCCACCTCCGACGCCTCGCGTCGTCGCCTCCCACCGTCGTTGCATCATGTTTCTTCTTCATTGAAGGTTCCATGTACAACGTGAGAAGCTTGGCGATGCCTTCATCTACGTATCCAGATCTGCGGCGGCGATGGCGGCGGCTAGATTAACAAGTCGGCGACGGTGGCGGGACTGGCTGCGCCTGGGGCAGGGAAGAAGGTCTGCGCATGGTCTTGGGGAAGCTTTGGTGGGGGCGGAGAGGGACCGGGGGCCGGAGGTTGGGGCTGAGGGCGAGTGGCTTGTGGGGGTGACTGGCGGTGACAACCGGCGACGGCCGGGTCACTGCGACAGTGGCAGGGGAATGGGGATTGGGAGGGTAGGAGCAGTAGGAGGATTGGCAGTGTCGGTGGTACGGAGGTGCCGACGGTGTCGGGTGTCACTGGGCGGTGGCTGTGTCACTGTCATGGTGTCATTATCGTGGTGTCATTGTGATCGGCGGTGGTGATCACCAACGATGGCGGCAGTGACAGGCAGTGGTGACACGAGCGATGATGGCGGTAGTGACATGGCGGCAGTGACATCCCAAAGTGACATGAAAATTGGGCAGTGGCATGACTTTTTGGCTGTCACTTTATGTTAGTCATGTTTTTGTCCAAATGTAAATATGGTCTCATTTTTGAAAAATAGCTTTAATTTAGTAATATTAAGGGAAAACCCCCTTCTAAAAATGTAATCTTATGTTTCATCAAATGTAAATCGAAATAAACAAAATCAATGTTTTAAAAACCCACTAAAAAGCATATAAAAGTGATAGAATATATTATAGAAAAAAGTGGATGATTATAAAAAATATACTACGTATATTACAAAAAATGTATAAATGTAAAAAACATTACAAAAAAATAGTGTATGAATATGAAATGCAATATATTGATTTTATTTTGATTAATAAACTTGTTGTTATGAACTGATAAAGAATAATAAAAAAAAGTAGATTGAGTTGTAATTCAAGTTGAAGATAAAGAAAAGTAAAATTGCAATTAAATTTTTAGTATTTTGATGGAGATGGGAGAAAAAATTGAAGAAAAGAAAAATAAAGAAGAAGAAACGAGGAAAATGAAAAAATGGTGCACTGCAAGGAAGAAAAAGAGAAATTATAAATTTTTTATACGGCATATTGGGATCGGTACATCATGCACACGGTATTACGATCCCCGATATAATTTTCCAAAGCTAATAGTAATGCTCTTTGTTTGAAGCTTGCTATTAATTTAACTAAAGCTCAACCTTCTCTAATTAAATTCTGTCTACTGAAATAATATTTGATCTACTTTACAACCTCAAAAATTAATAGAAATAATTTCATAAATATGACTAAAATAAAGATGATTTACAAAAATGTGACTAGTGACTATGTTACGGTAGTAATGAAATCTTAGTAATTTATGTTCAAATTTTCAACTTAAGTTACCATGAGACTACATTAATGTAATTATTAGTCATATTTGTGAAAATAAGTTTTATTTTACCCAAAGTAATAAGACTCTAGAACACGATGGGTATGTGTCCCTAAAATTTGATATGAGCAAAGTTCTAATAGAGTGGAGTGGTCCTGTTTACGGTAAGTGATGAAAAGTATGGGGTTTGATCGGAGGTGGGTGGATTTGATTATAATATGTGTTTCTTTTGTTTCTTACTATATCCCTTTTGAC
Source organism: Cuscuta epithymum (assembly GCA_945859915.1). NCBI lineage: Eukaryota > Viridiplantae > Streptophyta > Magnoliopsida > Solanales > Convolvulaceae > Cuscuta > Cuscuta epithymum. The sequence continues at coordinate 826,212 of CAMAPF010000916.1, forward strand.
AAACATATTTGAGGTCTTATTAGTCCCAATAGAGGGTTACGGTAAGGGGATCAATTGTCACCATATCTTTTCATTTTGGTGGCGGATGGGCTTTGCGCACTAGTCAACAAAAAGACAACGTTGGGACTAACGAATAGTGCGACAAAAGCCAAAAATGCTCCTAAGATTACACATCTCTTCTTTGCAGATGATACTTTCCTATTTTTTAAAGCCAATGATGGAGAATGTGTGGCAGTGAAGAACATCCTTCATTGCTATGAGAACTTATCCGGTTAAGTCATTAAATATAATAAATCTAACTTGCTTTTGTGAGCAAATGTTGATGAAGGCTTACGTGGAATGGTGTCCAGAGAGTTGCAGGTCACTAGAATGAAGAACAATATGAACTATCTTGGCGTGCCATCTTTGGTGGGTCGGAAGAAACGGGAGATCCTGGAGTTTCTAAAGGAAAGAGTGTTGAAGAAAATTCAAAGCTAGAATAATATATTCTTATCTCGAGCGGAAAGTAAGGTTTTGTTGAAGACATTGATCCAAGCAATGCCAACTTACACTCTGAATGTGTTCCTTTTGCCGCCGGAGCTTTGTGAGGAAATTGAGAGATTGGTGAGTGTATTGGTGGCGGGAGGAAGAATTGTATGGAAGGTGAATATGTAGGAAAACTTGACAAGCATTGTGTATACCAAAGAGTAAAGGATGCTTGAGATTTAGAAGTAGAAGGTTAATAGAATTTAATGTAGCCATGCTTAGGAAGCAAGCTTGGAAGGTTAAAATTGATACGAGCGCGCTGGTGGGTAGAGTTTTAAAACTCACTATTTTCCCAACTATACATTTTTTTACAACTCAAGTAGGAAGTAATCCGTCATTTTCTTGGAGAAGCATAATGGAGGCTCAAGCTGTAATAGCTAAAGGCATTAAATACTGCGTTGAAAATAGAAAAAGCATTACAATTTGGGGGGACTCGTGTTTACCTGGGGAAAATTTCAGAAAGATAAATTCTAGGCAACCATATTGTGTTAAAGATATGAATGTAGTATTTTTAATTCATGACTCGGAGAGAACCTAAATTGTAACAAGATTATGAGAGCTATTTGTGGAAAGAGATAGATAACTTATCCTTTGTATATCACTCGATCCGAAGCTACTACATGAGACTTGTAGGGGAGTTTAACCCCATGTAATGAATTGGAGTGGACATAGGTGTGGAATGTGCACATCATGCCCAAAGTAAAGCAATTTATTGGCAAGTCATGGGTGGCATTTTACTACGACAGGAAATTTAAGGCAATGACGTATATTGATTTCAGCAGAATGTAAGATGTGTAATGCAGTAGAAGAATGAGTGCAACACTGTTTCAAACTTGTAGCAAAGCACGAAAGATTTGGGTGTGCGTTTTCAGAAAGAAGCTTATTTCTTAGGGTGGGTACAACATTTCTTCGAGGGTTTGAAAGAAGAGAATACTTGCAATTTTGTCATGTGTTAATGGAGTATTTGAAAGCATCGCAACAACATGGGTTGAAAGGGAGATGATTGCTCCAGTAGAGGCATTATTGCAGGAGGAGCTGGAATGTTGAAAGCTTGGCGTGAGGCACAACAGTGGGTAGGGAGAACAATAAATGGGTCAAGAGGTGGTAGGATTAAGTGGATCAGACCGAAGGGGAGTGAGTTAAAATAAATGTGGATGCTGCGGTGAACCAGGATAGGGGATTCACATGTGAAGGTGGGTTGCTAGGATTTTAGAAATGAGGAGGGGTCCTTTTTATGAGCCCGAAGTGCAGCGGTGCGAGCGGAATAGTTAGCTAAGGAGACAGAGGTTGTGTGGGTTCAAGAGGCAATGGTCGAAGCACTTGAAAGTGGCTGGACACGAGTGATTATAGAGGCCAATGCTTCATTGGTGGTCTCAGGATTGGCCGGGGAAAAGAGTTGTCATATTTTGACTTTAACTTAGATGATATTCATCATTTGTTAGGCTCTAGTTCAAGTTTTATTTTTAATCATTGTAAGCGGGCGTTAAATCATGTTGCTCACATTCTTGCTAAAGTAAATGTGACCGGGTAATATGGTCAATTAGTTATGCAGAACCACTAGATTGTATTACGAGCGAGATGATTAGTGATTTATTTAATTTAATATACTCTCTCCGTCCCATTGGACTTTGTCAGCTTTCCCTTTTTTATTGTTCCAAAAAACTTTGTCACTTTCTTATTAAAGCAACTAATATGTGGTTCTGCACATTTCTCTCTCCTCTGCACAAATTTCAACCACACATTTTTTACTATTCTTAATTCTCACCTACTTTACATTTGGCAAAGTCCAACGGGACGGAGGGAATAAGTGGTAATTTTTCATAAAAACTCTAGAAAATGATAGAAAATGGATACACAAGTCACTAGGTGGCGGAGAAGGCAACATGAACATTGCTAGTGGAGAAAACTGACACAAAGCACAAATATACATAGTACAAAAGAAGAAATTAAAAAACTAAAAAAAACGCTGCACTGACTTTTTAACTTTTAGCCGCTTGAATTCAATAAACTATGCAAACCAACAATTTACCAAACAATAATTTTAGAAATTTAAATTTTAAATGATCAATTCGTTAATTTTATTTTCACAAAGTCAAAAATGGTGACAAGTCATTTTCCAAACGACTTTTTTTTATACTGGAAACTGACATATTATATTAAATCAAAACTCGCACTACAATCAGGAGAATTGCAAACAATAAAGTAACCATCCGGCACTAACCTCCCTCTAGACAAACATAACCATAAGCCCACCGCCCCCTCACTTCTTTATCAGACATAGAGTAGTCCACCCCAAAAAGAGCGAGAATAATCGCTGAATATGTGAGAGCTTTGAGGCTATTAGTGGCTGAGTCAGCCTGATTCGCTCTCAAAAGAAATCTTGCAATTAAGGTAAACCAATCTAAGAACCTACCAACCTTATTATTTGACCTAATAAAAACAAAATAAAGATTAGCAAACAGAACATAGCAAAAATTAATAAACTTCAGCTGGTGGAACCGCGGAACCCATTCTTCAGGCGTTGTCTTCCAAACCCTAGTCACACAATTCTGTAAGGTGTTAGAGACTGTATAACCAAGCTCTATTCGTCGATCCAACTCCGCCGAAATTTTTGGTCCGTTTTTGACAAACAAGTTTTCCGTACAATTCTGTACAGATGGGTCGTACGGATTCCATACAGTTGGGCCGTACGAATTATTTTCCCCTTTATTTTTGGCCGAGACTCCTAGTTGGCTTAGGGGTAGGTTTTACTCTCTATAATACAAGCTCTCTCCCTTTGTAATCCCTTGGATCCGAAAATAGCAATAATATTCCTGGTTTGGTAGCGCCCCCAGACGCAGTTATTCGTGGCGAACTAGGTTACCAAATTTCATGTGTTCTTTAATTGTTTTTCGTGTTGCGTAAATTAATTCCTAACAAATTCTTCTGTGGTGGCGGTTCACAAGGGGGACAAATCATCCACATACCATCTTCTTCCTCCATCACCTGAGACGGTCAAAACAACTGCGTTGCCCCCCCAACAGCTGATTGGAGCCCAAATTCGCCCCCTTTAACCGGGAGTCCGGGACCCATACCACCAGCGTTCCACCCGGATCAAACACAGCTGGTGCAGCTCCCAACTCAGTCACCATCAAAGCCAAAATAGCCAAACCAAGCATCGAAAATTCGAGTCTCACAACCCTAGTTGTCTCAGATCCACAGTCGCCTTCGAAACCACTGAAAGCCATTGACACCTCCGTACGTCCTGCCGTCCTGGTTCGTTGAGATTTGGAGTATATTGCTTATGAACCAGTGATAGACTCCTCTGCTGATTGGTGCTGCTGTTGGGCTCCAATATGTCATCCAAGAACACTGCTAGTGCCAAACTTTGTCGTGCTTCGCTGCTGTTGGATGTCGTCACAACTATCGACCAAGCCTTGCGGACGAATGAATTTTCGCCGCCCGAAAACCTAGACACTTTGACCTACCCGTCCGTTTTTCCCAAATGATTTGTCACCCAATGAGTTTAGGAAAATGATGTTTGTACCCACTTTTATACCCACTTTTGTACCCACTCATGTTTGTGAAGTTATTTTTTTTGTTTGTGAATTCTTTCATAGACAAAATATGTTTGTGAAGGAATTCAAAGATATATTTTGTCTGTGAACTGACTTCACAAACAAAAAAATAGCCTTCATAAAGGTGGGTATAAGGTGGGTACAACAAGCATGATTGATAAGTTTATTTGGGATTTCTAACCAAGCATAACAGTAATTCAATATACTTTACAAAACACCACAAAATTATCTCAAGAAACCAAATTTTCCATAGATAAGTTTATTAATCGGTTTGGTCAAACTTGGTCCACATTTGACCAAAATCACAAACCTGGACGGTCAAACTCCCTGATTCCGATCCCCGTCCTTTACGCTCTGCCGTCCGCACAACCGTGTGAAGATTGAAGAACGATCATCAGGTCAATATTCTCATGAGCCGCTTTATCTTCCTGCTCACTGTAAATTTCATAGGGTTTAAGAATGGTTCGAGGCAGCGGCATTAGAGGCCAACTCTTGGTCTTTTCTCTTGGTACCTGTAGTTTTATCACAAGGGAAATTCGAAGGGATGGGAGAATTATTTCTTTAAATCCCACCTGGCTGTGCACGAGTCATTCTCCGACGATCCATTTTCCCACTCTTTGAGCCACTCTCATCCCTCCGAGTCTCACAGACAATTTTAAAAACAGGTGGGGTTCAATGTTTCCTCAATTGAAGTATGATTTTTTCTTCTTACCATTACTCATACAACTTGGTTACTTGTACTAATTTTAACTACTGATCTTTATTACGTAATAGAAGAAAGAATGCGGCTTTCATCGCTGTCTCAAGAACCCACAACACCGGCGGGCTATGTGTCCAATCTCGGCTCCTTTCTGTTTGATTACTCACAAAAGTCCATCAGCCGAAATTTCACTTCTTGTAATGTTTTGTCTAACCACTTGTACTTCAGTGATTTGCGGGGACGAAGCTGCATCAGCAGGCATAAACACCGGGTATTGTGTCTGAGTACACAGGGAAGTGTTTCTGCTAGGCTTGGCAAGGCGCTAAATCTGTTTAACAGAGCTGTTAGGCTCCATTCTGAACAAATCCCTCTTGGGTTTGCTTCAATTCAGGACGGCTCTGTTGAGTGTAATGGGTTATCCGGGGATGGGAATGGAGTGTTGGAGGATGAGGGGATCTCAACCAGTGGGGTTCAAGAGGATGGTCCTAAGAAGGTGCTGATTTTAATGAGTGATACCGGAGGGGGCCACCGTGCCTCGGCAGAGGCCATTAAGGCGGCCTTTAATCAAGAGTTTGGTGAAAAGTATCAGGTTTTGTTGTTATCGATTCCTTCAAGTTATTAATCAAGATTTTGTTGTTGATTCCATATATGTTCACAACTTATATTCCTTCCAGGTAATTGTATGTGATCTGTGGACTGAACACACTCCATGGCCATTTAACCAATTGCCCAAAAGTTACAGTTTCTTGGTTAAACACTCTTCTTTGTGGAAAATGACTTATTATGCTTCAAGTCCTCGTTTTATTCACCAACCCAATTTCGCTGCAACTTCAGCTTTAATTGCAAGGTAAAACCTGGACTTTCTCAGTATATTTCCATTAAGTTTGACAATCATTATTCTATGCTAGACTGGACTATTCTGTTACGGTTTTAAAGTGCTGGTTTCTTTGTTTGAAAAGATTAAGATAAGATCTAGAATTGTTTTTTTGTAGTCAAGATATGTATTTCGTTAAAGATCAGCTTCTGTTATCACATTCTTGATTATTTAGGGCTTGTTTGGTTTGGGGATTTCAAAGTGATGGGGAAGGAGGGAATAAATCATATTTTACTAATTTATCTATATTTGTTAGTTTTAGACTAGAAATAACTATATGAGTAGTTATATTTGTATCTATACATAGTTTTTAATTCCACACTTTATTTTCAATCATCTAAATTTAGAAACTATTGAAAATATAAATATCACCGTCAATAAATTCCCGAAACCTACAAACCCTTGCAGCTCTAGTTTTTATATTGAACTGTTTCTAGTTAATGATCTATGGTTTAAAATGTAATGAAAATGTATAGTTTTTTATTAGGGCATGTTTGGCACAACTAGCTGAAAAGATACTTTTGTGAGCTTTTTAATAGCCGTTAGATTTTAGTGACTGAAAAGATCTTAAAAAGAAAAGGTGGTAGCTGTTTGATAAAAAGCTGACTGTTTGATTTAGTTCGGTTTGGTATACAAGCTGTTAGGATTAATTAATACTAAAAGTCACTAGCTTTTCTTAGATGCTACTCCCGGTAGCATCTCAAAAAAGATCTTTTAATTTTTGAAAAGCTCTTAAATATTGTCATGCCAAACACACAACTAGAAGCTTTTAGGAACTTTTTGAACAGTACAAAAGCTAGAAGTCAGGGACTTATGCCCGTCAAACATAGCCTTAATCTTCACTCAAGTTCCAATCATTTAAATTTAGAAACTATTTTTAAAAATATATATCACCGTGCCTTCCCACATCTGAAATCCCCAAACCAAACACGCCCATATAGTTCTTGTTAACTTGTCTATGTTTTGATATTGAATAGTTTCAAGATGATGAGCTATGGTTCATAATGGAATGAAATATGACAATAGTTCTGGACTCTTTATCATTTTTTTGAATTATTTTTTGTTGAGCAATTAGCTCTTGATTCTTGGAGTCCTTTATTCTGATTTTTCTGTAGGGAAATTGCTAAGGGTCTTATGAAATACAAACCTGATATTATCATAAGTGTGCATCCTCTTATGCAACACGTGCCACTTCGTGTTTTGAGGTCGAAAGGTCTCTTGAACAAGATTGTGTTTACTACAGTTGTGACGGATTTATGCACTTGCCATCCAACATGGTATGATTAATAATGGTTGTTTTACTGTCACGGGTTGTCAAACAGGTGTTTCATATATTTTTTGTTTCTTTTGTAGGTTTCACAAGCTTGTAACAAGGTGCTATGCACCTTCTGATGAGGTAGCACACCGAGCTGTTAAAGCAGGTCTTCGATTTTCTCAAATTAAAATATTTGGGCTTCCAGTGCGACCATCCTTTCTCAACCCTGTTCGGCCTAAGGTGATGTCAAATACATATTATCCATTGCCTTTTAGTGTTTGTCACTGATGTTTTATTTCTTGAAGAAGTAAAACTTAATTGTGCATTTCAAATACTTTGTAAAACCTTTTAGAAGCATATCTTATCTTAAATTAAAACCTTTGATCATCTAGCGTGTCTATACTTTGTTATACCTCTATGGCCCAAGGCTGTTCAAGTCATTATCCTTTTTGTCATTTTTTTTTGCAAGATGTTTCGTTTTTAAGTAATCAAAGTCAATTATATTGTGTGTTTCAATCTGTATGAAAGTTTAACAGTACAAGAAATATCATAATTTTTAATGTCCGTGTTATGGTTTTTGAAGTCATAGCTATTGACTTTGATGTTTAATTGTGATTAAATTATCTTAAATTACAAAATAAAAATACTTGTGAACAATACATTTTAGGTGATACTTATTATTTAACTGACAAACATTATGGACACGTTATGTACTTCTGTTCAAAGATGAACATTGAAGGACGTAGAAGTCAAAACATGAAGGGCGTTCACATGGCTTACATACAACAATGCGTCCATGTGTGTCAAACCCTTTGCTGCGTATTTTTAAGAATACGTTTTCATTGAAATCTGTCCAGGCTGAACTAAGGGATGAGCTTGGTTTGGATGTAGAGCTTCCTGCAGTACTTCTAATAGGTGGTGGTGAAGGAATGGGTCCAATTGAAGCTACTGCTCGTGCACTTGGAGATGCACTCTATGATGATAAGCTTGGGGAACCAACAGGTCAGGTCCTTATAGTATGTGGGCGTAATAAGAAGCTTGCAGACAAATTGGTTTCCATTGACTGGAAAATTCCAGTCAAGGTGTGTTTATGCTCTTCCTTCTGTTTTCCTTTGTTTTCATAAAAATGCAAACATTTTGATTAACAACCTGTCAACCTCATGTTTTCTAGACATTTATAAAACCTTACAGACAAATTGGGTGGAGAGGCAACACTATACGCAGCATATGCGTTGAAGAACACAATGATATAGTGAGAGAAGAAAGGGAAAAGAGTTAAATAATAGGATAAATAAAAGAGAGGCACAAGGCTATGTTACAGCCTACAGGAACCGGACCGGACGGGGCGGGTCAATTGGGAACTTGGCGACCCGACACCTAGACCGGTCCGGTTGACAGCCAACCCAGAAATACACTAAAACCCACTATTACTCAGTAACCCATTGGGACCCGGATCGGACCCGGAACCAGCCAAATCTGGAAATCCCAGAAAAATACGAAAAACCCGCCCAAATCCAGAAAATCCCGGAAAAATACGAAAAACCCGGCCACAAATTAAATTTTGGGGCAGCAGAGAGCCAGAGAGTCAAACTCCCATTGCTTGGACGTAAAGAACACTCCGTAATCCATTGGACTGCAAGGGCCAGTGGTTATACCTCGTTCTTTATGTGTAGTTATCACATTGATATACCATTTTAAGTTAAAAACTAATTTTAAGTATTAATTTATACATAATAAGTATAAAATTTATTATTGTTATTATTGTAGTACCAAATATCTATAAAAAAAATTCTAAAAGTTGATGCCTGTAAGATTTTGTAATAAGTATAGTTAGTCTCACATTTTTGAAAAAATGTGATATTTTTTTGTTTGTGATATTCTTAAATATTATTCTAAAAAGGTAATCATGTCAAAATTATTTTATAAATAAATGTATGTAGAATCAAATCAAGGCTTGAGGCTTGGATGTATAAATTTTATATACATTTATAAAATTATTTTATAAATGTATATAAATTATTTTAGCCGACCCAAAATCTTTTGGGATTAAGGCTTGGATGTTGTTGTTGTATATAGAATCAAATCAAATAACATTATGGCTATACGTAGGACTTACTGTACTTTAAGATATTATGAGTGTGTTTTCAATGCTTACTAGTATTTTAATAATTTGATCATTGTGAAAAATAATTACCTTTTATTTTTATTTTATATTTTATTATATTTATATTGAATAGAATAATTTATAAATGTTGACCGGGTTGACCTGCTGGGTCTGGGCTGACCCGTGACCCAATCATTTGTACGGGTCGCTCACCGGTCCGATTCTTGTAACATAGGCACAAGGGCTTTCTCAGAGAAGATTAAAAAAAGGACGAAATAAAAAGAAAAACAATACAATAAAATAACAGAAAAGAGACATGTTTCTGGCCTCAACACTTGTTAACCCGTTTTAGCAGGTCACCTTTTCAGACACTTCTGTCATGGGTAGGGATCCTTATACTTGGGAACAATTTGAGTTAATCGATAGTACATACTCTGTATTAATTAGAGCCCATGGGCAATAGTTGGAATTATTAATACCAGCTTTCCATTTTTTTTATTTATATAAAAATATATGTACTCATCTGTGGTGCACCGTGCACCACCGATGAAACACCATCAGACCATTAAATCTTGAACCTTGAAACTAGCGCTTAATTAGTTCAATGATTTGTTGTTTCGTTATAAAACCTTAATTTGAATAGATCTTTTAAGCAGCTAGTTCCAAACCGTGACAAGTTAGATTTGCCTTATACGTATTTTATGTTCAGTATATGAAGGTATTAATAGATGTCCAGTTTAAACGTTCAATTTTAATCTATGTGGTCTAGGTAAAGGGATTTGTCACAAAAATGGAAGAGTGCATGGGAGCTTGTGATTGCATTATATCTAAGGTAATGTCTTTATCATAATCAGTCCTGTCCACAAAGATTTGGCAAAACTTTATCATTCTGAAAGGTTATTGGTTTACAGGCTGGTCCTGGAACTATTGCAGAAGCAATGATTCGTGGGCTCCCTATAGTTTTAAATGACTACATTGCTGGCCAGGTGATTGCTCAACTCTCCAACTTTCCCAGCTAAATTTAGAGTTTTTATTAATTGATAGTAATACTTCTTAGCCAACTACTTAGTGCATAATCTACATAATTTAATATTCAAAACGTAGTCAAATTGGAGACTAAAACAATAAATGTGTAGCAAAAATTTGGTTAGGGTGAATATTATTTTCTTTTATAATTAATCTCTTTCCCATCCGCAAAAAGCAGTTGAGAGATTTAGAGGACCTATATTTCAATTTCAAACGTAGCTGTTGTATTTAATACATAAGACATAGTATATGCAATTGTGATAATGCATTTGTAAACAATGAATTTGTTGGATGTGATTGTCTTTATTGGGCACCTCAATGAGGTGCCTGTATGGCGAGATGAGGCCAAAGTGAAAAATTATAAAATTTGGAAAAATGAAATTTAAAACTTGAAATTATTTAATTTCGGTCTCGTCGCACTAACATTGCATTGATAAACGCTTAGGAGTTTGTGATACTGCTGATCATAAAGTTACCACGTTTTTGTGCAGGAAGCGGGGAACGTGCCATATGTGGTGAACAATGGTTGCGGGAAATTTTCTAAGGTTCCAAAAGAGATAGCGAACATAGTTAGTCAGTGGTTTGGACCTAGAAGAGATGAACTGGAAGCGATGTCTCGCAACTGCCTTCGGCTGGCTAAGCCAGAAGCTGTGTTTAAGATTGTCCGGGATATGGATGAGCTTCTCACTGAAAGAAGGTTTTCTCATCAGTATTGTCCAGCTTAATTGTAGTACCTTTGACCTTGCACAAAGTCCATATCAATCAATTATCTGGCTGGAATGGGAACACCCCAAGTTTGTCTCCGAGAAGAATTTATATTTAGGGGTTAATCTTTTATATGTATACAAACCTTAACAGAGCTCTTCCATCTGAATGATACATTTGTCTCTTTATTCCATATTATTCCAATAAAGACTTTACGACCAAAAGTCGTTTTTGAGAAATTTGGTATAGCACTGGCGAATGTGTTAAATTTATAGAGTGCCTATGGTGTAAAACTTAACTGCATAATGATAGTAACGTTACACAATGACAAATAACTTTTGTACACTGCTCTTACATTATTATTACACAATAAAAAATACTCTTTGCTTCTCTCATTTACTCCTCTCATTTTGCTCTTGTTCTTCTCTACCTTTTTGTTTACGTTTTTTCATTATTACTTGCATAAAATCCATCTCTATTTCTGTTTTCCCGTCGTTCTCATTATCATTTGTTTTGCGCACCTACACACACTTATACTCCGTATTTCTCACACGGACAATTGAAATCGATCACACAAACAATTAAAATTGATTCATTATACAAACAAGTGGATATTTACTCCCCGTCCCCTATCTTTGTCTTATTTTACATCCTTAATTCATTTTACTAAATTTGTCTCCCACCATATTTGGTAAAATTTAGATAGTTATAATTCATTTTTTATTTTATTTACATTTTATCAATTTACTATCAATTACACATTTTTATTTTCAAGAACCATACCGCTCCAAAGGTAATCTTTATTTATGTACTCTCTCTTCTCTCTAGTGATAGGAACCCTCACGGCCGTCTCCCCTTTTGTAGGGGTTGAGATTTTCCGTCGCCCCTATCAATATGGACTTGGAGCAACAAATTATACTGATTTTATATGTTCTAATGTTTGGGATTGCAACGTCGGAGGAGATATTGTTGGCGGATAAACGAGGTGCGACTGAGAGGTTGTATCGAGACTGGATCGTGAAGCCTTAGTCGGCCATTCCGACGGTGGTGGAGTTAGTATTCACCCATATTGCCAGAGGTCTTCCTCCTCGGGAACCACCTCCATACAAGGAAGAGCTTTGTGGAAATATTTTATTTCAATATTATTTTCTCTTTAGTAGCAATTGTTTATGTTTTAGTCTGAGTGGATTTGGTTTGATATCGGTTCTGGTCGTTTTAGACCTAAATTTGCCTATTTCATGTTTAGTGAGTCATGTTACTTTGTATGAGGTGGCTGACTCTAAGTTTACTCAAACTTAGAGGTGGCTGACTCTAACTTTACTCACATAATAGAAATGGATCCGTTACCAGTTGAGTGCCAATGGTGCAACACTACTTGTAGTTATGGAACTAACAAATTTAAGCAGGGATGAACATAGTTTTTTTTTTTTTTTGAGAAAACATAGTTTATTTAAGAAAGAGCAATCTTTTAATATTATCCTGAATTTTTTATTTTTAAATGTTCTATAGTGAATAATATATTTAATTTGAGTGGTCCTTTTTTGTTTTGAAAGCATATTCAATTTTCTCTCTCCAACTCTCCTATCATAATAAAAAATTGTTTACTCATGTCTAGGAGTGGGAAAAACCGAACCGAAACCCGGAAACCGACCCTGGACCGACCCGAATTATGATCCCGGTCCGGGTTTTTTCTTTTTAACCGGCTCGAATTTAAAAAACCCGGACCGAACCCGAAATTCCGGGCTCATTAACGGGCCTTAAAATCTATAACCCGATCCGGACCGATAAAAACCCGAAACAATTAGCTTTAATATAAAATTAATATAATATATGAATATAACTTTATAAATATTTCCTAATATATGATTATAATCACAGTGCATTAAAAAATGATTTTGCAACTTTTAGTGACTACAAATATGTTCAATTTGTTTAGCGTAAGCGTAATGACAATGAAAATATATTTATAGCAACTATAGTCACATTTTATCTATAAATTTTATTTCGTAATATTTTTAAGAAACCTATATTATTTATTTACATGCATCTTAAATAAAATATTAAGATAATTTTCTTCTTTGGATTTGAATTGTTGGTGATTTTGGAGACTAATATATGTGTTATTATTTGCGATTTGTATTTTTGATTAATTTTGTTTGAAAATGGGTGTTAAAATATAAAAGAACAATGAGATATTTCAAGTTCGGGCTTTAATCGACCCAACCCGAACCGAACCCGGGCTACCAAAAACCCGACTCGGATCGAATATAATGGGCTTTGTTCCGGTCCCTAATTTCATAACCCGGGACCTTCCGGGTAATTCCGGGTTTAACAAAAACCCGACCCAGACCGATCCCACCCCTACTCATGTCATGTTCAATAAACTTATACTCCAAGTTGCAATATTCCATATCACCCATATGCATGATTCAAACCAACATACTTCGTATATTAGATGAAGCCACAAGTTTTATTGAAATATGAGAGTCGATTAAATTGGAACAATTTAGAATCCCAGTTGAAATATTCCATATCAACCATATGCACGATTCAAACCAACATACGATAGTATAAAACTTGGATTACAAACTCTATGATCGAAATAAAAGCTTTTAATATATTCTCATGTCTGTGTCAAATAATAGTGCAAATGATCTTTGACTCATACGAAGTATATAACTGAATCTTATGTATATGATTTCAAATGCTTAATTGATACATTTTACATGTAGTGATCTCTATGAAATCTTGTGCAATAAATAAATAAATATATAAACAGTTGTTATACCATGGGAGCGGTGCATGGTGAAAATCTTGCTCTCACACTCATATGCAATGTAAATTGTGTGCATCAACATGTAACTCCAGGCTAATCAAAATGTAAATTACACACATTCAAATGTAATTCATTGAAATGTAAACTGCTTTGATTCAAATGTAATCTGGGAACAAGTCAGATGTAATTTGTGAATGTAACTTTAGCCTATTCAAATGTAACTTGAGAACAAGTAGATGTAACTTGTGAAATCAACATACAAGAGAATGGAAAAATTCAAATTCTAAATTGGAATAATACACAACCCTGCTAAATCAAATCAAAAGAATTTGCTTTCAATTTTAAAAGGATTATGCATAAATCTTCCTGAAACAGCAAACTTCATTCGTTCACTAACAGAGAAAGAAGAAAAGAGAAGGACATGGGGGAGGAGAAGGAGAAGAAAGAAGAAGAAAGCTTATCTGTACTGCCGCCCGCCGTTAGCCATAGATCAGTCTAATAGCGGCTTCTTTTTTTCTAATCTCTAAAACGACGCCGTTTGAGATCGACACACTTTGCGGCTTGCGCACGGCGGGCCGATCTCACAGTACAATTTGAGATAAATAAAACCTTAGTAAAAGGGGGCATGCCTTTCCCGGTTCACTTTCCCGTTCTATTGGCTTTTGACTTTTGTCCGAGATAGGTGGTAAAATATATTATACACCCGGCTGTACCGTGTCACTTGTACAACCAGGTATTTTTGTAATTATATGCAAACTGGAGGTCATTAGTTAAGGATCATGGCTTTTGCTTTCGCTATTTCTCCACCGTTCCTGCCTTTCCGATTTTTAGTTTTGCTTTTCCTTACTGCTCTTCCTCTTCCGTTACTTTACTGCTCTTCCGTTTTTGTTAGTTTTGCTTTTCCCTTCTTTTAGTTTTGCTTATCGTTTTTTCTTTCTTTTTTATAGTTCTGGTTTTCCTTTTTCTTCTTTTATTTCGCAACTTTAATTCTTCTATGTTTCAATTTTCTTTTTCTTTTTTCTGCTTCGGTTTTTCTTTTTTTGTTTGTCTCTAAATTTGAACTTTTAGTTTTCCAACTTTAAATTTTCTTTTTCTTTTTTATGCTTCGTTTTTTCTTTTATCTTTTTATATATACTTTTTGTCTTCTGGATCACTAATTTTGAACTCCTACTTTTTTGTTTTTATGTAATTTTGCTACAATAACTTTTTGTCTTTTTCATGCAATTCATTCAAAAATTCATATCAAATGCGATGCAATAAAAACATATACATCTATTCTTTATATTATACTGATATGAGCATACATAAATTGATATTTGAGCATACTAGAGATTTTAAATGATATTTTTAATTTTTTCAATGCTCATTTCGTAAGTTACCTATGCTCATTTGAAATTGGCGTAATGCTCACTTTAAAATGAGTATTACACCAGACATTTTAAAATGTCATATCCATGCATATATGTGTAATGCTCATTTTGAATATTTCGATGCTCATTTCATAAGTTATGTATCGTCATTTGTTGAATTTGTACTCATACTATGCTCATTTTTAAAATGTTATATTCATGCAAATTTTAAAAGTTGCATATGACATTGGATTCACATTGTTAAATTCTTAATACTCAATTGAATAAGTCTAATGCTCATTAAAAGTGTTTTAATGCTCATAATAGGTTTAATGTTCAACAAAATTGTCGTGATGCTCAACAAAAACTTATGAGTTTCATATCAATGCTCATTTTGTAATTTACATATGCTCAATTGGTACTCATGTTGTGCTCATTTTTAAAATGTCATAATGATGCATATTTCAAAAGTACTATATTATATTAGATTCACATATTAAAATTTATAGGAATTGATTGTAGATATAAGTTAATGAGTTTTTATAAAAGAAAAATTAAGAAAAAAAAAGCGAATTACCTATATGAAGTTGATATCACAATACTCATTTATCGACTCTTAATGCCCAGTAGAATACGTTTGATACTCATTAAAAGTGTATTAATGCTCATCTAACAATAACCGCGATTTTCACTGAAATTACGAAAATGCCACCGTTTTTTTGTTTTGATATCAGCTTTCTTGTAATAACACGGTGCTCATTATTAGACGCTTAATACTCATTAAAATTGGACTATTGCTCATTAAACGTTTATTATTGCTCATTCACTAGAAACCGTGAATTTCATCTCAATAGCGGATGTTTGATGCTCAAATATTAAATGTGAATACATAACGCGTGAAATGAGTATCAAAAAGTTCAAAATGAGCATTACGCCAATATGCATGGATATGACATTTAAGTTGTCTCGTGTAATGCTCATTTTAAAATGAACATTACACCAATATCAAATGAGCATAGCTAATTTACGAAATGAGCATAGAAAATTTTTAAAAGCTCATTTAAAATATCGAGTATGCTTAAATATCAATTTGTGTATTCCGTATGCTCAATAGACTAGGTCTGGTGCTCATTAAAAGTTCATTATTACTCATTCTCCAGAAGTCGTGATTTTCATCTCAATAGTGGAGGTTGGATGCTCAATTAAAATTTTATGATGTTCAACTAACAAACCTTACGATTTTCATATCAATGTGCACTTTGTAAGTTATGTATGTTCATTTGGTACTCATGTTATGCTCATTTTTACAATGTCATATCAATGAGATGAAAAAATCACGGTTTCTATTGAGATGAAAATCACAGTTTCTGTTAAATGAGCATTAATGAACTTTTAATGTTCATCAGACCTATTATGAGCATTAAAACACTTTTGATGAGCATCAGGCTTATTAGGAACCTAACACTATATAAAAAAGTATAAATATATTTATATAAAGTAATAGTATGATTCATAGATCAAATAAATACTTCAAAAATATGATTTAGTCTTTTAATATAGTAATAATGAGCAAAAACAAAAGAATATTTAATATTATAATTACTATTAATAATAGGCAGTATGAAACTATATAGGATAAGTAATATAAAAGAACTGATTATCTCAACAAGACAAGTTAGTGAGATGGTTGGAAGGCTGCATATCCTATTTCGGTTTTGGGGATCTAATCCCGCTGGGGTTTTTATTTTTTTAGTGAAGGAATTCAGTTCCCTATGGTCACGATTCGCTGGGACAAGATGTAAGCTCACCAGTCAAATTTATTAATTTGGCCGGATGTATATACACCCGGTTGTACGATATAGGGGCTCGAGATAGGTTAGATGACAAGATAACATTTTTAAAAGTATTAAAATCATTTTTAAAAGTAGGAGTGACAATTTGATTTGAAATTCTCTGGAGTCAGATTCAAATGAATTGGCTGATAGCGAATAAATACAATAAATTTATAATTATTCACTGCATATAAATTATGTAGTGGTATATTTGCTCCACTTATTTATTCAGGGTGTTTGGATGTGATTGTTAAAACTGCTTATGCTACTTCAGGGAGCAGAAACAGAAGCAAAAGCTGGGGTGTTTGGATGAAAGTGTAGAAGTGATTCTGATGCTCTAATTTACTCTCAGAATCAGTTTTTTAGAAACTGATGGTGTCTAATTTCTGAAAACTGATTCTAATTTTGCTTCTCCTTAAATGTTCAATTCTTCAGTAAGCCATTATTAAATTCCTGACAGAGATAAGCTACATTGGAACAGAAAGAATACAGGAGAACCTGAAAATGAAGTGGAGTTTTTAAGTTTCAACGAGAGTTTTATAACATTGAATGAATGGAGTCAATTCTTTCTCGGCGGTACATATAATTCGGCAACTCGCTGATATGTATGGAATAAATAACAGCCCTTCTTTTCTACCCCTCCACACAGCTATTGGTAAAAACTATTTTTTTGTCTATGAAGAGGCTATTGACAAAAAAAACTTTTATAGACAGCGTTTATGTGCCGTAAACAAAAACAGCGTATAGAAACCATATTTTCAATAAATAATTGAGATTCCGTAGACAAAACACATTTTCGTGTTCAATTCTGCTTCATGTACACCTCACTTTCATAAGCGTTTCATACACACCGTTTGTAAAGGTTTTTTATTTGTGAATACATTTTCCATATATATATATATAACACAACTAAAATGTTTTTACTTGATATGTTTTCCCGTTTGGGACCAGATCAGGTTTAAGTAGATCAGATTAAACTGAATTGTCATATTTATAAAATACAACTAAACGTTTATCAAACCAGACCAAATCAATTCAGATTAGACCTAACTAAACCATCCAAACCAGACTATATCGGTAAATTTTAGTCCAAGTAAAATGATCCTTAGTAGGCGGACAATGTATTTAGAAATAAAACCTTGATCGACAGATAAAACCTTCATTTTAATTTTGTAACAGCAGTGACTGGCTAGAAGATATCAGTAATACATAGCAGTACGCTCAGCAGTATTCTCCACATGATTGGTGTTCCCTGTTTATCCCATTATTACGTCAATGTCTTCGTCCCCTAAAACGTCACTCCTGACGCCTTTTAGTTTGGAGGAGTTTGAAGATAATACGGAGTACTTCGTAGGAGATGAGGGAAGGAATTACCAAAAAACGGGATTTCCGCGTCTGACATTCCAAAAAGCGGGAGTGACAATTAGGTTACCAAATAACGGGAGTCGGAATTGGGAATTCCGACTGGAGAGTAGGCTTTCGGAAAAAGTAAAAAAATCCCTAGTCGGATTACCCAATTCCGACTAGGGAAAAAATATATATTTTTTTTTTTATTTTTTCTTTTTCATTTCGAATTGGATAGGTGGGCAAAAGGAAAAAATCCCCTAGTTGGATTAGCCCATTCCGACTAGGGAAGAAGTTATTTTTTTTTGAATTTTGTTTTTCATTTCAAATTACTTAGGGTTCGAAAAATGAAAAATTCCGACGACGGAATTTATTTTTTTTTCGAATTTTGTTTTTGATTTTGAGTTCCAAAAAAAAGAGTGTTAGGGCTAAATTATATCAATTCGAAATTTAATTTTTTTTTAGATTCATGACATATTTTTTAAAATGAAAACTTAGCATTATGATTTTTTTAGTAAGAAAACAATTGATTGCTTTAAATTGTTTTTTAATACATTAGTATTGTGAATTTTGTTTTAATTGCAATTTTTTTAATTTTAAATGCAATTTTGATTTACTCCATTTGTCTAATTAGATAAAAATTTCGTTTTGTTTTAAGTGAATTTTTTTTGTAATTTTAATGGAAGAGAACAAAACAAATGTAGTTTTCAATATAATTTATTAATGAATAGACGGTACATACAATATGAAATGTAATACTACATCTAATGTTACGCGCTCGGCCCCTGCTCCATCCCCACCGCCAGTGTTCCAAGGCTCCGTTGTGTCTCCATAGTAAAAAGACGAATTCAGAAATGACTCAACATAATCATCCGGTTGTGTGGACCACTGATAAGAATCATAATACGGCGGTGGTTGATCAAATGACCCACCTCGATGCGTTGAGAATTGAGGGGGTGGTTGATCAAATGAGACACCCTGTGTTGAGAATTGAGGGGGCGCTTGTGAGTCCTCACCCCCATCTTCACGTTCATCTGAATCATCCTCCTCGTCACTTCCACCTGTATCTTCATCTTCATAGTGGAATATGCCCAGGTGGAGCATATCTTCATCACCTACATCCAGGGCCATCTGCCGTAGTCGTTTTTGACAATCCTCGTAACTCGCGCGGTCGGCTAAGAGCTGATACACCTCGTGAACGCCTTGCTTCTACATAAAAATGTAACACGTGTAAATAATACGATTGTGGGAAACCAAATAAGATTCCCTGACACGAGTGGGGCAAGAATACGATTGTACCCGGCAAAGGAGCATTCGGAATGTCTTGCCTTATACCGAACTGCCGAAGAAATCGATCCGGGTAATGCATTTCGGCCATATTGCAAAATATGAGCATGACTCTAGCCGACCAAAGCGGAGCATCATTAAGGATGAGAGGCGGGAGCATCTCAGACGCGTAGGGAGTGAAATCAAACTGTAAAAAGTTTAATTTGCAATTTAAAAACTATAAAAAAATAGTGTGTTTTAACGCTGAATAGTACGGTTGAAGTAAAAATTTCATGTACTACCTGACTCTCAGTCATGCGGTCTAGGTCATCCCGGTACAAGCGTATGCAATGTCTTGGGGATCCCTTATATGACTTGGGGACGATCCACCTACATTTATTGATTACCGATATGAAGTTAAAAAATGTAACGTCATGTAAAACATTCTCAATTATTAAGATGTAATTGACAACATACTTGCACCCATATGGAAGATGTCCATGTTGAATGAATCTAAAAAAAAAATATGTCATGAATCTAAAAAAAAAAATTAAATTTCGAATTGATATAATTTAGCCCTAACACTTTTTTTTTTGGAACTCAAAATCAAAAACAAAATTCCAAAAAAAAAAATAAATTCCGTCGTCGGAATTTTTCATTTTTCGAACCCTAAGTAATTTGAAATGAAAAACAAAATTCAAAAAAAAAAAATAACTTCTTCCCTAGTCGGAATGGGCTAATCCGACTAGGGGATTTTTTCCTTTTGCCCACCTATCCAATTCGAAATGAAAAAGAAAAAATAAAAAAAAAAAAATTTTTCCCTAGTCGGAATTGGGTAATCCGACTAGGGATTTTTTTACTTTTTCCGAAAGCCTACTCTCCAGTCGGAATTGGGAATTCCGACTCCCGTTATTTGGTAAACCCTAGCTAAATCCCCGTGTTTTGGCAACCCCAACCCCCTTTCCCCGTGTTTTGGTAAATCACCCGAGATGAGGAGTATTTAATTTGACCATATCAAAATTAACATAACTCATTTTTATACTCATTTCGTCCCATTTTATTTGTCTTACTTTCCTTTTTATGTTGTCCCATAATAAGTGTAACATTTCTTTTTTTGAAAAGAAATATGTGGCCCAAAACATTTCACTTTATTATACTCAAATCTCAATCACAACTTTTACCTTTTTAACCACTTTATTAATAATCGTGCCAAAGTCAAAGGAGACACATAAAATGAGACGGAGGTAGTGGTATATTTCAAATACTCGCTCCGTCTTAATGGACTTTGTATAATCAAAGAAATAAAAATAGTAAAAATTGTGTGGTTAAAGTTTATGTAGATGAGAGACAAATGAGCAGAACCACAAAATAGTTATTTCAATGGAAAAGTGACATTTTTTTGTGACAACTGAAAAGGAAAAATTGTCAAAGTAATGACACAAAGAGAAGTTTTCAATCAACTTTGCAAATTATAAGGGATAGGAAAGTAGGTTAATAGTAATAGGGCCGGTCCTGTCCATTTCTGGGCCTATGGGCGGTACGCTATTTTAGGCTTATATATATATATATATATATATATATATATATATATATATATATATATATATAGGGAGCGGTTCCAGTAAGAACAGATCTTAGGAGAAAAATGAGAACGAATCTGGACCGTTGGATTGTATTATGTGGAACCAAATTGTGCATTTGGTAAAACTGAAATGTGCATTAAATGATATTGAAATGTGCAAAACAAAAATTTAAACTCAAGTGTGCATTAGATGAAACTGATATGTGCGAAAAAAAAGTACAAAAATAACATCACATCGTACTTTTTATTGTGCACATTTCAGCTTCAAATAGTGCACATTTCAATTTCACGTAATGCACAATTCAACTGCACATAATGCCACTCTATCGTACCCTTTGTGATGCACATTTCAATTTCACCTAATGCACATTACAGTTTCATCTAATGCACACTGAATTTCACTTGAAGCAAATCTAACGGTCCAGATTCGTTCTCATTTCTCTCATAAGATCGTGTTCTTATTTGAACCAAAACCTATATATATATATATATATATATATATATATATATATATATATATATATATATATATATATATATATATATATATATATATATATATATATATATATTCACGACAAATAGTAAACCATATACTTATTTGAAATACTCCCTCCATCCCGTTGGAATGTTCCCGCTTTCCTTATTTGGATGTCCCAAAAAGAAGTTCTCATTTTCCTAAATGGAAAGTTATCCTACATCAAAATAGTGTCAAACAGTGCAAAACAGTGCCAAACAGTGTCCAAACAGCGTCCAAACGGTGTCAAAACAATAAAATTTACCCCCTAATAAGTTTATTTCCTTAATATGTGTGTAGGTCAAACCGGGAACATTCCAACGGGACGGAGGGAGTATAAATTATAATAAAAGTATCCAATGAAGTTCATAAAATAAAGGCATGAATCACTTGATTATTATTTTAGTTACATATTTGAGCAAAAGTAACAACACGAGTTTGGAATAAAAAGAAAAGACATTACTTAAAAATGTTTCTCATAGAACAATGCGAAGCAAATCATGGAAAATTGCTTCAGAGACAACCTTCTTTCCACTAATAAATATGACAAGCAATTAAGTTGCCACATATAAAAACGCTAAACTTTCTTTTGAAAGGATAAATGAAAAGAAATTTTACTGCATATTGAATTCATAAGTTGAGAATGATTTATTGACCGCTAATGAGAGTCTAAAGTTTGAAGTTTCGAAAGAATGAAGGGTTTTAAGGAGAAAAATGTTTGGTTGCCAAGAAGATTCGCGCAAGAAGAGTGGAAATTTTACGTCATCTAAAACTACGATTAGGAACTCAGATTTAGTTTATTGAAATTTGGAAACAAATAAATAATTGGAATGAGATTTGAGAGACACAGGTTCTAAAATAATTATATAAATTTGTTATGTTATAATTAAAATGAATAAAAACCTTTAAGGCCAAAGAGATGTGAAGACTGGAGAGACATGCCTTTTATTGATGAAGCAACAATTGTATTGCTTTTATAAACTACAACTGATCCTACTTAAAATTAATGTATATATTCTTTCTTAAACTTGGCTATGTTTAAGATTCTTTATTTATGTTTTAAATTTTCAAATTGTCAACAAAATTAAACGTTAAGCCTAATTAATTGAACATAAGAATAAAAAATAAGCATACTCAAACTATATATAAAGAAAAAAATCTTGGACCTATTTTTTCTTCTATTTTTTCAGGTATAGGGCGGTCGCCCCTGTTGCACCCCTCTTAGAACCGGCCATGGCCCTGTTGCACCCCTCTTAGAACCGGCCATGAATAGTAAGCATGTTGTAGAAGTTAGCTAATCGTATGCGTTATAAATTTGTGTCAACAGAAATCCTCTATTGAATCCTCACCCCAAGAGTGTTCTACGCCCTTAGTCGCCCTGACCCGAAAAGTATTTGGTAAGTTGTAAGCTACGTTGACTAAGTGTGCTGAATAGTTGTGGATCATGTACCTATGCACATCAGGAGTCCAACCCAACACACATGAGTTGTAACCTTCACACAGTCGTCACGAGTTTCAATCAATGGTCAATTCTCAACTTTTTCAGCACCCAATCAGTTGAGTTACATCTAGTTGTAGAGTTAAGTAAAATAAAAGTAAATCAGTATTAGCCACTAGCTATGCAGTACTTTCTCTAAAAGTAAAATAAAAGTAAATCAGTATTAGCCACTAGCTATGCAGTACTTTCTCTAAAAATGAGAAGATTGTTTTTGAAAAAGGTAAGTGAAAAAAATGTGAGGACAAATATTTTCTAACACAAAAACGCAATTATCAAAATCGGAAAACATGTGAGGGCCCAGCGGGCCACCCCCTATCCCCTAGTTCTATCTTCGCGTCGCCTATAATGGAGGAGCTTGGGAACTTTTGTTCATTCTTCTTTTTTGAGGTTGCCATCTCCGTATATAAATATCCTCCCATCCTTAACAGGTTTATTACGGAAAGTACTAGTATCATTTTCATCTCTTCCTGTTCACCTTTCTTCCATAGCACAGCAGCGCAGCAATATAATGGCGCCGCCACCGCCGCCGCATATTGTAATAGTCACGTACCCGGCGCAAGGGCACATCAACCCTTCACTCCAGTTCGCCCAGCGCCTCATCTGCATGGGCATACACGTCACCCTCTCCACCACCGTCTTCGCCCACCGCTTAATGCTCAAAGCCAACGCCGCCGGCGTCCCCCGCGTCGCCGGCTTCACCATCACCCCTTTCTCCGACGGCTACGACGAGCACGGCTTCAGAATGAACCACGACGACATGAACCAATACTTGTCCGATCTCAGGACCCGAGGTTCCCAGGCTGTGAGAGACATCGTCTCCGGCTGCGCCTCCGTCGGCCGCCCCGTCACGGCGGTCGTCCGGACTATCCTGCTCCCCTGGGTTGGCGACGTGGCGCGTGAGCTCAAAGTCCCGACCGCCCTCCTCTGGATTCAACCCGCCGCCGTCTTGGGGATTTACTACCACTATTTCCACGGGTACAAGGACGCCATATTGGAAAAGGAGGTGGTTGAGCTGCCGGGGCTGCCGCCGCTTTCAAGGGCCGATCTCCCGTCGTTCTTTTTGCCCTCCGGCTCCGACGGAGATTATAGTTTCGCTCTGCCCACCTTCAAAGAGGAACTGGAAAAGCTAGACGAGCTCCAACCCAGTGATCAGACGCTACTGGTCAACACGTTCGACGCCTTAGAGGCGGAGACACTGAAGGCCGTTGAGATAAGGTACCGTACTATCATTGCCGGTTGCAGTGCTAATATGCGCTCCAATCATTGATTTTATAGAATAAAAAATTTACAAATTTGGAAGTAATTACTTCTTGGGAATAAAAAAACATACTCCCTCGTAACATTCATATCTTCCCACTTTCCTTTTTTGGACGTAACATTTATATCTTTCCATTTCTAAATCTTCCCATCATACCCTCAATAATTTAAAAAGTAATACACTACTACACCTACTTTTTTCGGATTTATCCTTCATTCCATCATATTATTTCACCATCTTCCCATCATATCCTCAATAATTCATACCCCATTTCACTATTCTTAATCTCACCCACTTTAGAAGTGAGAAGATATATGTGATACGGAGGGAGTAACAATCATATTTTGAAATTTTCAAACTGTTTTAAAAAGTGTTTGCAACTGCTTATGCTTAAAAAAAACACTTTTGGAGATGTAAGAAAAAAGTGATTAGTACGCACTAGTAAAAGTTGACAGTGTTTTAGAAAAAAGTGATTTTGAAAGGTAAAAGTTGATAGTGTCTGGTAAAATAAGTGCTTTTCGTGTAATAGAAAAGGGAAAAACAACTTTCACACGGAAAAAATAAAAATTGACAGTGTTTGGTAAATAAGTGCTTTTAAGCCAAAAGTTGAGAAGTGCTTTTTTTAAGTTGTTGCAAACACTCTCTTAGTCCTATTTCGGGAACTTTCCCCAAAGAGAATAGAAATTGCCCGCCGTAACACTATTTCAATGGGAAAGTTCCCAAAATAGGATTAAAAGAGTTTGAAAATTCCAAAACAGGACCGTCATGTTATTATTCCCAAAATAGGAGTAACTACTGTCAAGTTCGGAAAATGCTGTCATGTTTTAAGTCTGATACTTCCAAAACATGACAGTATTTAGTCCTATTTTGGGAATAAAAACATGGGAGACCTATTTTGGAATTTTTAAACCTTTTTAGTCTATTTCGGGTAATACCAGTATTCTCTATTTAAAATCTTAAAGAGGACTTTTATGTTTTTATTGTGAAGTTTTGTATTATCAAACTTTAAACATGATAGTTTCTGTTAAGTTTGGAAAAAACTTGACATAAATTACTCCGATTTATAGAATAAAAACGCAACAATCCTATTTTAGAATTTCAAATCTTTTTTACTCGTATTCAGAGGTTTTTACCTTCTTTAGAAAAAGGAGAATTCCTTAAATAGGACTAGCTTTCCCATTCTACCCTGCCTTCTTTTAATACAATTCATATTTTACTAATAATTAAAACATAAAAGGAATAATATAATTTTATACGAAGTATATAATAAAATATAAAAAAATAAAAAACACAAAATAAATATTAAATAAAATTAATAGAAATAAAAAATTCAAAAAATAAAAAATTGTAAAATAAAAAACTTTAAAAAATAAATAAAAAATTTTAAAAAGTAAAAAAAAAGGGCTATGCTGCCGCGGTGCTGCCTCAATAACCTACTAGCACCACTAGCTCCGTTTTATTTAAATAGGACTAAATGTTACATTTTCATCTCTAATTTAATTAATTATAATATAATTAGTTGTCCCCTAGTTTCATGTAGGGGTAGGATCGGTTCGGTCTAGGTCGGGTTTTTGCTAAACCCGGAAATTACTCGGAAGGTCTCGGGTTATGAAAATTAGGGACCGGAACAAAGCCCATTATATTCGGTCCGAGTCGGGTTTTTGGTATCCCGGGTTCGGTCCGAGTTCGGGTTGGACCGGTTAAAGCCCGGACGTGAAATATGTCATTGTTCTTTTATATTTTAACACTTATTGTCAAATAAAATTAATCAAAAATACAAACCGCAAATAATAACACAAATATTAGTTTCCAAAATGACCAACAATTCAAATTTAAAGAAGATAATTCTCTTAATATTTTATGTAAGAATGTAAGATGTATATATATAAATAATATATGTTTCTTAAAAATATTATGAAATAAATTTTATAAATAAAAAATTTACTTGCTATATATATATATATATATTCTCATGGTCATCATTATTATGCTAAACAAATTCAACATATTTGTAGTCACTAAAAGTTACTAAATCTTTTTTTATTCACCGTGATTATAATCATATATTAGGAAATATTTTATTTATATTCATATACTATATTAATTTTATATGAAAACTAATTGTTTTGGATTTTTTCGGTCCGGGACGGGTTATAGATTTTAAGGTCCGTTAATGAGCCTAGAATTTTCGGTTCGGTCCGATTTTTTTTAATTCGGGCCGGTTAAAAAGAAAAAACTCGGACCGGGATCATAATTCGGGTCGGTCCAGGGTTGGTTTCCGGGTTTCGGTTGGGTTTTTCCCTATGTATATATAACATATTAACATAGGTCAATCTTTTGGTGGCGGATGAGTTCACTGGTGCCCACAATGAACTTGAGCAGGGGAGACTACGATTGCGAGATTTTGATAGATTAGTGGGAGTTCTATTTTGTTCACCCCTTCATGGAGGGTGAACATCACCCCCCTCCCTCCAACACATGACACTTGGCAAGACTTTTAAATTTTATAAGGATAATGCCAAGTGTCATGTGTTAGAGGGAGAGGGTGATGTTCACCCTCCATGAAGGGGTGAACAAAGTAGAACTCGATTAGTGGGGGTGACCTCGATTGGATTGGATTCTAATTATGGAGAGCAAAGTCAACCTTAACTATTATCAACACAAATGATACTTTTGAAAATGTTGTCTATAATAATTTGATCAATCATGCAAGCATTACTATTACTAAATATTGTCGTCATTAGCCGAGGCTGTATCTCATCAATATACATACGTTTATGTATTTTAGTTTGTTATACTGAATTGAAATACTCACACAGTCTGATGGTGTACTACGTATTTATTTGGAAGCATAGTTGTACGGGTATAAATCAATTTCTGGTACATAATAAATTATGAATGTTTTTATTTTAATTGAAAATTTTCATTTGATTTGTTTGGTTATTAATTTCTATCCCATCAAGTCTCACTTTGTTGAAGTGTTATGATTTGAATTGATCTAATTTGATCAAAACTTCAATTGAGTACAACTAAAATTCTAAAAACATTTTAAATGCTCCGTTTTAAAAACTTTGTGATTATTGTGTTTTCGCTCATATATGATCATTTCATCAATGTTTCTGGTGGTTAAAATCATCGGAAGAGAACCACAAATGATCAAGAAATATTAGTCAAATATTTAAAGTTGATAAAGTGAAAAGACGCGAACTAAATATGGAATTAATGTAAAACTCAAATCACCAAAAGTGGAATTAATTCACGGAATGTTAATTTACACAAAAGTTCAAACACATAAATATAATTTCAAAGTGTGACCAAGAAAATATGTGTTTCATTTTCTTTATCTTTACATTACCAATCCTTAACAGGTACACTTTACTCGGCATTGGACCATTGATTCCGTTAGCTTTACACGACGGAGACGACCCTTCTGACACCGCATTTCGGGGCGATCTCTTCGAAAACAACGAAAACGACGATATCAAAAGGTGGCTGGGGTCACAGCGGAACGCATCCGTGGTGTACATATCATTTGGGAGCCTATTAAATCCTAGCAAACCCCAAAAGGAAGAGATCGCCAAAGCACTACTGGAGACAAAACAGCCCTTCCTGTGGGTGATAAGGAAGAAATCAGAAAATGAAGAAAAAGAAGAGCTAGATTGCAGGGAGGAGTTGGAAACACAGGGAAAAATAGTGGGGTGGTGCTCTCAAACGGAGGTGCTGAACCACCCGTCTCTCGGTTGCTTTATCACCCATTGCGGATGGAACTCGATGCTCGAAAGCATATGCTCCGGGGTGCCCGTGGTGGCGTTCCCCCACTGGACTGACCAGGGGACTAACGCCAAGCTTGTTCAAGACGTGTGGAAGACGGGCGTTCGCGTGGCAGCGGGGGCGAAGGACGAGGCCGGCGTTGAGGTTGTTGGGAGTGACGAATTTAAGAGGTGCATCGAGATTGTGATGGATGGTGGAGAGAAAAGTGACGAGTTGAGAAAGAATGCCAAAAAATGGCAATATTTAGCTAAGGAAGCAAGCAAGGAAGGCGGTTCTTCTCACATGAATCTCAAGTCATTTGCCGAGGAAGTAGTAAACCATCAATAAACCATCAAAACATTAGTTTGCCCATACCAATAAATTAAAGCAAAAATTGATTGTAATAATCCCAACTATTGGCGGTCCGCTTATAATAGTCCCAACTATCGATTATTTCAGAATAATCCCAACTTTAGGGTCCTTCCGTCAATAACAGTCCATGTAAATAAATTCATGTACTTTCTAAAGTAGATAAGAAGAGATATAGCAAGTAATCTCTATAAATAATCCCAACTTTTAATTTTTACGTTTAATTTCTATTTAAAAATCACTTTTATAGAAGGTAATATTTGGTCATGGATCATTATTGGCGGATGGTCCATATAGTTGGGATTATACAAAAATAATCAATAGTTGGGATTATTGTTAGCGGATTGGCAATAATTGAGATTATTGTTTTCCATTTTTCCTAAATTAAACTTTCAATAATTCAAATCAGTTATATATTCAAATCAGTCGTACGTATATGTTAGTGACTTAGTGGTGTTGTGGGGATTGATCTGTGTTTTGGAAATATTGGTGAATTGGTATGGGATATTGGTGATGCCATCAACATATTCATTACGCCCAAGTAGATTGAATTGGCAAATGGTAATATTGGGGCCGTTTGGAGCACCCAAAATGGGCTTATAAGTCTGAAAATACTAAGAGCCCGTTTGGAGAACTCTGTTTTCGGCTTATCAGGCTTATCAGCCAGCTTTTTCACCAAACACGTAATTTTTACTTTCGCGCGCTGAATTGTGTAATAAGCCGAAAAAGTAAGGTTGGAGTTACTTTTCTGGCTGTATTGGCTGAAGTTACTGTAGAGGACCATTTTAGCTATTTTTACATATAATTTTTTCTTTAATTTATTAATAAAATATATTTTTAAAATATTTTTTTCTTAAATCAGCAGAATCAGCCAAAACAGCCACTCCAGCCAGAATATCATAAATTTCAGCAGAATCAGCCAAAACAGCCGATTTTGGTGCTACCAAACGGGCTCTAAAAAAGTTACCAAACACTTAATGGATGGGCTATTTGAGCTGCTTTTTATGATCAGCTGAAAAAGGAAGGATATGGTTACTTCTTCCGCTGCTTTTTATTATTGTACTGTGACAAATTGAAAAGACTCTTTACCCTAGTGTATTGCTGCTTAGTTCCGAAGAGGTTGAAGGTTGATGATGCTCCAATAAATACTTCGTTCCTTTTTTTTCAAGGAAAAATTGATAGGAATAATCCCAACTATTGGTGGTCCGCCCATAATAATCCCAACTATCGATTATTTTAGAATAATCCCAACTTTAGGGACCTTCCGCCAATAGTGGTCCATATAAATAAATTCATGTAGTTTCTAAAGTGGATGAGGAGTGATATAGCAAGTAATCCCTATACATAATCTCAACTTTTAATTTTTACACTTAATTTCTATTTAAAATTCACTTTTTGTAGGAGGTAATATATGACCATGGACCATTATTGGCGGACGATCCATATAATTGGGATTATACAAAAATAATAAATAGTTGGGATTATTATCAGCGGACCGGCAATAGTTGGGATTATTATTTTCAATTTTTCCTTTTTTCAATTCAAGTGAATGATTGCACGTGAACTTTTTAATGCTCCAAATGCTTTATTAAAATTATATACTCCAGTAATAATGAACACCATTCAAAAAAAAAATACAAAATGTACTCATATTATTTACAAAAAAAAATTATAATAATGTTGCTCATATTCCAAAAAAAATGTGTAAAAATCCGAGGCAGTACGTGAAATTATTAAAGCAATCTTATAATTACCTAATCAAGCAAAATTAATTTACTAGCAAAGTTTACATACACTCCATATATTTAACACAAAAAACTAATACCTTTTACAGTAATTTTACACTCAATCAGCCATTTCAGCCAACATATCACCAAAGACTTTCACTTCAGCACATTCAGCCTATTCAGCCTTATCAGCCGTTGCAGCCGTTACCAAACAGGCCCATTGTTTTTCAAAATTTAGAATAATAGCTAACACACCAAACTATTAAATCTTTGAATCTTGAAAAATAAAAGTAAAAAGTAGGAATACATATAGTGTTCAAAAATAAAAATAAGAAGGTTTTGTCCAAATTATTTATGAATGGTGGTTTGTTTCATAGTTTGTTTTTGTGATAATTATCCTATGTATGACTAAAACCTCTTCACTTTCTCAATCTATGACCTAACTAATTTTTTTTTACCAAAATAATACCTAAAATCATTATATTTAATTAAAATTTGTAATTAATAATTAATTTAGATGGACAAATATACCCTTTAGTTTACATCTATAAAACCCCAACCTCCTACCCATTTTCTACAACCCTAGATACAACCTCCCACCACCTGTACGAGCAGCCACCACAACGTCCAGCCGCTCCGCCGTCCATCCACCCAGCCGTCCATCTGCTGCCGCCCAGCGCCGCCTCCTTCCAAGAGCTCTAGCCCTGGAGCACACGCGCCAACCCAGAACTCTGGCCTGGAGCAAGTGTTCACCCGACCTGACTGCCAAGTCATCGTTCGAAGCCAATCTGCTGCCCGCCGCTCGCCATACAACCTCCGTCCACAGACATCCAGTCTGGAAGCAAAGCCGCCGTCCCAAGGATTCTATGTCTCCAGCGTGACAAACGAGCCGTACAGATCTAAGCGCCGTCGTCCAGATCTGGCAAACAAGGCGTGGCAAACGAGCCGTGCAGATCGTCCAATAGCTTCCTCTACGTCTTCTTCGTCCGCCATCCGCGTCGTCATCCCACTTTAAAGAATCTATCAATCTTCAATTTTAATTTAGAATCGTACTTTAAGGGGGGAAAAGTTAAAGCTTATTTTAAAATAGAGTGGGGTCGATTTAGGCTCCTACCCATCCACTGGCCGTGCTAGGAGGTACTAGGAGGCTAGGAGGCTAAGAGGGTTATAATAAATCACTTTTCTAGTTTTGGATTCTTGTTGAATGATTCATTATTTAAATTCCGAATTGAGTTAATTTGTTCAGAAAGTTGTCTTTTTTGTTTGTTAGACAAGAGGTTTGAAAAAGTTTGTTGAATGGGTGTTGCTACGCGCACCACCAAAATGCTTAATCTAACCCTCATTAGACACATTTGCCCTTATTAATTATATATATACTTCGTATACTATAAGAGCTGCTCCCAACGCTCAAGTGCTCAACACCCTCAAGCATTTTTTTAAATGGGTGACGGTAAAAATTCTAATCCTTTTAAAAAATATTAAATAAATTTTAAATTATGTGTTATTATTAAATAAGTTATTATTTACTCCTATTTGCTTTCATACATTCTTTCAATGATATATCAAGATTAAATATTTAAAAATATAAATATATTTTGAAATCAAAAAAATAGAACCCAGATACTACTTCCGTCCCAAATTGTTTTGCAAAGCACATATTCTTTATTAACCAATAGTAAAATTAAATTCTCCCTGTTGATAATTAATTCAATTTTAATAATTAAAATTTACGTATTTAGAAACTATATTAAAATCTCTACAAAATTGTAAAATCGAAATTAATATTGAATTATAAATGATTCTAATTAAGTAAATAAAATGAATATGTGTGACTCAAGCAACTCAATTTGGGGGAGGGAGAGGGAGTATAAAAATTGCATTAGTTGTTTATTACATGTTTGGTGACTCTTTTGGTGACTCTTTTTTTCGGCTTATCAGCCAACTTTTTAACCAAATACACAACTTTTGATTTTGCACGCTGAATTGTGTAAAAATAAACAAAATTAAGGTTTGAAGTTACTTTTTTGGCTGTTTTGGCTGAAGTTACGATAGATGACTATTTTAGTTATTTTTTTATAATTTTATCTTTATTTTGTTAATAGAATGCTTTCTCCGTTCTTAAATAAATGCATACAGCGATCAACTTTTCACATTTGCCGATGAACAACTTCGATTAGTAAAAATTAAAAATATCAATAGAATCGACAGATTTCTTCGATTCCTAATGAGCTCTTAATTGTATTATTACTATTGTCCAATTCTGATCATGCCATTGTCATACGTGTAAAATTAAAATTCTAAACAACAAATGGGAAAATTGTCCATGCTTGTGACGTAACAAAAATTAAACAGGGATAAAGTTGTCCAACAAAAGCGAAAATGGGGTGCGCCAAGTATTATTTGCGGTGCGCGCAGCAGGGCCGTGGTTGAATTTAGGGTTTGGGAGCATTAAATATGAGCATTGAACATTAGCATTAAACATGACAATAGATATGACAATAAATATGTTGTATATGATAGTGATCAATAAATGCATTAAGGAAGTTAGTTGTGCAGTGATTATGACCCGTAATGCAGTAACATATAGCAATAATTAGACGTAAAATAATGAAATTATCAAATCTGAAAAATAAATACTACCTAAAACAAATTGCTAAAATGAGTGAGAAGACAATTACTTTTGGCGGAAGTGCAGTAAATATTACCGCATGTGTAGTAATGTTGTGAAGTAATGTCGTGCATTAACGGCAATATAAAATGCAGTAATTTTAATTAGACGAAATTAGTGTAAAATACACATATTTTAAATAAGGGTATTTTTGTCATTCAACATTCAAATATAAACGAAATTGTCTTTTTTATGGATTTTCGGTCATAGAAAAGTGTAAAAACATAGTTAGTCATATTTAGAGAAACTTAATGAGTTTTAGTCATATCCCGGTAAATTTCCCTTTGTTTTTTAAGTTTTATACTAGAATAGCAATGAAATTTCTCTAATATACATACCTTCATCACAAACTACTGGAATGAAATTAGTATCTTAAATTTACATCTTCATGGGTGTGTTCAAATAAGGCATTTCGTCTCACTTCTAAATGAATAAATTTTTGTTGAACAGAACAGCATAAAAACTTGGTAAAGTATCTATTAGGTTCTTGCATGAACTTCGATCTGACTAATCATAATTGAAGTGCAGCTGATGCATAAGTAGATATTGTCATAATGGAACTCGATTGCCCTTATGCCCTATAAATCTTCACTTGATGATGCTTTGGATATGTATTTTAAGGTCTATAATTTTGGATATCTATTTTAAGGTCTATAATTTTGGATATCTATGAATAAGTTTACCCCCATATAGAACCAGTGCGATAGCCTTTTCTGCTGTAAGTATATGCAAGTATATATATTTCATCCTAAGTATTGTAGAGATATTCCACCTTCTTTCTTGGAAGTTGCCAAGAGGCATCTATCACCTTCTTGGAAGGAGGTCTTCAACATATGAGAATGGGAGAAGATATGGAGATAACCATGGAAGCTTGGATGCAACTTCCTCTTGTCTCCAAACAGCCCTATTAATAGAGTGTTCTATTGTTGTTCATAGTATCAGTTTAGAAAGTGAGAAAAGTGTAGGAAGAGTGAAATACACTTGGTGTAGAAGTGTATTGGTGAGGATTGCTTTTTGGAATAGTTGAGTGTGAGAGTTTGCTCCTCCTATTGTAATTCTGTTCTTGATATTGAATAGAAGAATTTTCCAATCCCAACAAGTGGTTTCAGAGCGAGGTTGAGTTTTCATACACTGTTTTCTCATTTTCAGATAAATTTCTACACGTTAGAAAATCGTGATTTTTCAAGTTGCTCGGAATCACGATCTGATCATACCGTTAGATTCGTCTCTTCGAGACGAGAAATCTGGTATTTTTGGGGAATTTTTTGGCCACCGGAAGAGGCCGTACGCGCCGCCCAAACACCGCCTGAAACTGCCTGCATCATCACTGCGTCATCACGCAGTCGAGAGGAAGAAGACGAGCCACGTCGTCGCCATGTCAGCGCCACGTGGCGCCACGTCAGCGCCAGCGCAGAGCCAGCTGTTGCCACGTCATCCGCCTGCTGGTCTGCTCACTGGGTTGCTGCCTGAACCGGAACGAACCGGTTCGTGCTTGTGGAGGCCGGTTCACCCATTTTCAGACCGGTTTTGGACGAGATCAGACCAGTTACCACCATTTTCGGCCATTTCGGATCCAACGGTGAGCTCCGTTTGTCCAAATTCGGCTTCGAAAATAAGGTATGAGATATTTTGAGCGTTTTATTATGGATAAATAATCATCGGACACCATGATTGCGCTCACTTCCACAAATTACAATATGTGGAAGCCTCGGATGGATGATTTGCTAAATTTGAGGGATTTAGCTGATCCTCTTGATAATAATGGCGTGAAACCGGATAAAAAGACGGATGAAGAATGGACAAAAATGAATAGAAAAACTGTCGCACAAATTCGACAGTGGATAGATCATAGTGTGTTCCACCATGTTGCGCAAGAACAAAGTGCTTACACACTATGGGAGAAGCTTGGTAGCATGTATCAAGTAAAAACCGCCTGAAATAAGATGTTACTAATGAGGAGATTAGTAAACCACAAGTTACGAGGAGGTATTTCGGTGTCAGAACACACCAGTCAATTCCAGGATCTTGTGAATCGGTTGAGCACCATAGGATGGGTTCTCAAAGATGAAGAGCAGGCGATACTACTCTTGAGCTCTCTACCTGACAGCTGGGAGACTCTTGTTGTCACTCTCAGCAATTCTGCTCCCAATGGCAAAGTGACTATGCAGATGGTCACAGATGCCCTTATGAACGAAGAAGCCCGAAGAAAAGAAGCCGGGACTGAACAATCATATGCCTTCGTGTCAGAAACCAGCAGACGAGGGGGAGGCAGAAATGGAGGAAGAAGCCGAGGTCGAGGTCGAGGCCAAGGTCAAAATAGAGGAAATTCTCAAGTTCGCGGCAGATCACAAGAGAGAGGTATGTCCTTTGAAAACAGTACTTGGTTTGAAGGATATTGCAATTACTGTAGTAATTATGCGCACAGAAAAAGAGATTGTAGAAAGTTTTTACGAGAGCAGCCACAGACGAGTCAAAATACTAGCCAAGAAGATGGTGAGACCATGGTTAGTTTGTCATCAGACGTGTGTCTTGTTACACATGGTAACAAGAATGTTTACACGTAGGTACTCATAATGTTGAGTGGGTGATTGATACAGCCGCATCATTTCACGCTACTCCACATCAGAACTTATTCACATCTTATAAGTCAGGAGACTTTGGAGCTGTGAAGATGGGGAACACCAGTTTCTCGAAGATTGTTGGCATTGGTGATGTGCACATAACAACCAATGTCGGATGCACACTTGTGTTGAAAGATGTTCGACACGTTCCGGATCTTAGATTGAATCTCATCTCTGGTACAGCTCTGGATCAGCAAGGACATCTTAACCGATTCAAAGAAGGTATGTGGAAGTTATCTAAAGGTTCCTTGGTTGTTGCAAGAGGCCATATTTGTGGTACTCTTTATAAAACTCATGCAAAGTTGTGTCATCCAAGTCTTAATGCTATTGAAGAAGAGATATCACCAAACTTGTGGCACCGGAGGCTAGGCCACTTGAGCGTGAAGGGATTGACAACTCTTGCAAAGAAGGAAGTCATTTCCATGGGCAAAGGTGTTGCCCTAGATCCATGCGAACACTGTCTATTCGGGAAACAACACAGGGTTTCCTTCAGTTCTACCAGGAAGAACCATTCAGAGTTACTCAGTCTTGTACACTCTGATGTATGCGGACCCATTGAAGAGGAGTCACTTGGAGGAAGCAGATATTTCGTGACATTCATTGATGATGCATCACGAAAGGTATGGGCTTACTGTTTGAAGAGTAAGGATCAAGTGTTTGATCGCTTCAAATTATTTCATGCGATGGTAGAAAGAGAAACAGGGAAGAAGTTGAAGTGTCTACGTTCAGACAATGGAGGAGAGTACACTTCCCGAGAGTTCTCAGCATATTGCGCCGCATATGGAATCAGACATGAGAAGACGGTTCCACGAACTCCACAACACAATGGTGTAGCCGAAAGAATGAATCGGACCATTATGGAGAAAGTTCGTAGCATGCTGAGTATGGCTAAACTACCTAAGCCATTATGGGGTGAAGCTGTGCTGACAGCTTGTTATCTTATAAACAGGTCACCTTCTGTTCCATTAAACTTTGAAGTGCCAGAGAAGAAATGGTCAAGAAGAGATGTTTCTTACTCTCACTTGAAAGTGTTCGGGTGCAAGGCATTTGCACATGTGTCTAAGGAGTTGAGACAGAAGCTTGATCTCAAGTCAAACCCATGCATCTTCATCGGGTATGGTGATGAAGAATTCGGATACCGGTTGTGGGATCCCGAATTGAAGAAAGTTGTACGAAGCAGAGATGTTGTATTTCATGAAAACGAGTTTCATGAGTGTGCTCCAATAATCCGCCAACAACATACTCTAGAAGACGAAGTGCCTATATCATCAAACATTTCTCTCGGCGACGAGGAGATGCATGATTCTACTGAACAAGTGAGTGATGGTTCAGCAGGTGATGATGATACTCACGGTGATGATATTCCTCAGCAGGGGGAGCCTTCATCTGAAGACGAAGCTGAAGGTACTCATGTTCGACGTTCTATGCGAGGCATAGTTCCACAGAGAAAGTATTCCACATCCGAATGGATACTTGTCAGCGAGGGGGAGCCAGCGAGCATCGCAAGAATGAGAGAAACAAAGAAAAAGGTGGAGGGGGAGATTTGTAGAGATATTCCACCTTCTTTCTTGGAAGTTGCCAAGAGGCATCTATCACCTTCTTGGAAGGAGGTCTCCAACATATGAGAATGGGAGAAGATATGGAGATAACCATGGAAGTTTGGATGCAACTTCCTCTTTTCTCCAAGTAGCCCTATAAATAGAGTGTTCTATTGTTGTTCATAGTATCAGTTTAGAAAGTGAGAAAAGTGTAGGAAGAGTGAAATACACTTAGTGTAGAAGTGTATTGTTGAGGATTGATTTTTTGTAATAGTTGAGTGTGAGAGTTTGCTCCTCCTATTGTAATTCTGTTCTTGATATTGAATAGAAGAATTTTCCAATCCCAACAAGTATTAAGGTATGCCGTAAGTATCTGATTTTTATCTGGGCTATAGCAATGAATCAGTAATATTTTTTTGAGCATTATCTACCAAACTTTGTTTCTACTCCATGAAATGAGTGGCAGTTTTGTTCAATTTAAGATCATACTAATCTTAGTTTCTACTTTTTCCTGGCAATCTTTAGTTTTGTTCATTTATTTGTTTGTTCTGTGTTTATTCAAAAGCAAATTGGTTCATATCATTTTGATTGTATTATCAAATACTAATGCTTGCAAGCGCAAATCAGTAGTGTGGCTTAATATTTTGTATTTAAATTGAATAAAACCGCACCCCACGGCATGGAGTACAAAAGAGTTGGGCTATAGAACTTTGATTTTGGATAAAAGTTCATTTCTCAAGCCTATTTAATTAAAAATGGAGGAAATATGAAATAATAGTATATAATCATGTAAGTAGTATTATATTTCTTTAAAAAATCATGTACTCCGTATTATATGAACATATATATAGCACAGTGTATCTACTTTGAAACACAGTGGAATACTAGCTCACATAGGATTTACATTATATACCACACTGGATTAATTATTCGCATAGGATTTACCTTATCATTATTATCAAAAACATGTATTGGGTTGAAGCTATTTTGGTTGCTAAAGATTATCTTCCAGGGGTATTGAGAAGTGACAATTTTGCTCTTCTTTAGAATTGTTAGTTTTGTGAAGTTGAATATGATGCCATGATGTACTATTTTATATTCTTCTAAAGGAAAAGGCTTATACTAGCCTATGAGATTTTCATCTTCCATTTTTTTAAGTAACCTATCTCGCCCACTACAGTTTAAAGAAATATTTTTGAAACATTTACATGTAATTGTTGTATTTGAAGTACTAATTGACTCTATTCTAAAAAGTAGATGGATTTAAAATTGAAGATAACTTATTCCTCGAAAAGGTTGTTTGGATGATTTAGTCTCCTTGAGGATGTTTTTTATATAGAATCATGTATGAGGCTATTCAAATCCTTAACTGTTGTATAATTTAGAAGTGCCTATGTTTGTAGCTAACATCACCTAATTTACTTAGTGAGGTGATTGAGTAAAGCCTCTATTATAATATTCTTTAGAAATTTATTTGAATTTCTAGATTGAAGTTAATTTAGTTAATGTCTTCCCGATTGAAGTTTTAGCTGAAATGTGTTATGAGTAAACTAGACTTAATGAATAAGATGCTTAAAAATTTTCATCAAAAAATTCCACCGGGAACCGTCCCAAATGGCGACTTAATGAAAACTTATAAACCAAATTTTAAAAATAAAATAAAATTGTATAAATTAAAAAAATATCAGAAAACTGTAAATTATACTAGTACAGAATTGAAGAAAAACGAAACTAAAAAAAATAATAAAATAAATTATTTTAAAATGTGGGAAGGTTTTAAAAAATGAACAGAATTTTGTGATGTACCTTTTTAAATTATGAATATGATTTATATCAAAATATAAAATTATTAAAATATAAAGAAATATGAAAGTTTATTAAAAAGGTTTAAAACCTAGTTAAATACCCTAATTACCTAAGAATTATAAAAAATGTAAAATAAGGTAAAAAAAAAGGGTTAGAATTTAGTAAAAGGTATGAAAAGTAATTAAATAATTTTGTGAAAGAAAAAAAAAGGAATACATACATAAACAAATTTATAAATAATCTAAACTTGAAAATTTTCAATAATCTGATTAGAATTTCTAAAGTAAAATATAATTAAATTAAAGTATGAAGTGTAAAATATAAATTCACTTGAAAAATAAAGATGTGAAAGTTTTAAGTTTTGAGCAAACAAAAAATTTAAAAATGGAAAATTTTTTAATATAGATTTTTAATTTAATATTTTAAAAAATAGTGAAATTTAGTCATATTTATGATCAAGTGATTGTTACTTTTTGTAGCATATTGTTTCCTTGTGTTTCTTTTTGTTGATAGGTTTAATTATTTTTTATATTGTTTTTCTATGTTTTATGTTGTTGCTAATATACAAAACCCTAAATTTATCATTTTAAGTGTGTGTGTATATTTGTATATGTGTTCTTTCCCAAAAGAAGTAGCAAAGATAAGTAGAAACCCAAATAAACAATAAAAATAGAAGTTAATAATAAGAAAAACAATAAGCAACAAACACGATACAACAAGAAGCAACAAGAAGCAACAACATGAAACAAAAAACAACATATGTAGTATAACAAAAATCCACATGATACAAAAAGTGTCAATAAGCAACAAGAAGCAACAACATGCAACAAAGAACAACATATGCAGTATAATAAAAATCAACATGATGAAACAAAACGCAACATAGTGCAACAAAAAGAAACAAAAAATGTCTTAATCGAACCTAATGACCATAACCAGAGATATCCATAAGGTTTGGAGCCAAAGTTGGTTCAGGTTCCTTAATTTCAATCACCACACAATCAGGCATGAAAATGTGTCGGCCACTGATGAAGCGTGCTCTAAGCAACATACACCTCACCGCTTTGGTTGGATCAATGATTCCAGTAGCCATGAAATCTTCATAGTTGCCCGTTGTAGCATTGTATCCATATTTTTTGTTATCACTTGAAAAAACCTTCTTCCTTTTTGCATCCAACTGATCCAAGTACCACATCAATTATGAGTAAACGTAATGTTTCTTGGAAAGTACATTGAATAACTATTCTCATCATGCTTAATCATAGGTGTGTCTAATATGGTAGGCGTTCATCTCAATGATATAAAAAGTTAGAAGACTGTCATCTCAATAATGATCTAAACCAACTCATAACTAGACATGGCTATACACATTAAATTAAGCCAAACAAAAAATGGTCATGAACTATCAAGCAATGTCAACTTAAGCATTGCTGCCAGAAGTCTGATATAGTTTCAGCAGGTCTTCACATCCTAGTAAGTAGCTTTAGGTCGTTCTTTAACAAACCATTTCTTGCCAAAGTCTGAAAAACATATTCCGTAACATTTATGAATTATCCTCTTCTTCAAACTGAGCATAACCATCAGTGGCATTAACGCCAACATTCTTTGCAATCAGCTTCAGAGGATAAATCAAAGCTGTCTTGACATTATCATATCCAAGTCTCCAACCTTCTCCTCATCATTTGCTATGCTCTCCTTGATAGCATCGACTTTTGCAGAAAGTATCAAAAGAGTATATCCTCCTCAAACAACAATGCCTTCATTCTAATTAAATTCCAGAAGTTGCCATTTAACTAAATGAAATTATATTCTCTTGAGGATATGTGCACAAAATTGCAGCAACCAATAGAACTAACTAGGAGGACAACTTTTGATCTATCATTACACAAATTAACTCTTATAGGTTAAAATCAATCATTATACCACTTTTAGTCTAAGTAAATATTCATGATATAAAACTGAACTTAATAAGGTTATAGGTAAAATAAATTTATATATACGTATATAAACTAAAGCAAGGACAAAATATAAAGTAACACATGCATTCCAGATTTTCTGAATTTAGATTGGGAAAAAATAAACTAATCAAAGTTAATAAAAGTTGAACTACAAAGCAAAAGATCATCTTAATTGACTAGTTTTGGTGAAGAACAATCCCTACTCGCTTCCAAAATTAAACAAACAGATTTCCAGTTTCTCTAAAGAAATTAAGTATCAGTCTAAAAAACAAGAACTACTGCTGAAAATATCATAAAGTAAGAAGCATAAAAAGTTCCAGAAACCTAATATGTAGTGTTTTCCTTAAATGAAGACACGGATAAAAATTCAATCCAAAGTAGAAGAAGATTTCAATTGAGGGAACCAAAATTATGTTTAGTTTCAGAAATGTGAACTTCAATGCAATCAATTTTAAATTGAAAAAGATTTTCTTTCGATTAAAACAACAAATTCATTTGTACCTATTGTTCGAGAAGTTGGAGCAGATGCGAAAATACCCCAGCTCCCAGGTAGCTAGCCTCCCATGCATCAATCTACACCTGGAGTTGCATCGATTTGAATTCCAGAACCGTCGATCCTGATGCCAAGGCCGAGATACCTTTCCACGAGCTCCGTCATGAGTTGATCAGATTTTCTGCCTAGTATCGGCCTCGAGCATATTCGCAGGTCTCTGTTCGCTGCTCAGACGCGCGGACGATTGAAAGCTAGATTGCACACACACGGAGCATCCATGTAGCGATGTTGAGAGCTCCATAGCTAGATGGCTACTGATTCGAAGGAATTCTCTTGTCGAGAGCTTGCCTCTCTAAGTCGCGAAGTTGATGAAGATAAGAGAATAAGAGATGGGGAGAGGAGAAGGGAGACGGAAGTATGCCTAGACGGAGGTTGGCAAACTTATCTAAAACTGAAATAGAAAAACAAAATTGAAAACCTAAAAGTTTATAAATGAAAAGAGAAAGTAACCAGGACATAAATGATATGTAATACTCAAAAGTGGACTATACGGGTAATTACCACACAAAAAAAGCGGAAGTATTGTTAAGTAGCCCATTAGACTATTAGAGTACAAATAAATCGAAGAAGCCCAAATAAAAGCCAACTGATCCAACCCTCTCCATAAGCCTAGAAGTAGCATTGATTAGCCCTCTTCTACCCTACCGCAAATCTCTCGTACGACTTCTACGAAATCTCTCGAAACACGGCCCCTTCATCGAAGAGAACCCTGAAGCATTCCATTAGTCCCTTGCCGCTTGGGGAAGACAACCTTATCCAAGCCTGATCAATGAATTCTCCTACAACATGCCGAGCTCAACAAACTCAACTTTGAGAGATTTATCACATCGATAAGAACATAATCCATCTAGTTCAGAACATTGACCTTAATCCATAAGTGGTTTTGTAAAAATCGAATCGGATTTCTATACGCATTAAACGATAGAAAACGAATAGATTTGATTGAACATAGAATCTATTCATCCGATTTTTCTTTATTCCGTTGATGATTATATACAACTACTAATTTGGAATGACTGATAATGACTGTGATGCATATGGATCTGTTGATGACATATAGTCGAGCATTATAGCAAAACTGTATGCTCATACTCCTTCATACTCCTTTAATTAATAAGATTATTTTAAACTAATAAACATGCTTTAAAAAACAAAATAACATACGGGGTATGTATGAGATTCTTAGGGCCTGTTTACTAACAGAAATATTTTCCTGTTTTCTACTTCTGT
The DNA here is from genome assembly GCA_945859915.1 of Cuscuta epithymum. Lineage (NCBI taxonomy): Eukaryota > Viridiplantae > Streptophyta > Magnoliopsida > Solanales > Convolvulaceae > Cuscuta > Cuscuta epithymum. The sequence continues at coordinate 868,600 of CAMAPF010000916.1, forward strand.
TTTTCTATCTCCAATTTTCTTTTTTTCTTTTTCAGTTTTTCTATCTCCGATTTTCTGTTTCTATTTTTTAGTTTTCCATTTTCAAATCTGAAAACATGTTCATCAATTTTTTCACCCAGTTCTCCAATTCCACACCCTTGACCCCTACCCTTACCATGATCTTACACTCTACCCATACTCCCCCACAACCCTTCATACCGACCCATACCTACTCGTAGGGGTCGGGGTAGGGAAGTTATGGGTGGGGGTGGGGTAAGGGATATGGTCGGGGTGGGGTGGTAAGGTCTAGGGGTAGGGGGTGGGTGGTGGGTAGTTGGTGGGTTAGGTTCGTGGTTAGGGGTAAGGGTGGGGTAGTGGGTAGGGTTTGAGGTAAGGTAGAGGTAGGGTATGGAGTTGGGATAGGATGGCGGTAGGGTGGGGCTGAGGTAGGGAAGGGGTAGGGGTGGGGGTAGGATGGCGGTAAGGGTGGGGGTAGGGGGTAGGGTTGGGGTTGGGGTAAGGTAGGGGTAGTGGGATAGGATGGCGATAGGGTGGGCCCGGGATCTGGGTGGGGCCGAGATAGGGGAAGGGTAGGGGTGGGGGGTAGGATGGTGGTCGGATGGCGGAAGGGTAGGGGGTAGGATGGTGGTAGGATGGCAGAAAGGTGGGGGTAGGATGGCGGTACGAGGGTGGGGGTAGGATGGCGGTGGGGTGGGGCCGAGGTAGGGGCATGTGGTAAGGGGTAAGGGGTAATATATGGGTGGGGGTAGATTAGGGTGGGTCGGGGTGGGGTCGAGGTGGTAGGGGTGGCGGTAGGGTAGGGTGGATCGGGGTGGGGTAGGGTCATTATAGGGAAAGATGGGTATGCGGGGTGGGGTTGGGTGGGTAAGGTAGGGTAGGGTAGGGGTAAGGGGTAAGGTACAATGATGGAGGTACCGGAATGGAATCGACATCGGAGCGAGACCGGACCCACCACTAGGTGTAAGTATGCAAATTCATTGCAGCGGCACTGTAGCATCCGCGTTTTCCAAATTTGGAAAACTAGTAAAAGTCACTTCTCCAAATCAATAAGGAAAAGAGAGACATGTCTCATTTTTTCCGTTTTGGAAAACGATTTGGTAAACGCGTTTTTCTTTTTTCCTTTCTCCAGTTTTCTAGGAATTTCTTTGGTAAACATGTTTCCTGTTTTCTGTTTTCCAGTTTTCCAGTTTTCTGGAAAACTGGAAAATATCTCTGTTAGTAAACAGGCCCTTACAGTTTCAGAATCCAATTTAAGGATATAGACTAACTAAAATAGTTCATCATAGTATATGAACTTTACAAACGGAGCATCTTGGTGCTTGTATTACGGAGTATATTTTTGTAACCTGTCAAAATAAACATATACACTTACATAAAGTTAAAAGAAGATGAGAGCACAAATAACTTAGAGATAGAGAGAATATCTCGCCTATGAACTCTGAAATCGCAAATGATTTTAAGGATTCCCGGAGGCTGCTTTTATAGGGGAAATTATAGGTCCAACTACATTGGCTAGTTCATTCTCAACCAATTTGTGTTAGGAACTTAGAAACAATAAATAAGAATACTATTCCAGCCACCCATTCAGTGGTGGATCTTGCAACCGGAAAATGGGTGTTCAAAAAAATTCACGGTTAAAATATTGTACAACAATGTTTTTTGATCTCACAATTGAAGAAATACAATTTTTTCAACAACAAAAAACTAGCAAAAAGGGTTAAGGGTAACAAACATTGTATAAAAATACACTATATAAATTATTATATCAATTTTATACATGTATTTTTACATTTTATTTTCAAAATTTTGGGTGTTCGCCTGAACACCCTTGAACAAAGCACGTCCGCCACTGCACCCATTCCATCCAATAGGATTTCAATTGACTATTCACACCACCCACCTTAACCAATAGCAAAAATGTAGTTCAACCAAATCAATTCCATGGGATTCCTACGATCTTTTTTGTGTGTGAGTGCACAATGCCATTTATTTTTTAACCAACAGGAGTCAAAGAACATGTCAATCAAAAATGTTACTGTTTCCTCTCTTTTTGTAGGCAATGGGAACACATAAACCGGATAGTTTTTAACCAACTGAATGTACTTTATTTACCAATAGTAATTTTCTTTTTTACCATGTCAAACAATGATCAATTTTATGATTATTTTTTTAAATAAAAATAATGACTAAAGCTTGATGTTGACATTTTTGGGAGGAAGTACTATTCATTAAAAAAAGTGTGCTTTTATATATTAATATATCTTTTAGGGTTCTGATTTTGGTCCAGGTTATTCTTTGACCGAAAGTTATGTTCAACTTCAGGTGAGCGTGAAATTTGTTTTTGGTCTAACAACGTCTAGAGGCCATGTGCTCCTTGACGGTGTAACCGATAAAGTGATGAATTTCTTAGCAAGACATGTTCAACTCAGTTCTTCTGAAGTTTCAACTGCTCGGCCTTCTGCTGAACCACCGCCTCACTCTGAGAAGAAGTTAGTGCTCAACTGGATTTGCTTTTTGATGGCTGGTCAAAGTGATGGTTCAATCGATTTCTATTTTGTCGAATTTCCTTTGTTAATTGGTGAAGTCAGGTCTTTTATTTGTATTTTTAGTTTTTCTTTGGAGTAGCAAGAGGAGAAACAAAACTGTTAGACTAGACTACATTATTGCGGAGTTAGTGATCTCGAAGGATTTGTGGGACCCTCTTCGTTCTATATCTCATCTCATTGTAGCCTTATAGTTCGTACTATTTATTCACGTGTTCTTTTGCTATCATTCAATGAATAAATTAATTATTTGTTTTAGAAAAAGTAAGAGTGAAGTTATTGTTTTAGTTAAATTTGCTAAAGTTATTGTAAAAAAAACACATTTTAGCTATTTTTCCATATAATATAGTTTTTATTTTATTGATAAAATATATTTAGGTTTTGATCAGAATTTATCAATTTGAGCGTATTTAATGGATGTAAAGAGGAATTATACTTCAATTTTCAATGTAAAAATGAGTTGGATGGAACAATGGATGAGATTGCGCCACATTACCAAAAGCCATTGCAAGTCGAATAAATTTTGGTGGCGTAACCGCGTAAGTGCGTGACAGAGGGATTTTGACCTCCGAATGGTTCTTTCTCTTGACATTAGTTCGTGCCACGTTAAAATTGCTTCTCCTTGAGGCATTTATCAATTGTTTATGCGACATTCTCTCGTGATTCTAATTCTTCTTCCAACATATCCAACTAAATAGTCCTGGCATGTGCCAACGAGTTAGGATTATAAAAAGGTTGTAATTGTTCAACACCCAGGTTTCATGTCAACCACAATTGAAAAGTAATCTGAAATTTTGACATCTTTTAAATAGTTCGGAGTATATATTTTAAGTAAGCTTGATATCTTGAAATCTTAAAATATGTCTAACACTCATATCATGATGTCACTTTTTTTAAGTTTTCATACAAAAAATGTAACCTCTTAAATGAAGTTACTATAGTAGTAACTTTAATCATCAATTTATGTTCAATTTTTACATTTAAGTGATTATCACACCTTGTTTGTTCAGGTATTATCAATTTTTAATACAAATCAAAACCATGCTTTTGATTTTTTTTATGCGAGGAAATTTTATATGAAGAATTAATACTATCGTATTATATAAATATTAAACCTAACCATGATTTTGATTATGATATTATTAAGATTTAGGAATCATTTTAAAAGGTTCACCTTATAGTACTACGTATATGAGAAGGAACACACTGACACATGAGATGTAATGTATGATCTTGTATTCTTATACTCCCTCCGTCCCGCTAAGATGACTCTATTTTACTTTTCGGTTGATTACATACCAAGTTTGGTAAAGTTTGTATCATTCTAGATCATTCATACATTATTCTTACTTTATCAATTTAATATCAACTATATACGTTACTGGGTAACAAATTGTAATGCACAAAAAGAAAAAGGGAATCACAAAGGAAGGCTCTAACAACAAATAAAAGAGAGCAAAAAGGAATTGCATAGTAGCCAGCAGTAGGGTTCATCCAGTTCATGCGCAGCTGTCTGGATTAATTACCATTACACCCTTTGGTCTATTAGTGGGGTTGACTAGTAGTTGTCCTTCTTCCTTTTCAAGTAAGCATAATAACTTCATAATTTCTTATAACGTAAGAGGCACTAAATCCATTGAATGTCTCGTTATATCGGTAATAGTTGATGACTGTCGCTTTGGATCATAATACAGTCATATAGAGCTTTACATTTAATTAGAATCGTTCAAGATAGAAATATATACTACTCCGTAGTAGTTATGACTTGTCCAAGCTAAGTTTCAAATAGAATGTTGAAGGTTACCGTTTTTTACAAAAGGGTTACTGTTTAGATAAAATTTGGTGAGTATTTTTTTCAAAAAAATGGTGAACTTTGGCAAACTCGTATAAATGTAAGGTTATTTCAAACAAATATCTTTTTTATGGACCAATTTTGGCTCCGATACTTGTTGAGATTTGAGTTTTTTTTTCTCTAAAAATGAACTTTAAATGAGAAGCAATCTAGAATCATAATACTTCGTATATTATTTTATCATCTCATAAGTAATTAAGTACTGAGACTTGAACATATTCTAAAGAATTTAGAACATATCTCAATGTTCCCTTTCTACTACTTATTATTCAGTCACACCTTGAAATGCATGCTATTAAGACATTTCATAATTATTTAAGATATTTCATGTTCCAAAAATATTTGATGGTAGTTTTGTGTTTAAGTAGTACTAAGTACTTAGGTCGGAGACTCGGGGGTGTTCATATGGTTGAAACACTTTTCAATTAACATTTAACCTCATTACTAGTACCTTACTACTATTTTCACCTCATTGGACTTTGACAACCTTTTTTTTTTTATTTTTGTTCAAAAAACTTTGTCAATTTTTAATTAAAATAACTAATTCGTGATATTTAGTCATTTCCTACCTAATTTAAAGTGAACAAAGTGCATGAGGGACGGAGGTAATATTATGTAATTAATATCCATGGACGTTTTTAAGGGATTGACATCCCCTGCCATGCGACAGAGTGCCTTGCGAGCATGATTTGGATCTTGAAATCTCTAATCATTAAAGTTTTGATTGGACGGTCCCCGAAGGTCGGGCACCTTGCCTTGCTCTAAAGAAATACGGCCCCAACCCGCACGGGTAGCTCAACTGGTAAAGCGGTGAGAAAGTTTGACTTGAACAAATGATCAAGGATCGAAACTCGCAACGACCGTGTGGAGGTCATGGTTCCTATGTGCCGGGCTGGGGCTCTAGTGTGTACGGATATAAAGACTATCACCGTTAGAATTGGTTATTCTGATTTACAATCTTCCAAATGCTCTATTGGATTGGGGTGTGGGGGGCTTGGGGAGTAACCTTGATAAAAAAAAAAAAAAAGGCTCAGGATCCGTTTTTAAGGTGTGAAAGCCTTTTTTATGCAGTGAGCCAGTGACCTCCTTTGCTGAAACCCTGAAACTTGACTTTTAAAGAAAGAAAGGACGTGAAGATTTCCCCACTTCTATAGTTCGCCATTTTCTCTCCCAACATTTTTCCGTCCCCAAACAATCCCTCCCTCTGCCTAACTCAGACGGAGTAACATATGCTTCTTCTCTCAACCTTCTAGATCCCATGGCGTCCGCCAAACCCCCGCTCCACTTCCTCCTCTTCTGTAGCCTCATCTACGTCGCCCTCTCCGACGATGCCGCCGTCATGTCAAAGCTCCGCGCTGCTTTGTCTCCGGTGCCTTCTGGTTGGTCCGGTTCCGTCCCATTCTGTTCATGGTCCGACGTGAACTGTGATAAGTCGACTGGCAACGTCATCTCCATCAACTTAGACTCCAAGTCCGTCTCCGGCAGCCTCCCTTCCGATATCACCCTGCTTTCCGAACTCCGGAGCCTCTCCGTCCAGAGAAACTCCCTCTCTGGAACATTGCCGTCTTTTGCGAACATGTCAAACCTGGAGGACCTCTACTTAAACAATAACAACTTCAGCTCAACCCCGCAGGGTTTCCTTTTAGGTATTCCCAAGTTGCAGACGCTCAGCATTTCTGAAAACGCAAACCTAGGTCCTTGGCAAATCCCTACTTACTTGACAGAAAGCACTAATTTGAAATCGCTGTACGCGAGCCATGCCGGTATATTTGGTTCCATTCCGGATTTCTTTGATTCCTTCCCAAATCTCCAGGACTTGAAGTTATCCTATAACAATCTCACAGGCTCACTCCCCCAGTCGTTTTCTTCATCGGAGATCCAAAATCTGTGGCTGAATAACCAGCAACAAGGCCTCTCAGGGACTATTGAAGTGCTTTCCTCTATGACACAGCTCTCCCAAGTATGGCTTCACGCTAATTCATTTTCGGGTCCTATCCCCGACCTCTCAAAATGCACCAATCTATTCGATTTGCAGCTTAGGGACAATCAGTTCACTGGAATTGTTCCTGATTCTCTTGGTAATCTCCCAAGTCTAAAGAATATCACATTGCAGAACAACAAGTTGCAGGGTCCTCAGCCTAATTTTGGAGATGGTGTTAAGGCCATTGTTGGGCCTATAAACAGTTTCTGCAAGGATACCCCAGGTCCGTGTGATCCCCAGGTAACTGCCCTACTTGCTATTGCGGGTGGTCTTGGTTATCCGATCACTCTTGCAGACTCTTGGAAGGGGAATGATGGTTGTAAGCAATGGACGTTTGTGAATTGTGATCCACAGCAGAAGAATGTGATTACTCTTAACCTTGGAAAGCAGCATTTTTCTGGTGTTATTTCTCCAGCCATTGCGAACTTGACGTCACTTAGGAATGTTTACTTGAATGATAATAATCTCACAGGTTCCATCCCTAAGAGCTTGACTACTTTGCCTCAGCTTAGAGTTCTTGATTTGACTAATAACAACTTGTCTGGGGACATACCCGTGTTTCCACCTTCTGTGAAGTTCACCTATTCCGGCAACTTATTTCTTGGGAAGAATGTCGCTCCTTCTGGGGGACCACCTGGACCCGGTCCTAACCCAAATGCTCCTCCTTCTCCTGCCACTCCAAATAGCTCCTCGATTTCGCCTGGTATCATTGTGGGTGTGATTATAGCTGTGATAATATTTCTTCTAGTTGTGTTGTATGTTTCTTACAAATACTATGTGAATCGTCGCCATAAAAAATTTGGTAGGGTAGGAAAGCCTGAGAAAACCAATCAGATGGTGGTTAAGACTAACGTTAGTGAATATTCTGGCAATGCAAATGAGTCACAAAGAATGAACAGCGGTGAAATTAGTGTTTTTGAAGTAGGTAACATATCTATATCAATCGAGGTTCTTAGACAAGTGACGAACAATTTTAGCCCTGATAATGTGTTAGGAAGAGGAGGGTTTGGGGTTGTTTATAAGGGAGAATTACATGATGGAACTAAGATTGCCGTGAAAAGGATGGAGTCCAGTGGAGCAATGGGTACGAAAGGGATGAAAGAGTTTCAAGCAGAAATTGCTGTCCTTACTAAGGTCAGACACAGACATTTGGTTGCTCTTCTTGGTTATTGTATTAATGGAAACGAGAGGCTTTTGGTGTACGAATATATGCCACAGGGTGCATTGAGTCAACATCTGTTCGAATGGAGGGAGTATGGATTACAGCCTTTAACTTGGAAGCAGAGGGTGACAATTGCATTGGATGTGGGAAGGGGGGTTGAGTATCTGCATAGTTTGGCACAACAGAGTTTCATACACAGAGATCTAAAACCATCTAATATTCTGCTTGGTGATGATATGAGAGCCAAGGTTGCTGATTTTGGGTTGGTTAAAAATGCACCCGATGGGAAATACTCGGTGGAGACACGATTAGCTGGAACATTTGGGTATCTTGCACCGGAATATGCTGGTAAGTTCTTTTGATGTATGCTTGAATTTACTTACCTTAAAGTTAAGCAAGTCTCACATAATATCTCCTTGGTATTCCTTAGTAGTAGTTTATGCCATATCAATTTCAGTTCTCCTAATTCAGCAGTGTTTTATTGTTTTTTTTTTATGGTGAAATGAAATGTATAATCCCAAGCATACTAATTATATGAAAACTAAGTGAAATGTAGATGGTGTCTCAAACATGGTAGCCGGGTAGGAGTATATGCAATTCATAATTACTTTCTATCTATTGAATATAAAAACAACATCCAAGCCTTATTTCCAAAAGATTATAACTGAATATAAGGTATAGATAAATTTGTGCCTGCTTGATAGCACTTATAGTCACTTGTTCCCTCCATTCATTAATAAAAGTCACTTATGATTAAATTACACACCAATATAAGTAACTAATGCACTCAAAGTGTCATGTACCAATATTGCACTAAAACTAATCACCATTTCCTTACTAAACAACACAGACCTGCGTATACCAAGTTTTTGATGAGGGAAAATAGTACCTTAACGTAATAGAAATACGTTAATTAATAGTACCTTAACAAAAATACTAATACGTTTCCATCATTTGCAATGGAGCAAAAGACTCGCTACTTTTTGGCTTGCGAATATGATAGAATAAAGCAAAAGGCTCACTAAACTATATGTGCTTCTTTGTTATGAAGCAGTAGTCAGTTCATGCAATTTTCGATGTGAATTTCACTATGGGTCATCCAGAAACAATCTCTCTATGCTTTAGTACATCCGACCCCCTTTACCTTATTGTAGGTGGGAGCCTTTGCGGCACTGGGGTAATGATGATGATGAACGTAATTGTAATACGCTTCATTGCAATGGTAAAGTGCCTTGTAAAAAAAGTAGTGCAAATATTACTTAAACTGAAAGGGTTGCAGTGAACGTAAATGGCTCTTCCGCCTTCATCCCTTAATTAGTGTTCCTTTTATTTATTTAAAAATACATTTGAGTACACTAAGTTAAGATAATTTTAACCATTCGGTCATTTCATCCACAATAGTTAGAGCTGGTTCATTGATGTGTGAAACTTGACTAAAATGACTGGACTAGGATTTGGTTTTACATATAACACTATACCAGTGGAAATGTTTTCTGAATCTGAAAAGGTTATTTCGCAACTGCATATTTTATTTGTCCATTCACTAAGACAGATTCTCTTTGGTGCTCGTATGTGGTATGATAATCTTGTATTAGTTTTTTATAATAATTTGCACATAATAATATTTTATGAGAAGATAAATGCAGCATTGCTTAGAAGATCTCCGCCATCTGACCCACATAATGTTCTAAAATCTGAAGCTTTTATCTCTTGTTTCGACAGCTACTGGGAGAGTCACAACAAAAGTGGATGTTTATGCATTTGGGGTTGTCCTAATGGAGATAATTACTGGAAGAAAAGCACTGGACGAGACAATGCCAGATGAAAGGTCACATCTTGTGACATGGTTCCGTAGGGTCTTTATCAACAGAGACAACCTACGAAAGGCTATTGACCTGAACCTTGACCATGAGGATGAGGAAACTTATGAGAGCATCTGTAAGGTGGCTGAGTTGGCAGGTCACTGTACTGCACGTGAGCCATTTCAGAGACCCGAGATGGGACATGCTGTTAACGTACTTGGACCACTTGTTGAACAGTGGAAGCCTTCTAGATCCGGAGAAGATGAGGGTGATGGCGGTATTGATCTCCATATGAGCCTTCCTCAAGCCCTGCAAAGATGGCAGGCAGACGAAGGAACTTCTAGAATGTTTGGTAGTGACTTGTCATCATCCTACAGCCAAACACAGTCAAGCATTCCTTCAAAGCCATCTGGGCTCGCTGATACTTTTAATTCCATGGATTGCAGATGAATGGTACAAGATCATTCCAACAACATTCAAAATTTTCTTTCTTTATGAGGAGACATATATAAACCAATTTATTCAACCTACAATTCTATGTAAATAGATTTCAAATTCTTGACTTTAATTGTGTAGTTATGTTTTTGAGGAAGAATTGCCTTCAGGAGCTCAGGCAAGCGTATTGCAGGGACATTTTATTGATTCTTCTTGATTAGTTTTTGTATGAAATTGATTGCTTTACATAACTATCACAGTTAGGAACGTATGGTGATGACCGATGAGTAATGATTAATGACAGGGCTTTTGAGGCTTAATAAATTGTGTCATACTCCCACAGTTAGGAACGTATCTACTTCAACTGCATTACATTTTTTATCAACTCTCTCTATTGAAGTCAAATCTCAAGTATGAAGTGATCATGGATACTAAGCACTACAGTAGGGAGTAGGGTCTGCCGGACTATTTCCATCGGATCTAGCTCCTCTGCCTTACTTAGGCAGCCAAGGAGGGTGCTTGGCCATTTTAAACCATCAGATCAAAATATCAATGGCATAAAAAGAGTGGGTCCATTTTTGGCACAAATCTCTAGGGCTGAGTTTTAATCCCTGCCCTTTGTTTTAGTAAGGTACTCTGCCTTATGGCAGAGGATCTCTATCCATTTCCATCCAAACCTAACAAATGATCAATCCTAGAATCTGGACCCAGCTCTATAGCAGTACTATTGTGGTTCTACAGAATACGACCAGAATCAATTCCCTTTTGCTCCAAGATCTGCCCTTGAGCCAGGACTTATGCCCCAAAGAGTCTCCTATAACGTCCGTGGGAGTTCATCAAAGTGATAAAGCTGTTACAGACTTACAGATTTATCATTTCTCTTAAGTGTGTCTTGAAACCCAGAAATAGCTAGCTAATGCACGGGTACACGCTCGAGCAGTCTTAAATCGTGCGTGAGTAATGATTGTTGATTTCTCCTCGTCCAAACTAGATGGGAAAAAAGGCCTCATGAGGTTGAAAACTTGAAATATACTAGACAACTATTCTTTTTGTTGAAGGAAAAATATATGTAGTTGATACGATTCCTAATAGGATGTGTATTACAGTAATATGATGGCCCATCAGCCTAATTTCCATATCTAAAAGGGCTTTATTTCTAGTGAAATGACACACATTTCCCTACAACACGTTATCAACACGGCTCTAATCTAAACGTTTTTTTTCCTCCGTTGCTCTCCTACTAACAAGATGTTTTTTCTTTTCTCCATCTTGCATTGGCTGTGCGGTCTTCGATGCTCAACCTTACCATAGCTTGTGGCCCTCCCGAACCATTCAACACAATCCAAAATCAAGCCACAGCAAAGTATTTTCCAAATCAGATCAGCCATTGCATGTTATGTAATCCAGATTGAAGAATAGAGTATGCCTAGTCGGCTAGTCCATCACAGCAGCGCATGGCAAAACTTGTTTTCGCTATCATCATGTTGAGATTGAATGAAGCAATTTACGTTTTATCCCAGGGATGGATCCAGGAATCTGAGATATTCTGGGTTGAAGATCAATTATGTTAGACTTAAACATTAGCAGAGTGAGCTAAATATGAAAAATGAAAAAATTTATACTAAAAAATTGAAAAAAAGTTAAGTTACACATACATCCTCCCCTGCTGGTACTTGTAGTTTTGACTCTAAATCCCAATTAGTATGTTCTATTATATGGTTTCAAAATATTTTTAGTTCCCCCAAATATAGAACGTTTTGGTGCTGGAATGGTTTCAACATATTTCATATTTGTAACCTATAATTCCATCAAAATCAATCCAAATCCATAAGAGTTAAAATCCATGAAATGTTTGAGGACACCTGGATTTTAATAGATTCTATGGAAATCTATATTGAGGATACCTTGATTTTGATGGAATTCTAAAATCCATTAAAATCCACATTGAGGACACCCCGGAGTATATTCATATATTCATATCCATACAAGATACGTAGTATATTCAAAAGCAACACACACTATTTTAAGTTAAAATAAAACGGCTACTAGCATAAAATGAGAACGGTGAAGAAAATGAACTAAAAAAAATCTGATAAGATATAAATCAATATGACGATGTGAGTTCTTGTTATGCCTAGCTAGCCATATTACGTATTTTATATTTCAATTTTGTTTGGACAAATCCCTAATCCTATTTCTTTTAATAATTACTAACCTTTGAAAATTTTAGTAAACTTCCACAAACACTTAGAGGTCGTTTGACAACACTATTTTTCGGTTTATCACATTTATCAGTCAACTTTTTCACCAAACACGTAATTTTTGATTTCACGCGCTGAATTGTGTAATAAGCATAAAAAGTAAGGTTGAAGTTACTTTTCTGGCTGTATTGGCTGAAGTTACTGTAGATGACCATTTTAGCTATTTTACATATAACTTTTTCTTTATTTTATTAATAAAATATATTTCAAAAATAATTTTTCTTAAATTAGCAGAATCAGCCAATGCAGCCACTTCAGCCAGAACTTCATAAATTTCAGCAAAATCAGCTAAAACAACCGATTTTCGTGCTACCGAATGAGCTCTTAGTCTCTTACCTTCTACGGAGTATATAATATGAGTATAATGTCCCCTATTTTTCTTACCGCACATTCTGTTAAGACCCGAGATACTTTAACCAGGGGCGGAGATAGGGGAGGGCCAACCTTGGCCCTGGCCTAGCCCAAATTTAAAAAAAATGTCTTTATTTTTAGTGTAAAAAATTTCGGGCAAAAAAATTTTCACAAATATTCTTTGTATCGGCCCAGTCCGACCCAGTGCTCTGGCTCCGCCCCTGACTCTAACACATTCGCATTCGCACATATTTTGTTTGTATGACTTGGGCCTTCGATGCTTCAGATTCTAGTATTCTACTCTTATGAAGAATATATGTTCTCTAATGGAGGTTGATATTGTAAGGAGCACACAGAAAAGACAATGAAATTTAATGGATGGTCACCCCCCTCCCCATTTCTATATATATGTTCTCCACAATTGAGTAAAGAATTTAGAGCCCGTTTGGAGAACTCTGTTTTCGGCTTATCAGGCTTATCAGCCAGCTTTTTCACCAAACACGTAACTTTTACTTTCGCGCGCTGAATTATGTAATAAGCCGAAAAAGTAAGGTTGGAGTTACTTTTCTGGCTTTATTGGCTGAAGTTACTGTAGAGGACCATTTTAGCTATTTTTACATATAATTTTTTCTTTAATCTATTAATAAAATATATTTTTAAAATATTTTTTTCTTAAATCAGCAGAATCAGCCAAAACAGCCACTCCAGCCAGAATATCATAAATTTCAGCAGAATCAGCCAAAACAGCCTATTTTGGTGCTACCAAACGGGCTCTTAAAGTTACTGGATTTAAAGTTATATGTTGTCCAAACTTTACAAGAAAAATGATCTCTTGAACTAACTAACACCTAGTTTTATTCTAAGAGCCATGTTTGGTGTACACATTTTTTGTGTACACTTTTGACACACTTGTCTGTCTACGCCACACATACAGAGTTGTATGTATACAGATAAGTGTGTCAAAGCTGTACAAAAAAAACATGTACACCATGCATTTCTCCTATTATAGTCGTTTGAGATAAATAGGTTGTGTTAAGAAACTCAAGAAAGAAGAAAATGTGATAGTCTGGGTTTATTTGGCCCTTACGTTTACATTTGACATTTTTTTGGTACTGAAAAATAGGTAAGGGGTATATGTGTTCTCCAATTGGACGTGGTTACATTTTCAATGGCTCATGTGTTGAAGTGAAACACTCTAATTATAATTTATTTATAAACCTAATAACATACTTATATGGTTATACACTATGTTCATATATACTCCGTATGTTCCATATCCCTATGATTAAATATTCCCTCGGTCCCATTTTATAAGATATTTTTCCTATTCATTTGGTCAACACAAATCACTCTTAATCTTTTACCTTATATATCAAAATTTTATGAAATTTGAATTATTTTTTGCAGGCTTAGTAACAGTTTTAATGTAATTTCTGAATATATGAATTTTATTTTCTAAAACTAATTTGAGTGTTGACAGAGATCAATTTGCTTTATCGTCGGTCAAATATGATAAACCCTAAAATATCTTATAATTCGAGACGGATGGATTACACCATTTAACAAAATACAATTGAGTTTGAGGTCAATTTTTTTCGATGGAAGCCGGAGAATTGAAAGTATCAGAAACTAAGACAACTAACTCTTACATCAAAGAAAGTAAAGTTGGTCCTTCAAAAAAAAAAAGAAAGTAAAGTTGGAGTGGAAAGTAAAAAATCGAATCAGAAAAAATCTGATCGATCTGCTGCATTAAATTGTTCTGTACCCACACCTTGCTAGCTGGGATCTGCAAGCTACCAGAATTAGATACTACCTCCGTGGCTCCGTCCCAAATTGATTTGCAAATTTGACTTTTCTTGGTCAAATAGTTTCATTTTATATATTTAATTAGGATGTCAATTTTTAATTATATTCTAATTTGGAGTTTACAACTTTGAAGAAATTTTAATGAAGTTTCTGAATATATAAATTTTAATTGTTAAAAATTGAATTAATTATGGATAACGAGCATTGACTTTTATTATTGATTGACAAAAAAATGTTGACTTTGCAAAACAATTTGGGACGGAGTAGATTCTAAATAAATAGAGAAATACTACCTCCGTCCCCTAAAACTTTGCCATGTTTGACCGGCACGTGGATTAATAAAGTAAAAACTGTGTGGTTGATGTTTGTGCAGAGGAGAGAGAATTAACTGAAACCACAAATTCTTTACTTAAAAGAGAAAGTGGCAAAGTTAGTGCGACATCCAAAAAAGGAAAGTTGACAAAGTTTTAAGGGACGGAGGGAGTATGATCAAGAATCAAATAAAGAAACATGGATGGGCCCAACGTTTGCTTATGTAACTACTGTAAATAATAAATAGGGTCAGAAATGGGAGAAGATTGAGAAAAAAAGAAATGGAGAAGTCACGAGGAGGAAGAAAGGATTCAAACAAAGAGGAACTTTAACTCATGTGATTTTTTCATATTTGACCAAATCCAATTCAAATATTTGAATCATAACTTCAGCGATTTCAATATATGACCTCATTTAGCTTATCAAATTTTCTTACTATCGTATTTAATTGTCCCAATAAATTTTTTATTTTTATTTAAGAAAATAAATAGGTGGTAGAACTATTATTATTTCTTTAAAACATATTTTTACCACACAATTTTCACATTATTATTCGACATATAAATCAATCTTGATCAAATTTTAAAAAATAAATCTTCAAGGGCTTGTTTGGTACTGGCTGCAACAGTTGAAATTACTGAACTGACAGAAATGACTGAAATTTATAAAGTAAGAGGGTTTAGTATTATTTAATATTATTACACCATATTAAATAATGTGTGTGAGTGTATTACATACGTAGTGTACTATACGGCCCACTACGAATTACGGAGTATATTTGTTGAAGGCAGGTTTCAATCCAATACGTAGGTTTCCAATCGAGTATACTTTCTAGAATTTATACGCATGAATCCATTGGTGAGGCCATGAGGGGAGATCAGACGCACTATGGTATGTTTCCAGAGGTGAGCTTTGGGTTAATAAAGCAAAGATAAAAGTGTCTTCTAATAGTTTAGTGGAGGGATAATAGAATTCATCAGCTGAACAAGTAGCTATCTACTTACTTTTTCAGTTGATAAGAAAAAACAGCCACACCAACCAATTCAATGGGTGTTTTTATTTTTATGGCTTTTGAGGCTTATATATTGAATATTATGACATAAACATTTTATCATTATTCCACATGTAGTATTTGCACACCACCACACATAGCTACGTACATGATTTTCATATCTATACATGGCCCATGCATAGTGCTCTCTTCTTTTTTATCATGCGTGTTGTAATATAAATATACCTTATGGGTTATTGAATAAACTATGCAGTTTGTATCTCCAATTCAGTTCATGCGAGATTTCTCTTTTCCAATATTTCCACTTTATATAATGTCTCTTATTTTTATCATGGTATCAGAGCCGAAATCCTAGAAACAAAGTTCTTATATTCTACTTTTCTCTCTCTGATTTTTCTCCCTCTGGTTGGAGCTATGGCAAATTTATTGCCACATTTCCGCTCTTGGATTATTGACTCCGGAGCTACAGAACATATCACTTGTACTGATATTAATCTCATCAACACCGTGAATCATATCTCCGTATCATCGGTCAAGATTCCTAATGGTGAAACAGTACCGGTTCATGCTGTTGGTAGCATATACCTACCCAACGGTTTATATCTTCAATGTGTTTTATATATCCCAAAATTCCAGTGCAATCTACTCTCAGCTAGTCGCCTTGCAAGGGATTTGAATTGTACACTCACATTTTTTTCAGACTTTTGTATTTTGCAGGATTTACCTTCGAGGAAACTAATTGGGGTGGGTCAGCTCCGTGATGGTCTTTACTACCTTCATTCCCCAGAAAATAAAGGGGTGGCAATGTCAGTCTCTACTACATCTGATTTATGGCATCTGCGTTTGGGACACGCATCCGATGGAAAGTTACATCACATCAGTTCTCTCAAGGGTTTCCAACGAAGTGAGAAATTTTGTGATCCTTGCGTTCGAGCTAAGCAGACTCGGTTATCTTTTCCCACAAGTACCATTAAGACGACTCGCTGCTTTGAACTGATACACTGCGACATTTGGGGAGGTTATAGATGCGATTCAACATCAGGTGCACGATACTTTCTGTCTATTGTTGACGATTTTACTAGAGGTGTGTGGGTTTATTTAATGAAAACTAAGTCCGAAGTTTCTCAACTCTTAATTCAATTTTGCAACATGATTGATACTCAATTTGAGCAAAAGGTCAAACGAATTAGAGCTGATAATGGTGTGGAATTTCAAACCAACATTTTATTTGATTATTATGGACACACTGGAATATTACTTATGTCACGCCCCGGCCTGGCCGGACGCGCTAACAACCGCCGCATAATCCGATTAAGGCAACCGCAGTTCACCCTACTCGAACCATGCAAGGCGTACATGAATACCATTCACACTAGTACATCCATAAACAATCATAAATAAAGCATTTCAAATATACGCAGCGGAATACAAATACTTTTAAAAAATAAAAGGCCACACAGGGCGAACATGAGCACGCAGGCTCCCAATCATTTATAATTCAAAAATAGTCCATGAGCATTATTTTATTTATATCAAAATAGGACTGGAAGAAGCACGAACCACGTCTTCTCTCCATGGATCACCCGAAGCAACGGGAACAGGAAGCAAGCTCTAGCTTCTACCTGAAACTGTGAGGTGGCCTCCCCCGTGAAGGGGAGGTCAGTACTTGGAAGCATTTGACAAGTACAATGACAACTATACTGAATATAATTCACGTTTCAAACACAAGACCCTCAAAATAGGGTGATACTATATTATGGGCATAACCTACAGCTACCCCATTTCAAATCACTTGTATAGAATATATATACCAAGTCAAATAGCCGACCCGTAGGTCCATTTGTATTTCAAAACAATTCCCCTTGTACAGCCCTTGGCCTATTCTTGCATATAGCAATATCGAGAGGTTATCCCACCCCTAGTCTAAACCCAACTCCATCGAGAGGGTTACACAATTTATCATTTGTACTCGTCCACGTTGGACTTACCCACCCTACGGGTGTATTCATTCATTTTGGGCTTACACCCCCAGCATTATATCTTTGATTCATTTAGGGCTTACACACCCCGTATATTCTTAGTTTGTGTAGGGCTTACACACCCCGTATAATACTTTACTCATTTAGGGCTTACACACCCCGCGTAATACTTTACTCATTTAGGGCTTACACACCCCGCGTAATACTTTACTCATTTAGGGCTTACACACCCCGCGTAATACTTTACTCATTTAGGGCTTACCAATGTTCTAAAAGGCGCTAGGCGCTAGTCGGGCGCCAGCCCAACGCCTAGCGCCTAGGCGGCTAGGCGGGCGCCTAGGCGGGGACTAGTCGGAGACATAAGAATTGCATTCTTATCTAAATTTTTGCATAAATATGATAAGTAGTTTTGTATTTTTGTGTTTATAGAATACATATATACTTATACATTAACAAACATGAATGATAGAATTATCACATTTAATCATACGTAATATATGATAATTAATCACTTAACTTCATTATATTAAAAATATAAATAATGATAAAATTTAGGTATATATACAAACTATATAGTTTTATCTTAATTTACAACTTCAGCTCTTTATATCCATGGCTAAAGTTAGAGTATGTATATCGCTTAGGAAATTAAAATTAAAAAGTGAAGTAATGTTCGGTGAATCTAGACGGTCTAGGCGGCCGATTAGGCGCTCTAGGCGGGCAACTAGGCGCCATAGGCGGCCGACTAATTCACTTAGACGGCAAACTAATTAGTCGGAGCGCCTAGACGAAAATCGGGGCGCCCGACCACCGCCTAGCGCCTAGGCGGGGACTAATCGGGCGCCTAGAACGATTTTTAGAACAGAGGGGCTTACACACCCCGCGTAATACTTTACTCATTTAGGGCTTACACACCCCGCGTAATACTTTATCATGTAGGGCTTACACACCCCGCGTAATACTTTACTCATTTAGGGCTTACACACCCCGCGTAATACTTTATCATGTAGGGCTTACACACCCCGTATAATACTTCATTCATTTGGGCTTACACACCCCGCGTAATATCCTTTATCTCGTTAGGGCTTACACACCCCGTATATATATCCCCGTATACTCATTGTACACGAGCAATCATAATCTATCAACCTCGGGCTAGTCTTCATCAAGACTCCCCGGGCTGCCTTCATATAGTCTAGGTAGACTCCACCATTTCCTTTGAGTGTGACCATAGTCCATCACTCATTCTAAGTTCATGCCTATCTAATTCAATACTATAGATAGCACATACAATTAATCACTACGGATTCATATCACTTTGATCATGTCAATAACTCAAGTATTCCTTACTTCACATTTAATCATTTTGCCTATCCACATAGGTATCCATATATCCCTTTTAAGATCTTATGGAATCACACATTTATCAACATTTGTCTATATCATGCTAATCCTCTATATCAATTCAATAATTAATATATTTCAAGGATTTCTCCCCTCATGCATAATGCCTTTGCTTATCCACCTTAGTAATATCATGTATCAATTTGTATCACCACATAGCAACACATTTATTCACATTGGAGTATATCATTTAATTCCATCAAAATCATAATTTGATTACTTAGGTAATCTCATGCTCAACTCACGAGTTATAGACAATATAGTCAGCCATCCTCACCTTAAATAAGTCCAGCAAGGTTGCCTATTGAAGCCCCGTCGTTAAACCTTCGATCGGGAATGATCTGAATCCACCTTGGCTGGCAGAGGACAAAAGCCGCCCGGCTTTTGCAAAAGCTGCCCGGCTTTCGGGTTCTGCTGCACGAAAACAGCACCTAGAAGTGGCGGTTTCCGGCGATTTCGATTCCTATCGATTCCACAACTCTTCTAAGTTAATTACCAACACTTTATATCATATTTCTACACTTCTAAACGTGTAGAACATCCTCATTAATCCCACATATGATTTCTTAAAAATCATATTCACAAAACTAAGTAAATAACTAGTTTGAACGGGAGTAGCATTCGGTTACCTAGAATCGAGCTTTCTTCTTCCCGGAATCCCTCTCTTCCTTCTTCCTTGCTCAAGAAACGAGTGAAGCTCCCTGGTGAGCTCTCAGCCTTGCGTAAGTGGCTCTCAAAATGAGAGAAGGAGGTCATCCCTTATCCTTTCTATAATTAGAAGGTTGGGCCAATTTAGTTGGGTCGGGTTCACGGGCTGCCTCCTTTTAATTAATCCATCCCGAAGCTATTTATAACTTAATCCTCCCGTTTATTATGGGTTACATTTTATATGGGTTACCCCGAATTAAAGTGTAGGGAACCCTTCACCCTTATAATAGTTCGGCCCGAGTAATTGTATATTACTTACTTCTTATCCTTGGGCTTTTTATTTAATTTATCTTGGTCCAAGAATATATTTTAGTTAGTCCCTCCCCGTGTTTGGGGTCCAACCCACAATTTAATTAATCGGTATCAATTTAGTCAATCAATCATTTCTAGTATGATTAATATACTGGTAACTAGTTTTCAAAGTGAATATATAATCATGACTTTAACTAATTTTCCTCATTGAAACTAGTATTTGTACTTTCACTCAGATTTTAATATCAATGGATTAATAAATCCAAGTTTAAATTGGGAGCGGTGTTACAAGTTCACCCCCCCTTAACGGGAATTTCGTCCCCGAAATTCACGTCGCAGTTTCATTTTAACCGGCGTCACTCTATTCTTAGAGTACATACTTTTTCAAGTTTCTTCGTTGACTTGATCATTTTATAACATAGCTTAACCATTTTATCATTGTTGTCCTTAGACATTTTCATTCATACTGACGTACCCTTTTGGTTTATTTCATTTAGATGCTACTCCATCTAACTACAGAATAATAAGTCTTTCCCCACTTGGGCGTCAATTCTTTCTAGAATTCTCAAGTGGCCTTAACTAGTTTGGGTTTAGTTCTTTGACATGTGAATCTGACAATTCACACCAAAAGTTCTTAATAACATTTTTCTCTAACCTTCGACTTGAAGGTTCCCTAGTATGCTAGACAACATACCCCGCTGTAAAACTTACTTACTCGCATACCGTTATGCAGTTGGCCCGTTAGCCCATGTTCATGTTTCATTTCATTCATCGTTAGCACGACACCGCCCGTAGGTCTTATCATCCTTTACGAGATTTGTCACCGCTATCCGAGGCCTCGTCGGGCCCTCGGGCCGGAGTCCAACATCCCGCCCCTGGACTCATACCTATCATCCCGTAGGAAGGTAAGGCCCATTCGGGGTCCTATCTTATGTGTTACCGCTGTCAGAGCCTCGTTAGGTCTCCGATTCGGATTCCACCCTTATGCGCTGTTACATTGCAAGTCCATGCTATCCAACCCCGCTCTCTAGAGTCGGGAAGGGCCATGGTCCTTACTTATTACCATAGTTAAACCGGCTATCCTCAAGGACTACCGAAAACACCCGAAGGTCAATCCTATATCTAGGATCAATTTATTATTCACTTTTATCTTGGGTATCCCTTAAGGCCTACCCCTAGTATAACTTAAAGTTATGCATGTCCACCTTAGCATCTCTTAAGACTACTTAAGGTTCAATATCTCACTATCTGAATCCTTAGGATTAATCCTACCATTATTTGTATTTACCTCCCGGCTAGTATTCTCATACTAGTTGGGTAGATCAAGGATAATCGAGCCCTCAACTCATGTCGTCTTTCAATACCCCATCAAGATACAACCCATAGACGAGCCTTAAGTCACCTCGGATCCTCCCTTAAGGAGTGCCCGGAGCATGACCCGAATTTCATCATCTTCCAGTTACGCTAACTGTCTCACATACAACGCTCCATGTGGAGACGACCTTATGTTCGCACAATAGCTATTGCTACAGGAAAGATTTCCACGTATCAAACATCCGTCCCAACTCTCGTGGGATTTCGAAAATAAGTAGTCATCCTTGACTCTAATGTTCGCCTCACATACCCGTGCTACCCACCCATAGGTGGATGGACAAAATCACTGAACTTCCATTTAGTTTCTCAGAATCTGGTTATCCTCTTACGAGTTTCTGATACTCATACAATAACGAGTAACATATACGGCGAATCAATTTGGTGTTGTGACCATCACATCGGTCGTTATTTGTATCGAACCCTATTACTCGGTAATAATCAATCTTGCCCCCTCTTTGGGTAACGCATGTTCTTACTACTCAACTTATTCGTTTAAACTCCGGAGCATAGGGCCCTGCCCTTATTTTCCCCGAGCTTTCAACCTCTCGTGTAATAGCCAACTCTAGCACTTTTCCTCTCCCATATTACTTCTCAAAGATCTAACTTATGAGATTCAATCATACTCAAGGATATTATACCCTTCTTTCAATTTCCTTCATTCACTACTATCGTTATGTAATAGTGTGTATCGGCCGTCATATCGTTTCGGTTTACAAGTGCCCTCTCACACTCACCCAATGCGCCTCCGCATTAAGGATGATTTTATCTTTCTCCCCGCTCAACTCTAGCGTTCTTACACCACAAATCAATGCAAGACCCACTTACCCTGTAATGGTTCATTTCAAGGCCCAAAGATGTACCGGGCTCGAGATATACGAAAACCATCCGACCTCTCCATAAACTGCCCGGTTTTCTAGCTTGGAGACTAATTTACCAACAATTACCCAAATGCCGGCCGGTTTCCATGAAAGCCGGCCGGTTCTCGTACCCAATTCCAGGTCTCCGATTTGTTTCCCCGTAAGCCGGCCGGTTTCCATGATAGCCGGCCGGGGTTTGGCAGCGTAGCTTAAATCCCAAAATTTAATCCAAAAGCCGGCCGGTTTCTGTGAAAGCCGGCCGGTTTTCATCCCCCGAAGTTTAATTAAACTTATTCAATCCAAAAGCCGGCCGGTCTTCGTCAAAAGCCGGCCGGTTTTTCCTTGCCGCAGCTTAATTCGTTTTTATTCATCCTCAAAACCGGCCGGGCTTTGCCAAAGCCGTGCGGTTTTGAGTGTTTACAAAACTTCACAAACCCCGTAAGCCGGCCGGTCTTTACAAAAGCCGGCCGGGTTTCGCCGCCGTAGCTTAATTCCACTTTATTTAATCCCAAAGCCGGCCGGGTTTCACCCAAGCCGCCCGGTTTTTGCCATTTCAAAAATGTTTTTCGTTTTCCTTGCCAAAACCGGCCGGTATTTTCCTTGGCCGGCCGGAAATTGACCCCTGGAACCCCCATAACTTAAATATTCATTGAAATCAAGTTTTTTGATAAGGATTACCTGAAACGGTGGACATGCCCATGCAAGAAATTGTATTCTCCCTCGTGTGTACTCATCGTTGAGTTCTTCTTTGATTCCCGGAGTGTATGTTGCTCACACTATCTCCCTTAGGTCGTGTGCTCATTTGAGACGACCCTGCTAGGTTCATATCCCCCATGGTTCCTTCATTAGCTCCCGAAGTAGTGTTACTCCCCCGTTGAGGACAATGGAACTTCATGTGTCCCGTATCCCCACAAAAGAAACACCTCTTTGGTTCACGACAAGTCCCGTAGTGGTACTTATCGCAATTATCACATCTTCGCACCCTAGAACTAAAGGACTTTCCTCCTTGGGTCACGGACCCTTGATTGTACGTTGACGGTGGCATAGGCATTTTAAAGCTTCCATCCACACCGATATTTTGTCTTTTGCTTCGATCATGGGAATCATTGATTTCCCACATCCTCTTTCTAGCCTCCTCGGCATCTTTAGCCTTTATTTCTTCCCACAACTCTTCCCCAATAAGGCCTCGTGTCACCACCTCATTAAAAGTCATGTTATTTTGGTACGCCGCCCTCTCACGCACTTCCAATTTCAACGCGTTCCAGAAGTGGTCGACCATTCGGTTCTCATTCTCTGCATATTCAGGAAGATATCTAGCCAAGTCT
This sequence comes from Cuscuta epithymum, assembly GCA_945859915.1. Lineage (NCBI taxonomy): Eukaryota > Viridiplantae > Streptophyta > Magnoliopsida > Solanales > Convolvulaceae > Cuscuta > Cuscuta epithymum. The sequence continues at coordinate 892,016 of CAMAPF010000916.1, forward strand.
CGAAACTTTTGCTCCAATTGTTTGACGGTGTACTCGTCACCTTGTTTGACGGTAGTGTACTCCCTCCTCTTTTGATTTACTTCAAAGGAAGAGTAGTATTGTCTATAGAATTCAAGCTCGAAGTTGTCCCATGTGACGTCTCCGTTGTATTTCCCCTTGACACCCTCCCACCATGTTGAAGCTAATCCCTCCAACATTCTAGTGGCAACTCTCATCTTTAGGTTAGGCGTCAATTGCATATCATCGGCTGCCTCATTAAGCCTCTTAACCCATTCATCGGCCTCAGATATATCCCCCGTTCCATCGAACGGTTTACATCCGAGCGCCCTTGCCTCTTTAAGGTATTTAGAGACCCTTATAATAGGACTCTCGGTACTTGGATTTCTAGTACCCTCTCTACGTGCCCCGCACGCGTCACGACTCCCCCTCTTGGAAGCCACTTGCCCAATTTGCCTCTCTTGGCGTTGTTTCTTTCTTTGTTCTCGTTCACGTTGGTATTTTTCAAATACCTGACTAATTCCATCCAAGGAGACATCATTGTCCTCCTCACTAATAAAATCATCACCCTCATCATATGAGGTTTCAGAAGGTTCTGTTTCGGGTTTATACGTTGAGTCTTCTTCGGACTCCCAAGACCTATACTCGGTCTCAAACTGTGCGTTATCCCTCATTTGGATCCCATGGCCTCCTCGGCCTCTCCCTTTTCCTCTAGATACCCTAGAGTTCCCCCGGTTGACATGCCCAGTTTCTCCCGGTGCACGCCCTATTCGATCATTCCTAGTCATCATGCCTCCACCTCGCATTTCTGAAAGAAATTTTTTGGAATGAGTCATCAGACTCGCTTCAATGTCGACTGAAAGATAAGTACTTAAGACACCACTTGGCTCAAATCACCGCCATACCAATTGTTAAGGGGCCCGTCTTAACAATTAGAGACTTTGCAACTCAAGTACCAAAGGCTCTTTCAGTACAAAACTTTATGCTCATGGTTTCAAAAATCATTTTGAAGAAAACACTTTTGAGGAACTTCATTATGAAGTTTATGGACTAAGGCTCTGATACCATTTAATTGTCACGCCCCGGCCTGGCCGAACGCGCTAACAACCGCCGCATAATCCGATTAAGGCAACCGCAGTTCACCCTACTCGAACCATGCAAGGCGTACATGAATACCATTCACACTAGTACATCCATAAACAATCATAAATAAAGCATTTCAAATATACGCAGCGGAATACAAATACTTTTAAAAAAATAAAAGGCCACACAGGGCGAACATGAGCACGCAGGCTCCCAATCATTTATAATTCAAAAATAGTCCATGAGCATTATTTTATTTATATCAAAATAGGACTGGAAGAAGCACGAACCACGTCTTCTCTCCATGGATCACCCGAAGCAACGGGAACAGGAAGCAAGCTCTAGCTTCTACCTGAAACTGTGAGGTGGCCTCCCCCGTGAAGGGGAGGTCAGTACTTGGAAGCATTTGACAAGTACAATGACAACTATACTGAATATAATTCACGTTTCAAACACAAGACCCTCAAAATAGGGTGATACTATATTATGGGCATAACCTACAGCTACCCCATTTCAAATCACTTGTATAGAATATATATACCAAGTCAAATAGCCGACCCGTAGGTCCATTTGTATTTCAAAACAATTCCCCTTGTACAGCCCTTGGCCTATTCTTGCATATAGCAATATCGAGAGGTTATCCCACCCCTAGTCTAAACCCAACTCCATCGAGAGGGTTACACAATTTATCATTTGTACTCGTCCACGTTGGACTTACCCACCCTACGGGTGTATTCATTCATTTTGGGCTTACACCCCCAGCATTATATCTTTGATTCATTTAGGGCTTACACACCCCGTATATTCTTAGTTTGTGTAGGGCTTACACACCCCGTATAATACTTTACTCATTTAGGGCTTACACACCCCGCGTAATACTTTACTCATTTAGGGCTTACACACCCCGCGTAATACTTTACTCATTTAGGGCTTACACACCCCGCGTAATACTTTACTCATTTAGGGCTTACACACCCCGCGTAATACTTTACTCATTTAGGGCTTACACACCCCGCGTAATACTTTATCATGTAGGGCTTACACACCCCGCGTAATACTTTACTCATTTAGGGCTTACACACCCCGCGTAATACTTTATCATGTAGGGCTTACACACCCCGTATAATACTTCATTCATTTGGGCTTACACACCCCGCGTAATATCCTTTATCTCGTTAGGGCTTACACACCCCGTATATATATCCCCGTATACTCATTGTACACGAGCAATCATAATCTATCAACCTCGGGCTAGTCTTCATCAAGACTCCCCGGGCTGCCTTCATATAGTCTAGGTAGACTCCACCATTTCCTTTGAGTGTGACCATAGTCCATCACTCATTCTAAGTTCATGCCTATCTAATTCAATACTATAGATAGCACATACAATTAATCACTACGGATTCATATCACTTTGATCATGTCAATAACTCAAGTATTCCTTACTTCACATTTAATCATTTTGCCTATCCACATAGGTATCCATATATCCCTTTTAAGATCTTATGGAATCACACATTTATCAACATTTGTCTATATCATGCTAATCCTCTATATCAATTCAATAATTAATATATTTCAAGGATTTCTCCCCTCATGCATAATGCCTTTGCTTATCCACCTTAGTAATATCATGTATCAATTTGTATCACCACATAGCAACACATTTATTCACATTGGAGTATATCATTTAATTCCATCAAAATCATAATTTGATTACTTAGGTAATCTCATGCTCAACTCACGAGTTATAGACAATATAGTCAGCCATCCTCACCTTAAATAAGTCCAGCAAGGTTGCCTATTGAAGCCCCGTCGTTAAACCTTCGATCGGGAATGATCTGAATCCACCTTGGCTGGCAGAGGACAAAAGCCGCCCGGCTTTTGCAAAAGCTGCCCGGCTTTCGGGTTCTGCTGCACGAAAACAGCACCTAGAAGTGGCGGTTTCCGGCGATTTCGATTCCTATCGATTCCACAACTCTTCTAAGTTAATTACCAACACTTTATATCATATTTCTACACTTCTAAACGTGTAGAACATCCTCATTAATCCCACATATGATTTCTTAAAAATCATATTCACAAAACTAAGTAAATAACTAGTTTGAACGGGAGTAGCATTCGGTTACCTAGAATCGAGCTTTCTTCTTCCCGGAATCCCTCTCTTCCTTCTTCCTTGCTCAAGAAACGAGTGAAGCTCCCTGGTGAGCTCTCAGCCTTGCGTAAGTGGCTCTCAAAATGAGAGAAGGAGGTCATCCCTTATCCTTTCTATAATTAGAAGGTTGGGCCAATTTAGTTGGGTCGGGTTCACGGGCTGCCTCCTTTTAATTAATCCATCCCGAAGCTATTTATAACTTAATCCTCCCGTTTATTATGGGTTACATTTTATATGGGTTACCCCGAATTAAAGTGTAGGGAACCCTTCACCCTTATAATAGTTCGGCCCGAGTAATTGTATATTACTTACTTCTTATCCTTGGGCTTTTTATTTAATTTATCTTGGTCCAAGAATATATTTTAGTTAGTCCCTCCCCGTGTTTGGGGTCCAACCCACAATTTAATTAATCGGTATCAATTTAGTCAATCAATCATTTCTAGTATGATTAATATACTGGTAACTAGTTTTCAAAGTGAATATATAATCATGACTTTAACTAATTTTCCTCATTGAAACTAGTATTTGTACTTTCACTCAGATTTTAATATCAATGGATTAATAAATCCAAGTTTAAATTGGGAGCGGTGTTACAACTTGAGACGTCATGCACATACACTCCACAACAAAATGGAGTTGTGGAACGTAAGCATAGACATATATTGGAAGTCGCAAGGGCATTACGTTTTCAGTCTGGGTTGCCTATTAATTTTTGGGGAGAATGCATTTTGACCGCCGTTTACATTATTAATAGGCTTCCCTCACCTATTATTTCTAACAAAAGCCCTTATGAAATGTTGTTTGGAAAAGGGCCTTGTTATGAACATATGCGGGTATTTGGATGTTTAGTATATGCACATGATAATAAACGGAAAGATAAATTCGGCGAAAGGGGGAGTCCTTGTGTATTTCTTGGGTACCCAAATGGTCAAAAGGCTTATCGAGTCTTTGATTTAAAAACACGTAGTGTTTATAGCTCTCGGGATGTTACATTCTATGAGGAAAAATTCCCTTTCAAAATAATTCATGATAAGGATCTTGATTTTTCGGCCATTATAGATAAAGTTTATTATCACATCTTGAGTTATAATGATCCTACTGTAAGTCACCCTAGTCCTATTACGATGCCCGCTACTCGTCCAATTATTGGGAATGGCCAGCCTCCATTGGTTCAAAATAATGGCAGAAATACCCCACCACCGGAGGAAAGTGACATAGACTTCACTACATATCGTCTAGCTACTTCGGACAGACACCTCACCACCGACTCCGTTCCATCTATTGTCTCCCATCCAACAAATGATGTGCTAGAAAGGACCCCACCTCCACAAAATGGCAGCAGCCCCATGCAGCACAAACCAATTTCAACCACAAAAGAAATAGGGGCAATCCCAATCAGCCAAATTACTCCACATGATACGATCAGTACCAGTACCACCCATGTAAGGATGGATACGATTCCATCTAGAGATGCCACCCAGCCTACTTGTACACAAAGGACATCAACAACGGACCCCCTGTTCCATCAACTTTGGCTCCCAATAGTGCTCCGTATTTTCAGCAAAGAAGGAGTGATAGACATCGTAAAAATCCAAAGCATCTGGGTGATTATGAGACTGACTTGCCACCTTCACTAGATCATTCACGGACCACCGCCAATTTAGTAGACTCGACGGTATATCCTATTTCAAAATTCATTAGTTATGAAAAATTTTCTTGTACTCATAAAGCATATTTAGCGGCCATCACTTCACACGATGAGCCTAAATATTTTTCACAGGCTGTACGAGACCCTTTATGGAGAGATGCCATGCAAAAGGAGATTAGCGCATTGGAAGAAAATAACACTTGGGTTCTAGTCCCACCACCACCCGGAGGAAAGTGGGCTCCTAGCGGGTCGTCCCAGTCCATTCCCCATGGAACAAAACTTAAAACTTTGCCCAGACGATGGTAGCCGACCAGTAGACGCATCTTCCTATCGCAGACTGATAGGGCGTCTGTTGTACCTTACAGTAACTCGTCCGGATATTGTTTATTCTGTCAGTCAGCTCAGCCATCTAAGTCATCCGCGACAGAGTCATCTAGATGCCGCCATTCGTGTATTACGCTATTTAAAACAAACGCCTGGTCAAGGAATCTTTTTATCATCTGATAACGATTTCAACTTAAAGGGATATTGTGATGCAGACTGGGCTGGATGTTCCTTCTCTCGACGCTCTAGTACTGGATATTTTATCTCTATTGGAAATTCACCTATCTCTTGGAGAACAAAGAAACAAGCTGTTGTTTCCCGCTCTTCTGCCGAAGCAGAATATCGTGCCATGGCAGTTACAGTTAGTGAAATATTATGGTTGCGTTGGTTACTTCATGATCTTACAATTGATCAAACAGGTCCCACACCTCTATATTGTGACAACCAAGCAGCACGTCATATAGCACTTAACCCGGTTTTTCATGAACGTACAAAGCATGTGGAAATAGACTGCTATTTTGTAAGAGAAAGGGTTGCTAGTAAAGAGATTCAACCAGTTTTCATCTCCACAGCCAATCAAGTGGCTGACATATTTACCAAAGCACTTGGCACAGATCGTTTTCAATTTCTCCGCAGCAAGTTGGGTGTTCGTAATCTTCACACTCCACCTTGAGGGGGAGTATTGAGTATTATGACATAAACATTTTATCATTATTCCACATGTAGTATTTGCACACCACCACACATAGCTACGTACATGATTTTCATATCTATACATGGCCCATGCATAGTGCTCTCTTCTTTTTTATCATGCGTGTTGTAATATAAATATACCTTATGGGTTATTGAATAAACTATGCAGTTTGTATCTCCAATTCAGTTCATGTGAGATTTCTCTTTTCCAATATTTCCACTTTATATAATGTCTCTTATTTTTATCATTATAAGCCAATTTTTCCTCCTCCAAACAGCCACTAATTGAGCTTTTAAAAATGTTGCCCCGGTTTTCCTAATAATTTTATTGGCCCTAAGGCCATCACCCGGCTCACCTATATTGCACTTGGCCACACACTAAGAAAAATTAAAGTGTATTGATAAAAATTTAACGGTTAATGTTGGATCAAATATTGGACGGTTTGATTTTACATTTATGAGAATTGATCATGGAAGTTAATGGTACATTTATAAGACATAGGCTTTGTTTGCAATCTCTGATGATAAGTGTTTTTGGCTTTTTTTTAAGAAAAAAACACTTATTTTACCAAACACTACCAACTTTTACTATTTCGGTGTTCGTGCCGAATCTACTTTTTACTTTTTCTATTACACAAAAAACACTTATTTTACCAAACACCACCAACTTTTACTACTAATCACTTTTTCCCAAAAAGTGCTTTTATTTAAGCACAAGTGGTTGCAAACAAAGCTATAATGCTACTGTTCGGATATTCGTTTGTAGTAATATGGTCATTAATGTAATAATGGAGCAGGTTTATTAGGTTGACCAATAAACCTACTATTTGTTTAATAATGATGAGTCATCAAATCGTCGGATCAAATCGTCGGACAATGACAGACCCAGACGTAATGTATACATGTCATTATTAGCATTTATTGACTATCTTAATTCAGAGCTTCAAAATAATGAAGTGCCAGATTGTTTTACGAAGAGAGTTTTTGTCACTTTTAGTCCTCGAAGTATGATGTCACTGACACTTTTGATACTCGACTTTGAGTTTTCCACTTTTAGTCCTTAACTATTGCGCGAAAGATACTTTTGGTACTCATCTTTGAAAATTTCCATAATTAGTCCTTCAACTTTCATCGAAGTGACACTTTTGGTCTCTTAAGTACTATAATAGTGACATTTTCAGTCCTACACTTATTGTGCCTAAATCATAGTGGAAGGATCACAAGTGTCAATTTGATAATATTCAGGGGACTAAATGTGAGAAACTTGAAAGTTGAGGACTAAAAATGTCTCTCTCACAATAGTCAAGGACAAAAATTGAAAAATTAATAGTTGAGTACCAAAAGTGTCACCGACACATTACTCGGGGACCAAAAGTGGCAAAAACTCCATATGAAGACAACTATGTAACGGATGGTCCTGCTCCTACCTTTCCACTCGACGAATCGGAAGTGACGAAATGGGCAAGATGCATTGATTTCTAGTGTTTTAAATAGCATTAGCACCCAATGTAAAGAGACAAACATTCTTATTCACTCATACTCTGAAATACACATGTACCATCAAACAACATTCTAAAATACATTTAAACTTATGAGATATATTAGGAAAACTGTCAATTTGGTCTTTCATTGTACTGTCAATTAAGTCATCATACTTTTAAAAAAATCAATCAAATTCTCAACTTTGTAAAATCATCCAATTGAGCCTATTAGCAGGTTACCTGCCACGTCAGCAAGTCACCGCTGACGTAGCTCGCATGTAGCATTCCAGTCAGCACCGACTTTACTGATGCAGAGCACACGTGGAAGCTCAGTAGGCCATTTACCAATGACGTGGCACACATGTGGACCGCCACGTGTGCACTACGTCATGGGGTGACCTGCTGACATGGCAGGTAACTTGGTAATTGACTCAATTGAACGTTTTCCCAACGTACAAGGATTTGATTGATTTGTTTTAAAGTCTGAGGATCTTATTGACTTTTTCGTGATAGTACGAGGACCGAATTGACAGTTTCTCGAATATATTATGCTTTGATCGTTATTCATTTGATTCTTCACTATATCTTTAATCATTGCACGCTACCCAACAAATTTGTCATTTCTGAGCGTTCAAATCATATTTACGTAGTTTAGCTTACCAAAAAGAGCTTAAACAGGTAAGAGCCTTAATAGAGAAGCAAACATTTGAATTATCATTTTGCAAAACTATTCATGTATTTGAGGGCAATATTTATAGTCTCTAAAGGCGAAGTCATTATTTGATGATAAAAATATGTTTTCATCGAGTGTTTATTTCAAAAATAGCGTAATATAGTATGACGGCATCAAGATGAGTTGGACATTGTTCATTGAAGAATTGACTCAATGTACTATTAGAATAAACAATTTCTGCATGGCTCACCGTAAGATATAGTAAACACCCTATTAATCATCGATAAGGGGTATCCACAAATGGGCTACCGTCATCCATGTGAAAGCATAAAATTTTGTTCCATGGGAAACTGATTGGAGCTAGGGTGACCGGGTGAGCACCAGTTCAAGACCGTAATTGATTGGGGCTAGGTGTGACCAAGTGAGCACCAGTCCAAGAATATAATTGGTTGGACTGGAAGTGGAGTTCGCAAAAATATTGGATCATATACCGAACCTATATAATGCCGTCCAAGACTAGATTGGACCAGATTTTCTGGATTTGACCGAACCGGTATTGGACTAGATTTGGATTTTTAATTAAAAACAATATTTTTTCTAATAAGTAAATAACTATGATGGCATAAATCTTTCTTGAATAAATATTCAAACAAAACTAAATCTAATCACTTATTAATATTTGTTACATACTAATACATTATAGAAAAAAAAAATATTTAAAAATAATACATGTTTGGCCTAACATGTTCGGGTGTAAATATTCTTGGTTTGGACCTTATCGGAACCAGAAACTCCAAAAAGCTTGACCAAAGACATGTTTGATATGTAACTACTCCGAGTTTGGTCTTTATCGATCGATCAGGTCCGGTTCGATTTTCCACTCTTTCAAAATTTCAAGAGTATATTTGCATAGACTTGTGGCAAAACTTTCGGAGAATAGACAATTTCAATTCTTTTTTTACCCTAGGGGAGTCGGGGGAGGGGGCTTGGGAGACTGGGTAAACTGGGATCATACTGGGACCTCTCATAAGGAAGAGTGAGTCGGTGACCAACAAAACTGGACCGCTTCCTCACATACAACTTCAATTCCAAGAAAATATTTTAGCTTGCCCAAGTATTTGATATTTAATTTGGAACTCAAACGACCTTTCAAAATGACAATAAGAGATGTATTTTTTCCATCCAAGTAGACCATCAACGTAGGTAAGAGCGAAAGTGTGGATGGGACCCTATTGATAACAAGTTAGGTATGATGGACTTGAGATTGGTTAAATCCAATCCTAGTGATTTGTGGTACCAATTACGTGAAGCATGTCATAATCCATAAAGAGTTTCTTGTAACATCCAAATGCAAGTTCACTGCTCCTTGCAAATGTCTAGGGCATTCGTATATAGACATCTTCAGAAAAATCATTGTGAAGGAACACATTGCTGACGTTTAGCCGATGTATTACTTATTGGTTTTAACTACTACGACTTACATACATTGTAGTACTGTACTGTGACAAGTTTGACAAAAGAACAAACTCCCTCAACTTGTGTGAATCTCTTAGCCTGCACCATTAGCTTTCTAATGTTCCACATTGCCACTAAGTTTTTTATCCTTCGGAAGGTAAACCACCAAAATCAGTGGGGTAAATGTCGGAGTAAATTTACCATGTTTTATTTGAAAATCATCAAAAACAACACGAGAGGGGGACCCAACCAAAACTTCTCGGGAACAGTTCGAAAACAATACAAATAAGCATTGGGGGGACTAGGCCTGGCCCATTGTCGTGCAAAATCAACAATATCTAAAAGAAGGAATACCAAAAAGATCTGAGAAATAAGCTTTACGGACTGGAACCGTAAAATCCGTAACCCGAGTGAATGTTTGAAATTGGGCCGAGGACTAGTCGGCCAAGAAATGGGCCACCCAATTACCCTCGCGTAAAACATGCTCAAACCTGACCTCTTTCCTAATCGTCTGAAGCAAAATTTCCTGAAATGCTCTCTTCCATCTACTAGCTCCACCATCTGAGATGAAACATTGTCACTAAGTTTATATTTAATTTTATATAGCTACTTAGAATCTGCAACTATCCTTCTTGGTGGAAATTTGAGCAAAGTCTAGATGGCATTTCTTTTATAATGGTAATTCCCTTCTATATACTCCCTCCGTCCGCGAAAGAAGTTCCCACTTTCCTTATTTGGATGTCACTAATTTAAGCTCCCATTTCCTTAAATAGAAAGTTATCTACATCAAAACAGTGCAAAACAGTGTCAAACAGTGCCAAACAGTGTCGAAACAATAAAATTTACCCCCTTTGAGAAATCTTTTTCGAAACGGAGCCTGAACCTGAACCTCGAGAAATCTTTTTTGAAACGGAGCCTGAACCTCGAGAACCTGTTGTTTTTTATGCTGGACTGCGAGAAAACCTTTTCGATCAAGAACCTGGTTTCGATGTTGATCCGTGAGAAAGACTTCTCGGTCGAGAACCTGTACTGCGAGAAAGACTTCTCGCACCTTGCCTTCGAGAAACAGTTTTCGATGCCCGCCTTCGAGAAACCTGAAGTTCGAGAACCTGCTCTCGAGAACTTCTTCGATGTTAACCTGTGAAATATCTCAAACACATCGAAAACTCATAATTCTGAAATGCGCAGTTTCAAATTCCTTTATCACAAACGCTAATCGAAATCTTCCTGAAATTCCAGAAAAGCATCCAAAACAGGTCGATCACAACAAAAATGCATAAATCAAATTTTCGAAAAAACTGCTCTTCAGCGTTAATGGCAGATTCGAAAACGCAAAAACCTTCAATCGATTTCACGCTTGGCTCTGATACCAATTGTTTGACCCTGTATCAACAATCAATCTAACAATATATGATAGAGAAGAGAAGAACGGAGCTTGATTCAATACCAAACAAAGATTTCGCAATACAGAATATGGGTATCGAAAACAAAACTATCGGCTCTCTCTCTCTCACTAGAATGTTATGCGCTCGGAATAATCTGTGTAAAAAGCCTCTTTCACATTCCCTTAAAGGCAATATTTATATGCCTAAAGAATGTGTGATGTGACCTAAGCATCATGATTGGGCTCTTTTATTGATTGGGCCCAATAGACACTTTACACATTTCCTAATAAAGCTAATATAATAATAGCTAACAAAGATCCCAATGGGCTAAAATATCTAGACAAAATAGCTACACAAATACAAAGATATATATCAGGATTGGACACCATAAATATTCCTAACAGCTAGCTAAAGTAAGTTGCACTAGAATTTTCGAATGTATAAAAAACATTTAACATCATGTACATCAAGTTATATTTTGAAATGTATAGAAACTCTAGAGTCAATTATCCATGGACGAGCATCTGGCACTATATATGCCATATTCACTTGAATATCAAAAGAAGAACTCATAGCTTCATGATTTGGAATCATGGTTAGTTTACTTATCGCCATAGCTTATCTATGGAGGAAGAAAATATTTACATATTTAGGAGAGTGAAGCTCCCCTCTTTCAAATGAGGGAGCATTCCCAGTTTTACATGCGTTCCGGCGTACGCATATAAAACCCGAATATCTCTCTCCAATTCTTCAAACCTTCTTCCCTTCGTTAACCTGAGTCCTGAGTTCTTCCCTTCGGTACTTTAGAGGGGGTTCTTGAAATTCTTGACCAGACAATTCCTGAAGTTCTTAGCACACAAAATGAAGCTCCAAGAACTCAGAAGTTCTGAATTTGAAGTCTTAGGGAAGGAAGGACATATAAAAATAGCTACTATATATGAGGAAAACGAAGCACCTTTGCTAACCGGACCTTGGGAACGCATAGATTACCACTAGTTTAGTCGAGAAACCGAAAATCTTAAAGAGGTTGTATGGCAGGGGAGAGCTTACTTCTGCGCTTCAGATGCCAGGGGGACCACCTGTCAGGGGTAGAGGGCATCCCATTCCTATCCACCCCAGCTGTCGACCGCATAACAACACTATCAACAGAAAGAGGATTGCGCACTACAGCCGCAGGAGAAGCCCCCGACAAAGCCACATGCGCCGCCCAGTGATTCTTTGCCTGGCTGCTCCTCTGCATTGTGGTTGGGGCTTTCATCATATTCTCCTCTTTATCCAAAGAAGATCAGGATTTCTTTGTTAACACACTCACAAGGTTCAGGCAAACCGTGCAACTGGCCAAAGAAAGTGTAGATGATGTGATGAGGGTTGCAGCAAGAACGTTCGAAGCAGTGAAGAATACCTCTCAGCTAATACAACAACCATAGTTTTTTGTTTAGAATTTTTTTATGGTAGAGTATTCCGATTACTTGGTAAAAAATTTGTAAAAAAATTCTTTCTTTGAAAAATTGAGATTCCATTTATCTCAAAAAAAAAAGGAAGTGAAAAATTAGGACATTTTATTTCCAAAAATTCAGCTCTGATATCTTATAAAAGTTAAGAATGAATATAAAGAACAAAAGTATTGAGAGGAGAGATTAATATTACACCCCCCTTTTATTGACGGTGCATATATATGCGTATATATATTACATTATTTATGCATGGTTCTTTTATAGTAGATAGAAGGTGACTCGCATGTGCATTAACCATGCAGTAATCAGAATCTACATAAATAAATTTGCATGCACATGTTCATTTAATAGTAGGAAATATGTAACCTACATGAATATGAAAGTATAGTATAAGCATGTATAATATTAAAATATAACATGTCATAATAACATTCCCTATTATTATTGTTATTTCTTGGATCTTCATGTTCGTGTGGTAATAAAATTATAGTTTGGATTGGGAGAGTATTCCTATATTCAAGCCAATTACTCGATAATTATTTATATAAAGTGTTGGTAATGTGTACCAACTTTTTATATAGAAATTTAGATATTCTGTGACTTATTTTTTTGTATTTTAAATTTGTATTATGTATATATATGAATGTCTATTGAAAAAATGTAACCCGAAAACAATCCATTGAGGTGGCTAGTTGGCCATGAGTCGTTGATGGACCAAATTAAAAGTATGTTGGCCACACCCACACTCACACTCACACCCACACCCACACACCCACAACCACACTCACACCAACACCCACACCCACACACATTAGCTATTGGTGGGTTCTTTATCTTAATCAACTAACATCTCCTAATTAACTTGTTGATTATTGAAATATATTCTTCATATTAATTAACTACATCCTCAGTGATATCACTACTACGTAGTATAATTTTATAACTTCGGTTCTGATGTACTAGTATAGTAGTGTCTTGATATTCACTACGGGGCGAGATTACACTATGATTATGGTAGGATGAATTCCAGTGTTACCACTTTCTTAATATAAATTCCAGTAGTTCTAATTTTTTTAATATAAATTTATTCTTTTGTCTCATTTAGTCCATGTTGCTATTGATTTATGTCTAGTATAATCACATTTTAAATCATCCCAACTTCAATTTCTGAATATGTCTCTAAAATTACCCTCGCACGCTAGCACTATTGGTTTTCACGATCCTCTTAGTCTAGGTATTCGTGAACAGTCTCTTCTCGGTCTTTGAATTAGAAAAAAAAATCAATTCCAAAATAATTGAAGTTAGTTGATTAATTAAACAGAAGGGCGTGAATAACAATTTAATAAGATACATCTTCTAATTATTCTCTTTGCTCAATATACGTCATATCTTCTTCTCTTTGTGTGTACTATTATATTAGCATCTTTGGCAAATTGGTATCAGAGCTATAAGTTAGTATCAGCTCTAGATGAATGGTACCTATTGTTGTAAAATGGGATTTTAAAAGAGAACTACATCCCAATCAAATGGTATTATTTCCAAGTACAAGACAAAATTAATAGCAAAATGGATCACATGAATATACTAAATTCATATGGCTGACTTCTTAGATGGAGGAACTAAATTCTGGTTATGGAAATAAAGTTGAGTTGTTAGTAGATTTTGAATATATACTATTAACCTTGTAAAAATTCCGGCGGCACATGAGCACATAAACACGTAGAAATGATTCAAGTATAACTTCTCGATGAATCAAATTGATAGGGAAAAGATCAATGTGAAGAATTGCAAATTGAAGTGAAAATTGCAGCCGTTATGACTAAGTCGCTAAGAGTATAGATTCACAGAACCTAGAAGGCTTTTGTAGAGTTTTGAATTAGAGGAGGTGTTAGAAATAATTGATTCAGAATTGGATGAAAGTATGTTAGTTTAGCTGCATCACATATACAAATTCCTATATACTTACTATACATATCTCTTTTTCTCTACTTTTTTTAATGCAAACTTCTCGTTTCCATGGCGGTCTCCTCCTTTGCCTTGGTGTCATGTTTGATTGCGGGGAAAAATAAATAGTAGTCATATTTTGGAATTCCTAACCTCGTTTACTCCTTTTTAGGACAATTTCCCTTAATACTTCACTAACTGTGATTGCTACATGCCTCCATGAATTACTATATTCATGTAATTTGCGTGATTGTAAACTAAAGGAAGAATTGACAATAAATATTTGAAAAATATAGAGAACACTCCAACTTGTTCATTATGAAACATGTTGATAGACTAATGTAAAATCTCTCATCTTTTTAAGATATGATGAAAATAATTCTTCATAGTATTAACATGCTCCAAAATAAGCATGTTGATATGTTCATGATATTTGTTTAGTAAATATTAGCCAACCACTTCAATAGGGTCAAATCGGGTTTGAAATAGCCATACCATGACGTCATGCTATCATTTGTTAGGCTAACCGCAACCTTTTTTTGTTTTTTTTTTCAAATTGTCCATTAGTTTATACGTAGTCATTCACTAAACTTAGTTATCCCTAATCAAAATGTTTACCTAGTAGAGGTTTTTTAGGTAAAGCCTTACTTTTAATATCGTACATCATTTTTTGCCAATTTATTTATGAATACTTATGATTCAAAATTTAAACATTTTTGTGTGAAATTAATAAATTTAAGAAAATATTTTAACGATGAGCTCTTAATTTTTTAACTCTTTAATCTGCACAAGAAAACGTTTGGCCTAAGAACATCCGGCAGTTAAAACTTCACATTTATGTAACTTTATATATGCAATATTGGTGTAACATAAAAGATAATAAAAAATATGACTTTTGATAAAATTTAATAGGGAAAATTAATAAAAATACCCCAAACTTTGAAGGGGGTGTGATTTAAACACCCCAAACTTGCATATGTAATTTAAATACCCTAAACTTTAAATAGAAAGTTATTTTTGCACCATTGTCATGTATTATTTCTTTCAAAAATGTAAATTTATGGGGTTAGTTGCCTAATTTAAAATAGAAAATTGAAAGTGTTGCAATTATATAGATTGGGGGTAACATTATTTATTTTCTAATGGAGGTTTAGAATGATAATTTTGTGTTCATGAATTCTAAAATAATTTCAATCATGCAATTAACACCATAAGTTTACATTTTTGAAAGAAATAGTACTTGACATGGTGCTAAAATAACTTTTTATATAAATTTTGGGGTAATTAAATTACATATGTAAGTTTGGGGTGTTCATCTCACACTCATTTAAAGTTTGGGTTATTTTATTTATTTTACCCAGTTTAATACAATTTGGAGCACAAATAAAAAATAGAGGTTTTTATTTCTCATATGTCCAGCGTCCCTGCCATTTGCCCAACCCCTTTTTCTCCCTTCGCATACCTATGTATTGTGAATGGGGTGCCAAAATCTCACTCATGAGTGTCAGGGAACCACTGGACTGGGATCCTCTGCCTTATGGCAGAGTACCTTACTCAAATGAAGGGTCAAGATTAAAATTCAGGGTATTGAGATTGGTGCAAAAATGGAACCACACATCCTATGCCATTGATTTTATGATCTAAAGGCTCACAATAAGCAGGCACCCTCCTTGCCTGCTATAGCAAGGCAGAGGAGCCGTATCCGGAACCACTTGACCCCCCCCCCCCCATCTTACCATTTTTCTAGACGAGAGTTAAAATCTTGAAATTGAGGGTGAAAATCTCAACATTGACATTTCTAAAAATTGCAATCAACCTTATAAACCTAATTCTTTTCAGGCTATCATTTCAAGTGGGATGATATCATCAAAAGTTCAAACTTCTAAATTAACTTTCCAAGTATGAATTTAGAGTTTGTTTGATAACTTAAATTGAATATACTCAAACTATGGCTAGATTCGATATATTGTAAATACAACCGTTCAATTTCAAATTGTTGAATTGTTCAAAATTCAAATGAGGTTTGTATAAATATGTGTATGACCTTATAAAAACAATTGTTTACTTGTAAATTTAGTTTACAAGTATGGATTTAGAGTTTGTTTGATAACTTAAATCGAATATACTCAAATCATGGCTATATTTGATATATTAGAAATACAACAGTTCAATTTCGAAGTGTTGAGTTATTCAATAATGAGGTTTGTATGCATACTTGTACTACCTTAAAGATATACTCACTCTGTCCCGCAAAAAAGTTTTCAGTTTGACCTACACACATATTAAGGAAATAAACTTACCAGGGGGTAAATTTTACTATTTTGACACTGTTTCAACATTGTTTGGCACTGTTTGACACTGTTTTGCACTGTTTGGCACTGTTTTGATGTAGCTAACTTGTCATTTAAGGAAATGAGATCTTCTTTTTGGGACTGCTAAAAAGGGAAAGCGGGAACTTCTTTGCGGGACGGAGGGACTATTGTCTATATGTACAAACATTGGTTTAATTTGTATACACACATAGATCCGGGTCTCACTTTGTTTATGTTGCACACATGAATGTGTCTTGTGGATTCATATGAATATTTAATTTGTAACACAAAATATTAGTAATATATTCTCTCCGTCCCACAAAATTTGAACAATTTGACTTTTCTTGATCAGTGGTAGTAATATTTGAATAATAATTCTAGTTATTATATTTGTATAAAACTTTTAACTTTATACATTTATGAAAATATTTTGGTATTGAAATACATACGAATAGGAACAAGTAATACTATTTTTTTGGTAGATGTCTACTCTCACAAAATTAGTACTAGTTCTTTGGTAGATGTCTACTTTTATGAAAATATTTTGATAGATGTTACTAGTTCTTGATTTGGTAGATGTCTACTCTCTGTGTATTTTATAATGGTTGAAGTCTAATCTAATCCGGTCATATTATGTTCTTGTCTTGTCCGGTCTTTCAAGTCTAGTTTGAGATTGAAATCGGTCCAAGTAAAAACAGCCTTAAGGGCATGAGAGGAATACTTGGGAAAAATTTAGTCTAACCGTATAAGTGTCTCCTTAAGATGATTTTCTCATGTAATAAACATCTCCTAGGATAGAATGACTTAATGTTGTCGAAGGAGATCAATGAACTTAATGATTCACGTCAATGGTTTGACAAAGATGGATATTGGTATAAATAGAGCTATGGTCATTATTCATTAGACTACATTTCAAAATAGCACGTCTTAAAAGAAAGGTGGTGACCTTTTTTAAAAAAGAACATATAGATGTGTTTATCACACAAAGGCTCATATGAGATTCAAAGGTCAAAAAATATAAAATATCGATCTTATCAAAATCTGAGCTGGCCAGACTACGATGTGCGTACGTGTGAGGTTGAACTCATTTCTTATTGCGTACTGGTTTTCCCTCACAAAATTTGAGTACCCCTCGAGGCCTCACCACATAATCAAGGTTGCCTTGTAAAAAACCTCTAACTTTGCTTAGAAGTTTGAGTTTGGAAAACTTTCTCCACGAAACTACTTTTGGGGAACGTAACTCTGCCACTGGGTACAAACAGGGTCGGTCCTAAATAAGATATTGAAGACCATGTTCAAAATTATATAAAAGGCCCTAAATTATAAAAAAAAACTATGTCTCAATGTTAAAATTAATTCTCCCTATTGGTAATTAATTTAATTTTAACAATTACAATTTACATATTCAAAAACTACATTAAAAACATACTCCCCCCATCCCGAAAAGGTTGGTCAACTTTGACTTTCACGTGGATTAATAAAATAAAAACTGTGTGGTTGATATTTGTGCAGAAGAGAGATAGTCAACTTTAGCCACATATTCCTTAATTTAAATGGGAATGACAAAACTTTTTGAGACATCCAAAAAAGAAAATTTGACAAACCTTTTCGGGACGGAGGGAGTATATAAAGTTGCAAAATTCAAGTTAAAATTTAGTTAAGAATTGATATCTCAATTAAGTGAATACGATGAATATGTTGGACTTAAA
Source organism: Cuscuta epithymum (assembly GCA_945859915.1). Taxonomy (NCBI): domain Eukaryota; kingdom Viridiplantae; phylum Streptophyta; class Magnoliopsida; order Solanales; family Convolvulaceae; genus Cuscuta; species Cuscuta epithymum. Next base: position 910,329 of record CAMAPF010000916.1, read on the forward strand.
AAGTCATTTTAACAACTCAATTTGAGACTGAAATAAAGAGTATAATATAAAACACATGCAGCGAAAATAACAAACTTAAAAACACAAAATGTAAGTATAAAATGTAACAAAAAACTTATTCTGATCACTCACAAAAAATAATATAACAAAAGAAATCCAAATAAAAAAAATGATATAACTGACTATAAGGAAAACAAGAAAGTAACTTACAAATTAAGTATATACGAACTACCGTTGTATAGTAAAGCCATCCGAATAATACTTGTAGCTAAATACTTAAATTTATTGTGTTCATTTACAATAAGTTGGAAGTAATGTTTTAATTGATTTGATTAAGGTATTTATACATCTAATGACCACGTTTTTCAACTAACTCATTCGGTGAGTTGGTAAGCCGCTAGCTCTCTCCCTGGTGACACGAGTTCGTTACCCCTCGCAGCAGTTTTTTAGATTAGGCTCAGCAGTATGAATATTTGGCTAAGTATTTAAAAATTGGGCCCTCTGTCAAAATTGGGCCCTATTCGCCCGCACCGTTTGCACAGTGCCAGGGCCGGCCCTGGGTACAAATAATATTTTATTATTTTTCATAATACTTTGTGTGTTCCACATTGATAGTCTTGTCTTTTTCTTTTAGAATGTCCCAAATTAATGATATCATTTTGTCATGAGATATTACCCGAAATAGGACTAAAAAAGTTTGAAAATTCCAAAATAGGACTTCCGTGTTTTTATTTCCAAAATAGGACTAATTACTGTCATGTTTTGGCAGTACCAGACTTCAAACATGGCAGTATTTTCCAAATTTGGCAGTAATTAGTCCTATTTTGGGAATAAAAACATGACAGTTCTATTTTGGAATTTTCAAACTTTTTTAGTCCTATTTCGGGAACTTTCCCTTTTGTCATACACATCTTTATATAAAGTGTCCATTTTAAACTTATCTTTATTGGTAAATCAAACTTTTTAAAGGGATGTTTTTTTTTTATAAAAAGGCATTACCCTATTAAATCTTGTGCCCGAAAAATACTCACTCGATATCATACACTCCCTCCGTCCCAAAATTAACTTCTCACTTTCCTTTTCGGGCAATGCCGAAATTAACTTCACACTTCAAAATTTTCCTTATTTGGCAAATGATCTACATCAAAAAAATGTCAAACAGTGTCAAACAGTGTCAAACATTGTTTAAACAGTTCAAAACAGTGCACTCCACAGTAAAGTCAAATTTATTTTCTTAATCTGTGTGAAGTCAAACTGTGAACTTAATTACGGGACGTAGGGAGTAACTTTGTCAAGTTTGTACAGAAGAAAGAGAAATAATAAGAATGATAAATTAACTAATTAAATGAAAATGAAAAAGTTAATTTCTAAACAAAAAAGGAAAGATTCAAACTTACTCCGTATAAGAGAAGAATGGAGTATTGGTCTACCAACTTTTCTATTTGTACACATCCTTATACCCATCCTAATATCTTGTGAGAGGTTATTTTATTTTTTTATCTGTTAATCTGGTTGACGGACAAAATAGACATGTTTTTTGGTGAAAAAGTTCACAAACAAAAACATCTTTATTTCATCCGTGAACATGTTATTCACAAATGAAAAACAGCCTTTCATAAGGGTCACTATGAGAGGGTGGATGCAAATAAACTTATTGATTTGACTATATATCCATTTGAACATGCATTATAGTCTAGTCTTCCTAGGCTAGCAGAGCATATCTACCTTTTGGACAACACAACATACACACCTCCTGAACCCTCAGTCCAAAAAGCACTACGTATGATATCTTCTCTCTCAGTCTCTTCCTCTCTACATACCTCTGTCTCTAAATGCTTAGCTTCTTCTTAATTAATTTACTGTTCTTATGAGTTATTCTCAGGAAATGGAGGAAGACAACGAGGGTAAGATCAAGCTAGGCATCGTCTACAACCTGGTTCCATCTCTCTCCCTCATCTTCTACCTTCACATTTCATTAATTCCTTGATTTTGTCTCATATATTTAATTTCTCGGTGATCTGTTCTCGAAGCTGATTAATTAAGTATGGTAGCGTTTATCGATATTTGTGTAATTAAACTTGAAAGTCCGGCCACTAAATGTCATAATTAATTATTGTTTGGTAGGATGGGATTATGACACACATAAGATGTAGGGGTGACAAAGTCATTAGAGAGATTTTGATGGCTTATTGTGACAAGAAGCAAATGGAGTATAGGGATATCTCCTTCTTGTACAATGGCAAGCGCCTCCTGGTCAAGAAGACCCCATTTCAGGTATATCTATATCTACCTCACTAATTCTGCATTTATTCTCATTGTTAATACCTATTTAATGACACTACTCCCGGCCTCCCTACATTTTATTTTCTATATACCCCTTTTTGAAAATTATTGGAAGTTGGAATTGAACATTAATTTTCTTTTTTTTAACATTCCCATTATTTTACGATAAAAAAAAAACATTCCCATTATTTTAAAAAATTTACCCTTTTTTTGTACTATTTTTCCCTTGCATTTCCATCTGATCTTCTATTTTTGTTCTCGGTCCTACTGTCTTCTTTTCTAGTTTCTCTTTTTGTACTCTTGCAATAAGAGTTTTGTTTACTGTTTCATCTATTTATTAAGGATGTTTTTACTTGGACGGTAATCTGTCCCAGACCAGATCAGATTTGGATAATTATAAAAATACAAAGAAACCTGACATTACCAGACCAGACCAGCAAATTACAGTCCAAGTAAAAACATCCTAAGAGCCCGTTTGGTAACACTGAAATTGGTTGAGTCAGTTGATTCTGCTGAAATTTATGAAGTTTTAGATGATGTGACTAGACTAGTTGATTATGCTGATTTATGAAAAAAAAAATGTATGTAGTATTTATTAATAAAATACAGAAAAATATGTATGAAAAAATAGTTACAATGATCCTCTACAATGTCTTCAGTCAACTAAGCCAAAAAATTAACATTAATCTTACTTTTTCTTTATTATTACACAATTTAGTGCACCAAATCAAAAGTTACGTGTGATTGGTCAACCTGTAAGCCGAAAACAGAGTACCAAACTGGCTCTGAATTAAGGAGTGAACCTAACCCAGTCTTATTTGTAAACAAATTATAAATAGTCACAAATTTTTAAACTTTGTTTTTGTTTACTCCTACCACTAGCAATTTCTTTATCGATTACACTCCGTTATAAGAATCAACTAGATATATTTTAAATTACGCATTACGTACTTGGAATTGGAACTTTTATATATGAACATTTTAGTCTTGAAATGTTACCTATTTGCATACCTTGTACACATTCACTGATTCAAGTACTCAGATTTTGAACTATTATCAGTATTATGACATTATAAGACATTGATTATAAGAGCAACATAGTATGATTATGTTATAGGCATAATATGATCATTTCAGGATGGCTATAATTATTCTCATGTAAGGAAATAAATAGTACCCATTCCTATTTATGAGTGAAGTTTCCTTAACTAACAATATTAGTAAATAATCTGCAGCTGGGGATGCAAGATGATGACGTGATAGAGGCTTTCCGTCACGTTTCCGGAGGTAGGTAGTCGGCTGGCCACTCGTCTTTGATGGACCAAATTAAAAAGAACATTGTTCACTTTGCTCTATTTATTGCTAGTTTAATCATACTCTGTAGATTTTAATTTTAATTATTTGACTTCTGCTAATTAACTTGTTGATCGTTGTAATTATTAATTCCGACTTTACTGCTCGAGACTTTAGTTCATCATTATCATAGCTCTGGTTAAATATCCGATACTCGCACAATATTTAATTATCTGAGTCTCCAAGATGGTTCACTTTGATTGGTATGTTTTTTGAAGTGGTGTTGTCTGTAGCTTCGAAAAGATTTTATAAAATATAAAAAAATACAAATAAGTTATTTGTAAAATACAGGTTTCGAGATAAATTTTATAAAAAACGCAATTTTTCTGAAAAGATAAAGTCGTACAAAGATGACAATTAAAAAAAGGACGACACCCCATCCCTGAGGACCCCCCAACACCGACCGGACGGCACGATGGGAGAATGTAAATTGGACTATAATCACAATCTGACAAATAGAGAGTGTGGTTCCGTCCTCGGTACTTGCAGAGGCCCTATGCATTTTTAGCATAGTAACCTCTCATCGCAGTTGTCGGGATTTGAACTCGGGACCTAACTCTTATGACACTCTCTCGCTACCAGTTGAGCTACGCCCACCGGTAAAGATTAAAAACAATTGTAGTGCGTGATTAGTTTCTTACTCATAGTATAGACCAAGCAATATACAAATGCAGTGCAGCAGTGGTATCAAGCCGGAACCAAAAGAGGCGCAGAAGTAGGGGTGGACATATCGGTTTTCGGTTGGGTTTTTATCAGTTTCGGTTCTGTTCGGTTTAATACGGTTTGGATGTAAAATTGTACCAAACTCAAACCAAATTGCATACAGTTCAGTTTCGGTTCGGTTTGGTACAGTTTGGTTTGGTTAAACCAAACCAATATGCCCACCCCTACGCGGAAGTTATGAGTACACCACTCTTACCCTATCAGATCATACTTAAAAAACATACTCCGTATAAAAAAGAGGAAATGATCAATTGGGTACATCAACTTGTACGAAGTGAAGTAAAGAGTACACTATATTTTACGTAGTATTTGACATTTATAAGTACACTAGTTTTTATAACGCGCGTTGCGCGACTAAACAATGCCCAATTTTTTAATTTCTTAGACATGTAGTTGGATTTCATTTATAACAAAATGAGAAAGGGGTATGTAACTTTTACATTATGAAAAGAAATAAGTTTTAAGTTGAATGTATTTTTAGTTGAATGTCCATCCTTTGTGTTAAAGTCGAGGTTGTACTATATTGTTATTTGTAAGATGTACCTGCATTTTTTTTACTCCAGGGGGTCTGGGGGAGTGGGGTCTGGAGTAATCAGGGCTGAAACTCACTTCGTTGAATTTTGAACCCTTACGTATTTGTATTAAAATAAAGATGTGTCTGTATTTTAATCTATAATACATGCTGAAGAATATAATACACCATATCATCAGGTTGCAAATTAGTTGATGAAACTTTTAGTTGTCAGTCAGTCACCCTCATATTCTTTTTCAATTATAAACTTCTCTTGTAAATTTGAGTGGCATAGGAAAACAGAAATTGGCACGCGAGCAGAAAAATGTTTAACTGGTCCCGATAATATTATCTTGATGTTCTATTAATAAGCATAAAATACCATTCTTTGCATATTATTTTCCTATTTTTACCATATCACCAAACACGTACTCCATAACTTTTTATTTCGCTTGCTTAATTGTGTAATATAAGAAAAAATAAGATTCATATTACTTTTATGGTTGTATTGGTTGAAGTTACTATAGAACTTAGAAAACCATATTATATTTTAAATATTTTTTCTTTAGTTTATTAAAAAAATATTTTAAATATTTTTTTTGCGTAAATCAACAGAATCAGCCACATCAGGCGGAACTTCATAATTTCAACAGAATCAGCCGCGCGATTCAACCTCTTTCAATGTTATCAAACATGCTCCAAATTTGGAAGCAATAGTTAGATGAGGTAGCATATCTTATCACACGTACCTTTTTCCATAAAAGCTAGTTAAATTAATTGAGTAAATAATAATTAATCTTGGTCATACTGGAAACGACGACATGTAGTTGCTTAAAGAATAAAAACTAACCTTGGTCATACTGGAAAGAGCATTTTCTATCATGCAACAAGGGATTAAAAAAGTAGTAGTATTTTCATATACAAAGGATTAACAATAACTTTTTTAAGGGAAAAAGTGTTTGGAAAACTGCAAAAAAAAAAAAATTAACGATAACACGTCTCAAGGCAAATTTTACAGTGTGATCGGTATACGATGGGCATGGTATACCGATCGCAATGGTTAGTTGGTCACGTGGTCTCTCCACTCACTTACACACTTGAACGTCTTTCCCCACCCAGGCACCCACGTCTCTCTCTCTCTCTCTCTCTCTTTACTTTTAATGTTTTCAATTTTTTTTTGAATTTAAGAACACTGGGATGTACGATTAAATTTTGTGATCAAGTTTTAATCCATTCAAAATAGAATAATTACATTTTCTTTCTCTCTTAGTCCTTATTGATACACTTTTTTTCTTCAACTAAAAAAACAACCAAAAATTAATTATTGTTTCTTCAAAATAAACATTTTTCATATTTATACACTTTTTATAATATATTTTTCATATTCATACACTTTTTTATAATATATTTCTTATCTCTTTATAAGTTTTTAGTGTTTCTAAGACATTAAGTTTGTTTATTTCGATTTAAATTCGATAAAACATGAGATTACATTTTTCATGTGTGTAAGTTTTGTTTGTAAACAAATTATGTAGTTACATTTGATAGTATATGGAGTTACATCTTTTTGTGCCTAAGTTACATCTTCTTGTGCGCGAGTTACATTTGGACTTACCTTAGCAAGTTACATTTTGCATACACCTAGTTTAGATTTTCCATCAATGCGAGTTACATTTTTCCATAACACGAGTTACATCACAAAATAAACTCCAGCTATTGAAAAAAATCAATTGTTTTGCAAACAAAATCGATTTTATTTGGCATAAAAATGATTTTTCTTTTGGCCTCAAAATGATTTTTGACAAAAAATGATTTTTTGGGGGAAAAAATTGTTTTTCTTTGAAACATTTTTACGACCTTAATACTAAAAACAAACATATATATTAACTACTTACGTAAATTAATTTGAGCAATTAGACTCTTTGTTTTCATTGGTTTCATTTGATAGTATATGTAGTTACATCTTCTTATGCGTGAGTTACATCCTGTTTATGCGCGAGTTACATCTTTCTATACGCGAGTTACATTTAGATTTGCCTTAACAAGTTACATTTTGCATACACTTAAGTTAGATTTTCCATCAATGAGAGTTACGTTTTCTATAGCACGAGTTACATCACAACATAAAGCCCTGCTATTGAACAAAAAATTCATTTTCTTTTTTGTAATATATATATATATATATATATAGCAAAAAATTGTTTCTATGGATAAAAAGTGATTTTTGTAAAAACATTTTTATGACTTTAATATTAAAAACAGAACATGTTCATTGTTTAAGTAAACCCGTGCTATTGAAACAAACAAATCACTTTTTTAAAAAAAACTGATTTTTTTTGTAGGAAAAAAATTGAATTTTTGGCAAAAAAAAAAGGATTTTAAGAAAGAAAAACATTATTTATGAGCTTAATATTAAAAACAAAACATATTCACTATTTATGTAAGGTAATTGAGCGATTAGATTCCTTGATTTCATTGAAATCAATGTTTTATTTTTTATAATCCGTTTTAGGCAAATTACATTTCGACTTGTCTGCAATTACATTTTTTATTAGCGTGAGGTACATCACACTGCTACTGGACAATGGAAAAACAAAAAAAGATTATTGTTCATGCGCGTGAACAGTATACGTGTTTTGCATGTGGGAGCAGGATGGTTACCGTGGGTGATGGATTATATGGCCCAGGAACCCCCGGCCCATAGACTCCTACTTCTCATGCACAAGTCCATTGAGCCCAGAGAACAACTCAGGCCCAAATGCAACGGCCCAAACCTCAAAGAAGCCCAGAATACACCCTGGGGTGCCTTCGGCCTCCTTGGCCGAAGGCTCCAAAACTCACAGGATAGCTTTTTCGGGCATACGAAGCTACTGGGAGAAAACGGCGGAAAACAGGAGCCTTCGGCATCATCAAGCCCTCGGCATCAGAAGAGCCTTCGGCTGAACCAGGCCTCCGGTCTCACAGAGCCTTCGGCCACGCAGGGGTCCTCTATTACATGGAGCCTTCGACTACACACAGATCCCTCGGCTACACAAGGAGCCTTCGGCCAAACATGCTCAATCGTCGAAGATTCCTTTTGGAGACAGCCAACCACCGCATTTAATGCCACGTCACATCCGCCAACCGCATTCAATGCGGTGAACGTACCACTGCCGGTGCCACCCGATTGATATGACCCCTCGGCCGTTGGATTACTGACACGTGTACTCTCATCGCATTTATTGCTGCTATAAATAGCAGCCCATTTCTCCTTGTAAACCATCCACATCCCAACTCTCACATGCTGTGTTCATTTAATAAAATCGACTCTCTGTCCTCCTATTTACTCTGACTTCTCTCTAAGTTATTCCCGCAATAACCCCTCGGATAAGATACCCCCCGGGTAGACTGTCCATCATTTGGTGCTCTTGTTGAGAGGTCTGAACAATCAGGTAAGAAACCCTCCCCCTCTACCAAACTCAAAACGCCCCCCAAATGGGAAAAACTCGTGCCCAATCCAAAACCCTTGAGGAGAACCACGTAGCCCCCGGCGAAACCAACGGGGCTGAGGCCTCCAACAGGCTTTTAGTGCCCGAGGGTGGTATCATCCTCGAATTGGAGCAGGCTACTGCTGACCTCCGTCAACAGCTACAGAAGAACGCCCCTGATGCCCGCATTGGCCTTGATAATCGAAGGAGGGATCAGAGTGAGAACCAAGTTCCCCCTCCGGGCCCGACCATCGATCTTCAGGCTGCCTTTGCGGCCTTTGTTCAAAACATGGCTCTCAATTCCGGAGCCTTCGTCCCTCAAGCACCCCTTCAGCCCTACGCTGGAGGATTTGTTATCCAGCTTCTGCCACTCCCTCCTCTGTTCAACAATCCTCCCCCGGGGATTGGCAACGCCGAGGGGGTCATGGCACAGGATACCGCCTCCCAAGAGGCCCAATCCAAGGATAAGCGCCCCATGATGAAGGAGAAACCCCGAACCTCTGCTCTTGAGAGGCTAGGGGGAGCTCCCGGGCACCGAGGGGTCCAAGACCGCCTCGGGAAACAGGCGTTCAGCAGGCCCCATGAAAGTGGAGCCTCCGCTTCGGGGGCCGAGGGCATGCCTCCCCCCCCGGAGCAAAGGCAAAGCCCTCCTTCATGCCGATGACACCAGGCGCCAAATCAATCAGGCTCAATCCATCCGGGCCAACTCCCAAGGGGTTGCCCCGAAGGACCCCAAGGATGAAATCATTGAGGCCCTCCTCCGTCAACTTGAGGAGAATCGTCAGGCACCCCCGACGGCTTCCACAGCAAGGCCTGATCCAGAGTACGCTGACCTCCGGGCACAAGTGGAGGAAATGAAGCGTAAGCTAGCCGAAGGCTCCGGCGAGCCCCTCATCCGGGACCAGCGTATGAATGGTTCAACAGGTTGCCCGAGGGCAGCATCGATTCCTGGTAGGAACTTGCTCACCGCTTCCTCACACAATTTGCCGGGAGACATCGCTCAAAAAAACACTTCTCCCACCTCCTGAACGTGAGGCAACAGAAGGAAGAAACCCTCCGGAATTTCTTGGAGCGCTGGAGGCAGGCTTCCCTCGAAGTCGAGGGCGCCGACGACAGAACACTGATGGCCCTCTTCCACACCGTCCTCCGTAACGGTAACTTCTCCAGGAGCCTCATCACTGATCCCCCCCCCCCCCCCCCGCGATTATACGAAGGCCCTTCAGCGGGGGGATCGATATGCCGAAGCAGAGGAAATCGAGAAGGACCGCCGCAACACGGATCCTTCTCAGAAGAACGAAGGCAGAAATCGGCCTGGGGGGCCTCCCCCTCCGGCCAACCGAGAAGTGCAGTACAACGATCGCCCCCGAGGTGGCCAAGCCAGAACCGGGGGCGGTTACAAGAATAATCCGAAGGCATGGGCGCAACCCGTCCTCCTTGAGCACCCACGCACTCCCCTGACGCACCCCGTCAGCGTCATTTTGGATTACGCGGAAGAGCGGGGGCTTGTGGAGCGAGACTCCCGCACACCCCTCGAGATTTATGCCATCAGCCCTGATGAGCCTTACTGCCGCTTTCACCGCCACCATGGACATAAGACCGATGACTGCCACCAACTAAAGACAGCCATCGAGAGACTAATACAGGCAGGCCACCTGTCCCAATTTGTTAGGGGGGCCCCTCCCCAGGCCCCCCCTCATCAACAAGGGCCTCCACCGAAGGCTAATAAGTGGGTGAACCCCAACACCATCCCTCTGGGAAACCCACAGGAGAAGAAGCGCGAAATCGGGGGCCTCGATGACGATGAAGGAGGCTCCCATCAACAATACAAACGCCACATTCACATGATTAACGGTGGCAACACTGGTGGAGACTCCACCAGCCAGCGAAAGAAGTGGGCTCAATCCCTCTACGTTGGGGAGGTCAATCACATGCCCCCAACTAAGAGGCCAAGGGGGGAACCCATCTTCTTCACAGATGCGGACTTCCCCTCGGGCTCTTTGCCACATAGGGATGCCCTCGTAATCCGCACAGAGATCAATGACGCCGTCATCCTCCGGACTTACGTTGACACGGGGAGTTCTGTCAACGTTATGTACCTCAGCACTTTTCAAGAGTTGGGACTCGATAGGGGGTCCCTTCGGCACATCAACACCCCCCTCTCCGGATTTACGGGGGACAGCATAGACGCTGAGGGCGTCATCACCCTCATGGTTGAATTCGGCGACGGATCCCATAGAGCCAAGCTCGAAGTGGAATTCGTCGTCGTCAACCTCGACTGCGCACACAACATCATCCTCGGCCGGCCCGCCCTCGAAGACCTGGAAGCCGTCACCTCCATGAGGCATCTCTGCCTCAAGTTTCCCACGCCTACTGGCATTGGCTACTCAAGGGGGAATCAGAAGCTCTCCAGGGCCTGTTACCTTCAACTTACCAAGAAGGTTAGTAAAACTGAATTTCGTGTTGACACCATCACCACCAAAGCCTTGGAGGAAGAAGAAGGTAGACCGAGGGCTGAGCCTGCCGAGGAGACTGAAGACTTGATACTCAATCCGGCCAAGCCGGAGAGAGTCCTGAAGATTGGAGCCAAGCTCCCTGAAGACCTGAAGGCTGGCATCACCAAAGCACTCCGCGCCTACTCCATTGTTTTTGCATGGGGGCCGGAGGATATGCCAAGAATTGACCGAAGGGTCATCACCCACCGCCTGGCGGTGGACCCTTCGGCCAAACCGGTACAACAGCGGAGAAGACCCCTCTCGGCCGACAGAAGGGAGTTCGTGAAGAAGGAGGTAGCCATGCTCCTCTCTATCAAACACATTAAGGAGGTGAAATACCCTTCTTGGTTGGCAAACGTGGTCCTCGCACAGAAGCCTCCCACCTTCCGCATGTGCGTGGATTACACGGACTTGAATAAGGCGTGCCCTATGGACCCCTTCCCCTTGCCAAACATTGATCAACTGGTGGATGAAACCGTAGGATGCGAGATCATGTCATTTCTCGACGCATTCCGCGGGTACCATCAAATCTACATGCATGAGGAAGACGCTGAAAGAACAGCCTTCATGACGCCCGAGGGCATCTTCTGCTATCTCGTGATGGCCTTCGGCCTCAAGAACTCAGGCGCCACCTACACCCGCATGGTGGCCAGGGTCTTTCAAGCTGTCCTGGGGCGCACCATGGAGGCCTACGTTGACGATATGATCGTCAAAAGCAAAAAGGCAAGCACTCACGCCGAGGACCTCCGGGAAATCTTCGCCATCATACAAAAGTTCAACCTCTGGCTGAATCCGAAGAAATGCACCTTCGGCGTGCAAGGAGGGAAATTCTTAGGCTACATGGTTAGCCGAAAGGGGATTGAGGCCAACCCCGAGAAAATTCAGGCCATCATCAACATGGAGCCACCACGCAACGTGAAAGAGGTCCAACGGCTAACGGGTCGTTAGGCGGCTCTCAACCGCTTCCTCTCAAGATCAGCCGAGAAGGCCCTTCCCTTCTTCCAAGTCATGAGGAAGACAGCGGGCTTCCAATGGACATCTGAATGTCAAGAGCCCTTCAACGAACTTAAAAGGTACCTCTCTTCCCCCCCGGTGCTCTCCAAACCAAAGGTGGGGGAGACTTTATACTTGTACCTTGGTGTTAGCCCTGCTGCCATCAGCTCAGTACTAATCCGGGAGGAAGATGGCATCCAACACGTTATCTTCTACGTCAGCAAAACCCTCCGGGAAGCCGAACTCAGGTATTCTCCCGTCGAGAAGACGGTGCTAGCCATCGTTTGGACCGTCAAGAAACTTGGGCATTACTTCGAAGCTCATCCGGTCCAAGTGCTCACACATCAACCCCTCGGCGCCCTCATCATTGTGGCCATTGACTACAGGTACATCAGGTACATCATTGTGGCCATTGACTACTTCACCAAATTGGTAGAGGCCGAGCCCCTCGCCAGCATCACTGAAGCCCGGTGCCGCCACTTTGTTCTCAAAAATATTCTCACAATGTTTGGCGTCCCCCAACAAATCATCTCCGACAACGGAACTCAGTTCGAGGCAGCCCCCTTCTGTGCCCTCCTTGAGGCTTGGGGCATCAAGCACACATTCTCTTCTGTTGCCTACCCTCAAGGCAACAGACAAGTAGAGAACGCCAACCGAACCCTACTTGAAGGGCTGAAGAAGAAGCTGGAAGCCGAAGGGGGAGGCTGGGTAGAAGAACTCCACAACATTCTATGGGCCTACCGTACCACCCCTCGGCGTGCAACAGGTGAAACACCCTTCTCCCTATGCTATGGCTTCGAGGCTAAAGCTCCAACAGAAGTGACCCTTCCCACCCGAAGGGTGGAACAATATGAGCCTGAGGTCAACGACGCCAATATGGCCCTCGACCTTCACCTCATCTCAGAAACGACGGGAGCAAGCCTTCATCAGGGCTGAAAACTATAGAAGACAAGTCAAAGGCTACATCGACGCGAAGGTCCGCTCCCGGGAATTCCAGGTGGGAGACTACGTCCTCCGACGAAGGGAGGCCAGCCTACCCACCGAATTGAAGGCGGCAAGATGGCGCCTAAGTTTGAAGGCCCCTACATTGTCTCAGCCATCATCAAACCGGGAACATACAAGTTAAAGCGTCCTAATGGGACAGAGGTTCCTAGGCATTGGAATGTGCATCACCTTGTCAAGTTCTATCAGTGAAACATGAGTGGCCAAGCCCTCACCCTCAACAAATGTAAATGATCTATGACCCAAGGCCCCATTCATTTTGAAAGAATAACCATAAGGCCAAGCCTTCATCACCTACACGTTGTACAAGCGGCCCAAGGCCCCCCTTCTCCCTTAAAATGAGTGGCCAAGCCCTCATCTCCTCACCAAAATAGGCCCAAGGCCCCCTCTCTTCACAGGGAAGGACAAAATACGACTTCGCCAATCAAGGTACCAAGTACCAAGTGTGCGGGTTACCCCCACCACTATTTAAAAACACCAAGTGTTTTTAACTAAGCCGTACCCCACGAGGACGCCCTCATGCATACATTATGCATATCTCTACACCCTTTCCTCCTAAAAAAAAACTGGGGGGTTCAACACCCCTCGACTCCGGCTAGTACCAAGTGCCCCCGGCTATTTGTGCGCCACGCACAAATAAAACCCTTCCCAGGAACGCTTTCCGCGCCATCCCCCAAGGGGAGGCAGGCAACGGACCATGTCCCGGGCCCAGGATTCGACTTCCACAAACGAAACGCTCCCCGCGCTATCCCCCAAGGGGAAGCAGGCAACAGACCACGTCTCGGGCTGAGGGGACGACTTTCAAAACCGAGGCGCTTTCCGCGCTATCTCCCAAGGGGAAGCAGGCAACAGACGATGTCTCGGGCCGAGGAAACGACCCTCAAACCCTTCGGGATATCGGAAGGTCATTCCCGAAGGGGGAGCCAACGGTTTGTTCCGTTGCCTCCCATATAGGCCAAGCATTTCCTACAAACCAAGTTTCTAGATGCCTCTCCTACACCATCTTTAAAAAAAAAAAAGATGTATAGGGGGGAAGGAATTCCCCGGATACTATTCTCCCCGGAGGCTCAACGCTTCAGAAATATATTCCCGAAGGATCCTACAAAGGCACAAGAAAATCTCTACAACAACAAGTCATCCGGCTACATAGCCGAAGGCTTCACTACATAAAGCCTTGGAGTACAAGAATTCCCCCGGAGGCCCAAGAAGAGGGCTCGCTAGCAAAACTTCACCTAAACTTGGCTAAGTCCGAAATTTGGCTGAATCAAAGTCAACTATGTTCCATGCCGAGGGCTACACGAAGTTCTAAGGCAAGCTAAATCCATATCTACACAAACCGGGGGCTTCATGCCGAAGGCGGAATGTCACCAGGCTCATTCGACAATGAAAAAAATTCTAAGTCCACGTATTGGCATCTTTCGGAAAACACTCACCGGACCGGAGGCTACTCGCAAGATCTATTGGTGACAAATCTCAAAATAACACAAGTCCATGAACTTGAATCCCCTCGGAAATTCTATAGGCCGAAGGCTCAAGAACTTCTCACATTCGAAGGCCCACTACAAGGTCTATTGAAACCTTGTGTAAAATTCGGCTAAGTCCACAATTTGGTACCCTTCGTGGACAACCATGGACTTCAATACTACCAACACACTTCTAGCCGAAGGCTGCTCTACAGGTCGATTGTTTTCTCATGAAGCAAGCTAGGGAAATTTCCTAAGTCAACTATCATTCTAACCCTCGACGATCTCGTAAGAAAAGACGAAGGCGAGCACCAGACATCATTGCCGAAGGCATGCGGTGGAATTACTTAGGAAAATTCCTAAGTCCACAAATCATGGCCCCCACTTCCGCCGAAGGTTTCTGATCAAGGTTTTACTTAGAAAACTCTCTAAGTCCACAACTACGAGCCCCCGGTGGCTCCACACCATAACCGAGGGCTTGCCGCCAGGTTCTGCTTAAAAAAAATTTCTAAGTCCACAGACTCGTGGCCCTTTGATAAACGTGGAAGAAAAGCATACATTCAAAGGCAAAAGGACGAAAGCATAAATGAGGAGCCGAAGCATTAGCATAAAATCCGAAGGCATTCATCCATCAGCAAAAAATTGTTAAAGTACAAAAACATGTTTCATTACATGTTCGGCCGAAACCGAAACCTACAATCTATTACAAAAATTGTACTTAGAGGAATTTCAAGATTGGGCATTTTCAGCTCCATCATCCTTCGGCCTCGAAGTGGCATCCTCTCTGACTTCCTCTTCATCATCCTCGCCCTCTTGCATGAGCTCGGAGTCCTCCAAATCTGGCCTCTCTTCACCCGGGGGGAGGGGTACTCTGACATCTGGCTGAAGAGGGGGAAGGCCATAGGTCGCCGGATCGAAATCTTTCGGATCAATCTTCAGATGCCTAGCCAGCCGACGGTAGACCAGCTTCTGAGTGAAGAATTCACCACCGTCATAATAATCTTTACCCTTTCGGGCAAGCCATTCAGCACCAGGGCCTTTCACCCAGGAGTCAACCTTCTGCTCCACCACGGAGGCCACCCACCCCTCGTGGTCCAATGCCGTCCAGCCCTCGGCAAGAAAAGCCTCAACCGCTTTCTTTCTGGCATCAGCCACCGCTTCGGCCTTTTCATTTTCGGCGGCCTCGGCAACGGTCCTGGCAATGGCAGCGGCGGCTTCCTCGGCGGCGGCCTTCGCCTTAGCTTCGGCATCTTTCAGCCTTTGCTCATTGCTATCCTTCTCCAGTCGAAGGGCTTCCTCGGCATCGGCGAGCCTTTTCCGGAGGATAGAGATCTCCTCATCAGACTTCTTCAAGGCCTCGTCCGCCTGAACCTTCGCTATCCTCAGCTGTTCCACCCTCCGGGCCTGCTCCGAGGCGGCCAGCGCAGCCTACAAACACGACAAAGGGCAAGGAAACGTTAGAATCAAATTATAAACCCAAGCCAAAGGGTAGGCAAGGGGAAGGCTCACCATAGTGCTGTAGCTTGCGACTTTGTAATCGAGGATGTCATCCCCGAGGCGGGCCAGAACGGACCTGTCCTTCGGCGCCATCACCCCCCTCATGAACCCAACGGGGTGAAGGGTGCCGTGCATGACTGAAGTCCCCGACTTGACGGGGAATTGGATGATCTCCGCCGGGCGGACTTCCTCGTCTATAGGGGATGGAGGGGAACAAGGTGGAGTGGTCGCCGAGGGATTCGAGGATGGCTGCTCCTCGACTATCACAATGGGGGCATCCTTCCTCCCGAAGGCCCCCTTTCTCTGCTTCTTGTTCTCCGGGGGAGCGACGCCCTTCCCGGAGCCCTTTCTCTTGAGCTCCTCCCCCTTGGAGCCCCCGGCACCAGCACCGGCATCAACAGCTTTGGAGGGTCCCTCATCCTCCGGGACCTGAACAGCCCCATCCTTCCGGAAGAACTCATCGACGAGTTTCTGGCTTCCCGTCTCCTTCTTCTTCTTGGGCTCTTTTGCCAACTTTTTCTTGAGGGCAGCGAAGTTGGAGATGTCCATGCTAACACCTGCAAAGTGACAACAATGGTTAGCCCGAGGGTACAACTACGAAACAGAAAAGCAATACAAAAACCCTAAGTACAACAATGAGGACCCTTCGGAGACTACCTCCTATACTACCGAAGGCTCTTTCGAGGACAGGGTACTGTTCGTCCCTTTCCTCCAAGAAACGGTATCGCCAGAAGCTAAGGGCCAGCAAGTCCTCTGGGAGAGTCGAGTCCTTGACGGTCACGTGCTTTGTCGCCCCCTCTGGCAGAGCAGCTATCTTCTTCCCCTCTCTCTGGAGTGCGGCACTTCCCACCTTCGGGTGCCGCCTGAAGTGGTTGCGCAGCTCCCTCGGAAATGGATTTTCTGCCATCTTGATATAGCAGAAGCGGTCCTTCCATCCTTTGTGGGACGAAGGAACATCGTCAAAAAGCCTCCAGGGGGCGAGCTGTTGCAGGTTTGCAAACCCCTCGGAATTGGTGTGGCCCCCCGGCACAAGTTGAAACTTTGGAAGAATAAATCAAGGGTCGCGGTTACCCCCCGGGATCGACAAAGCTGCAGGAAGCCAGTGATATAGGAGTGGCTGTTTGGGGTGAGCTGGCAGGGGGCTAAACCCACATACCTCAGATACTTGAGGAGGAAGGGATGCAGCGGAAACCGGAGGCCCATGGCGACTGACAACACATGAACCGCGAAACACCCTTCGGGAGCTTGGGACAAGAGATCGTTGGGCCCCGGTTCAATCACGGTGGCCGAAGGGCCCACATGCAGCTGGGTGACGTAACATTCGGCCCGGTCAGCCCTCGACTTCAGCGCGAGGGCGGCAGTATTCAGCCATGAATGCCCCTCGGGTATTCCCACGGGCTTCTCGCAATCCACGGCGGTTTGCTTGCTCTTCTGGGGAGCCTTCGTCTTCTTCCTTTTCTTCCACACAGCAACACTGAGGGGTTCCGGATCTAATGGCCGGGAGGTGCTCGCTTCGCCGGCACCGCGAAGTGGGAGGACAGCAATTATAACTTCTTGTCTCTCCTTCTCTTCCTCTTCTTCGGCCACCTGGAGCACGAGGGCCATTTCTTCATCCTCAACTACCTGCTCGAACTCCTCCGCCTCCATCTCAGTGCAAAGGTCATTTTGGACCTCTTCGGCGACAGCTGAGTCATTGTTCACCAAGGACTGCTCACTCGAAGACTCCACATCTGAGTAGCTCTCTTGCTGAACCGACGGGCCCTCCGATGCGTTCTGGGAATCGCTTTGCGATGACATTCTTAGACACTAAAGGCGAAGATTGGAAGAAGGTTACCTAAGTATTTAAGCCGGAGGCTCCTAAAATCGCTAACACTAGATCAAAGCGGAAGTGGCAAAGTATGCTAAAGAAACGAAGAACTGGAGAAGAACTGACCTTAGAAACAGGGTTTGATCGAAGCAAAAACTTTCTCTCTCTAGAAATTTTGGCAGAGCTTCGCTATCACATAAAATCGCACAAGTGAACTGAGCTCCGCCTTGGGGTATATATAGGTTTTCGGCCTCGAGGACTGGGCCTCGATTTGAAAAGGCCATCATTACGGGCCGCCGGTTCAACCAATGGATGGCACCCGCCCCCCATCTGCCAACGACAATGCGCCACGTGGAACCCGCTTCCAACGGCTCTATTACAACGGCTATATTCCCCAAACACTAGAGTGCCCTCAAATGGTGGCCTCCGGCTATCACCTGCGAAAGGCTTCGAGCAGATAGCAGTATAAGCCTTCGGCTAACACCCAGTCAATGGAACCCCTCGGGGAACTCACCAACACATCTACTCCTTTTCCCTCAAGTACCTTTCGGCAAAAGGAGTGAGGGACTCCAGGATACACCCCTCGGGCATCACACAGAACAAAATTTCCTCAAGCGAAAATCTACAATTGACGCATATAGCCTCCGGGCAAACATCAAAGTAGAAACCCTCGGGTATATACTTCAATATACCCTTCGGCAGAGGCAGAGTATAAAAAATTTTCCCAAGTCACTTGCGGAAATGAAGCAGCCCCCATCGTAACACATGCGGGCAATACATCTATACTTTCCTCAGCAAACCCTCGACATGTGAGGGACTGAGGAAAGCCTTCGGCAGTCATACAGGTGTTATACTTCCCTCAGAAAACCCTCGACATGTGAGGGACTGAGGGAAGCCTTCGGCAATCAGCAGAAGGCAAGTTCTCAAGCAAAGGCACTAAACTAAATGATAAAGCCTCCAGGAGAATCAACACATCTACTCCTTTTCCCTCAAGTACCTTTCGGCAAAAGGAGTGAGGGACTCCTGATGGAGTATATGGACCAGGAACCCCCGGCCCATAGACTCCTACTTCTCCTGCACAAGTCCATTGAGCCCAGAAAACAACTCAGGCCCAAATGCAACGGCCCAAACCTCAAAGAAGCCCAGAATACACCCTGGGGTGCCTTCGGCCTCCTTGGCCGAAGGCTCCAAAACTCACAGGATAGCTTTTTCGGGCATACGAAGCTACTGGGAGAAAACGGCGGAAAACAGGAGCCTTCGGCTGAACCAGGCCTCCGGTCTCACAGAGCCTTCGCCCACGCAGGGGTCCTCTATTACATGGAGCCCTCGACTACACACGGATCCCTCGGCTACACAAGGAGCCTTCGGCCAAACATGCTCAATCGTCGAAGATTCCTTTTGGAGACAGCCAACCACCGCATTTAATGCCACATCACATCCGCCAACCGCATTCAATGCGGTGAACGTACCACTGCCGGTGCCACCCGATTGATATGACCCCTCGGCCGTTGGATTACTGACACGTGTACTCTCATCGCATTTATTGCTGCTATAAATAGCAGCCCATTTCTCCTTGTAAACCATCCACATCCCAACTCTCACACGATGTGTTCATTTAATAAAATCGACTCTCTCTCCTCCTATTTACTCTGACTTCTCTCTAAGTTATTCCCGCAATAACCCCTCGGATAAGATACCCCCCGGGTAGACTGTCCATCAGTGGGCTGCTCCCACGATATAGAAACTGTGTTTCAATAGAATTAATTATAACCAGCCAAAAACAAAATCAATTAAAAGCAACATTATCCAATCGACCTGCAGCTTTTTTCAAACAATATACTTAATAAGGGAGTGTGATAAAATTGAGTGACTTCGCAAACACAAAAATATGTGGTTCAATAAATATCTATTACATATACTCCGCATGCAATATTCAAAGAGATTCTATTCAAAAACATTTTCCCTTTAAATGAAACGTGGGACTTATTAATAACTATATTGAATAATTAAAGTTTTGGACAATTAATTTTTCTAAAAAGTTTTAATATATTCTCAAACAAATCAAACAGACTTACCTTCAAATATTCTATATCTTTTTCAGAATTAGGCCTGATAATGTCCACAACAAAAAGTCAACTCATCTAAAATAAATATGGAGTATTTTGAAATCGAGGGTCCAAACTCCAAAGTGTGTTGGAGAGCTTCGTCCTTTCAGCTTTCGGATGTAGTGCAGCCAGTGGCGTATCTAGAAAATTTGACGAGTGGGGGCAAACTTGCACTACATTTAGCATCATATTTCACAAATAGCAAATCACACTATTGATATTGTTTAATTGATTTTAGTTTAAGATATATATGTACAAATATGAATAAAAAGACGATTAATTTATATTACAGGTGTGTAAAGATGCAATTGCGGATAGAATTTGAAAAAATTACCTAAATATAAGTTAAACATAACAAAATTTAGTGAATTTTTTAGCCTTTCATTCTTTTAATCTAAAAGAAAACACTCTTAACACTCTTATTTTGTGCAATTTCTTATAAAAATTTAGATATAAATATAGGGGTTGGGTTGGGATTGAGTGGGGGTAGCTGCCCCCGCTGCCCCCATAGTGGATACGCCACTGAGTGCAGCAAAGGGTTATGGGAGTGAACGGCTAAGTGAATTAGTTTAACGGAAGGTCAAGGAGAAAATCAAGGTTATTAATAACGAGTATAATATTTAAAACATAATGTACAATTACATAATGCTAAACTTTTACACCAACACATTTTTTATACCTAAAACATCCTTACCTTCATTGGTGTTTATAAGTTTTTAGATAAACTCATTATTTAGTGTTAATTGTGTCACGCCCCGGACCTATCCGGACACGTCAACAACCCGCCGTACAATACGAATAGTCAACCGCAGTCCAACACATTCATATTATACAAGGCGTCTTGAATATCATTCACACATATACATCCATAAACAAACATAATAAGTAATTCATAACGCAGCGGAAACATTGTTTAAAACAAAAGGGCCACACAAGGCATTTCATGAGCACGCAGGCTCCATAGTAAAATATCCATGAGCATGTTTAGAAAGGTTTAAAAACAGAATGGAGGAAGCACGAACCAAGTCTTCCCTCCTATATGATCTCTCGAGCAACGAGCACAGGAAGCAAGCTCTAGCCTCAACCTGAAAAATGGTGGTGGGACGCCCCCGAAGGGGTCAGCACTCTATAGGGCTATAAAGTGCTGGTGTGGCAGGCATCTAATAGATATACAACAAGTATTTCACACACAAGACCCTCAAATAGGGTGATAATATAGTATAGGCCGTAATCCCAGATTACCCCTTTCAAAATACATACTTACTTTATATAAAGTCAAGTAGTCGGCTCAAAGGCCCGTGTTGTTATAAAACATTTCCCAAACCCCGTGACTAATAGTCACGACAATACATAGGGTCCAACCCTAATATAACTTCTCATTTCTAGAGTTAGGCTCGAGTACATCATCATGCACTCGCATCATAGATCTCCTACTTCATATAATCATATCATAGATCTCCTACTTCATGTATTCACCCCATAGATCTCCTACTTCATACAATCCCACCATAGATCTCCTACTTCATATAATCACACCATAGATCTCCTACTTCATATAATCACACCATAGATCTCCTACTTCATATAATCACACCATAGATCTCCTACTTCATATAATCACACCATAGATCTCCTACTTCATACAATCACACTTGACACTTGAATCTTATTCAAGTTCATCACAAACAACTCAAACCTTAAGTTTGATTCTATCAACATTTTGAACAATCCTTAACTAGCATCACAATACTATTAAGATTATTCCTACAACTCATTTATCATAAATGGTAGCCCCTCCATATCAATAGATATGTGGCAGCCTCCCATGTGCTAAGCATCATCATGAAATTATACATTTACATACACATAACATTCATACATGAGTTGGAAGGTCAATTTACCATATTAGCATACTTTTATCTCACATGACTCCATATTCATCAATATGGTTTCAATTCATGGTCAAGTCCATTACTTATCATTCATATCATGTTCAAGCATATTTATTCACAAAAACATGATTCAAGCATTTAGGTAATCTCATGCATAACCTACAAGTTGTAAGCAACTAGATGTCGGTCCTCACCTCAAATGAGCTTTAAAACCTTCCTTCTCGATCCAATGACCAAAGCCTCGGCCAAGGAAGATTGAGAACTGATCCCTTGCTTGAAAATGGGTGTTAAACAGCTTCCTCAAGTTGCTATTTCAACCCCTAATCGTTGATACGAAAACAGCCCCTAGAACGGGTGTTTTCCGGCTAACTCGATTCCTAGTTTTCCAATATTTGCTCTAGGTTAGTATCTAACCTTTACATCAATAAAAATAACTTTACAAGGACATATTATACACTTGGATTAGTGTACAATAGTCCCACCAATCGTTCATATCATTTGGAAAATGAATGGAAAGGATTTGGGATTAACAACTCACTTAGAAGAGTAAATCCGTTCCTGCGAGGTCGCGTTCTGCTCGGACGATTTGGAAGCCTTCCTCTACTCCGATGGATGCAAACCAGACCTTCACGGATTCCTCGTCTTGAGATCTTTCCTTTGGTATCTCACACGCCTTAATTGGATTGGTAAAACTCGAGATATCAACCAAACAGTCTCAGCACTCTCACAGCTCGAGTTCACAGACCACTGCTCGTTCCAGATCGATTTTTGGATGATAAGCTCTCTCTCCTCGAACCAAGACCACTCAATTATGAAACTACACTTCAAGAGCTATCCAAGGACACCTCATACACGTTATTTGGTTGAGGATAGCTCCTATAATGAGAGGAGACAAACAGCACACCAATTTGTGCGAAAATAAGGATGGTGGCCCAAGCTTTGATTCCTATCAAGTCATGTGCAGCTCCCCTCCATTATGGCCGGCCAAGGTAGGTCTTCTAACCCATTTTTATTTGTTTTGCAGGTACTAATATCATGTGGAGTGGTTCCCAATTGATCTCATTAAATTTGGGGTCCAAAATATCTACCAATACTTCCAAAAATGGGAAGATGGGTCCTATTGTTTTATCTTTGTCAAAAATGTCTTTTTGTACTCATCCTAATTTACTTAGAACAAGTCAACTTCCTAAATCACATTATTGATCTCCAATATGTGTAGGCTCATCCCAATAATTTACTTGATGAATATTATAGAAGGAAAATCCTACTCCCATTATTTAGCTCAATAAGGCCCAAGGTGGGGTTATAGGCATTTGTATTCTTCCTTAATCATTCAATCACTTATTTGACATTTTTCATACGTATTATTGGGCTACTAGCCGTGTGGGTCACTCCCGAGTGGGTTTAGAACGCCATTCTCGAACACTTGCTATTTTTAGCAGGTTGGGCTCAAAATAACGTTTGGGCCGTCCGACCTTACTCGGATTGTCTTGAAAGATTATGTATCACTATTTGGATAATGTTGGGCTCTTTTATTTATTAATAAGACCCAAATAGTATTTGCATGCCCGACACTAATATACGAGTTCGAACAGTACACTAATCGATCATTAATTACGTAAAACATTAATCGTTTTTACAAAATGTTTGGGAATCAGAAATCCAATACATAAACTTTGAATTTTAATTCAAATTTTCAAGGACGTTCGGGAGCGGTGTCACAAATTGAGTATATTTGTTAGATTAACACATCAATATGCCTGAGTTAATTAAAAGAATCCTGAGTAATGGACCAAATTTATGATGCCGAACTTCACAAATTTGACCAAAAAGGAAAAATCGACCTGCGTGGGGCGTCGGCCGGAAGGGGTGCATCGACCAAGGGAAAGTCAACCTGTGGGGGATTGACGTTGATCGAGAGGAAGTCGATTAAGAGGGTGGGGTTGGCGTTAATCATCAGGAGTCGAATTGTTAGCATTCTGTTAGCAAACTATCCATATTAACATGTTAATCTAACGGGTGTACTCAATTAACACTAAAAAGCCAAGTTTGTGTACTTAAAAAGATCAAATGCAATATAGTGTACTATTTACTTCACTTCATACAAGTTTATATACTAAATTGACCCACCTCGATTAAAAAATTTCCATCAAAGTGAAAACACCACTAAAAGTGACAATATCGCTATTACTTCTAATCTTCTTTCATTGATTGCACAATAGCAGTCTATTCTCTTAACATTATATAATACTATCTTCCATTCTTTAAAAATTGCAACACTTTGACTTTCACATTTGTTAACGCACAACTTTGACCGTAATTATATTTAATTATGTATTAATAAACATTAAAAAAAGTTAATATTTTTGAAATTTACATTAATAGAAATTTAGTAAAATTTTATACATATCCTATCAAATTTTGGAAATTTGATTATATATCCTATCAGAAAATTGTAGTCAAAGTTAGATGTGTGAATAGTGTAAAAATCTTAATATTGTATCTGTAACTTTTAAGAAACGGAGGAAGTAATATATAGTAGATGACATATTTGTAATTTTATCATTCTTCGTTTACTATAAATTAATATACATCAGGACACCCTATTAGGGTGAGCCATTATTCCACAATTATTATTTCATATGGTATCAGATCCCTAGGTTTCCCTAGTTATTTTTTTCGTTACCCTAGCCGCACGTCACAGACTCACAGCCACCGCGCCTCCGCCATGGCTTCTTCCGCCGCAGCAGTCCCAGTCAGAACAACGCCTGCTCTCTCTCTCTCTGGCATCAAGCACATCCACTCTGGCGCCCATGTCTTCTTCGGTGCAGCCTTCGTCCATCTCAGTCTCCTCCCCAGCGACTCCTTCAATTTCTCGCCAACAAGGGTTTAATATTTATCTGTCGTTGAATTCATATCGCTTGTTTAATATGTCAGACCCATTCACGTTGAACCTACCTCCACCCCCTATGTTGCACCTTCTTCAGCTGCGCAATTCACACTACGTCCGATGCGGCAACTTTTTCCACAGCTACAAACGCCTCATGTAGCGGCCTTTTACAGTTTGAGCTTGTCTGGGCAGCCCGACGTGGCTTCATTAACGCAACCATCAGTTCAGCCATTGCCAGGTTATTCTAATAATCTGACTCTTTTGGCATCATTGGCTTCATATTTAGCGTTTTCCACGCCTAATGTGACCAACATTGTAACCACTAGCTTGAACGCAGTTGAGGATTTTCTCCTGTGGCGTACCCAATTCGAATCCTTTCTAGTTTCTCATAATCTTTTTGGGATTCTAGATGGGTCCGCTTTGGTTCCGCCTCCATTTTTTATGATAATTCTCGACGGGAGATTCCCAATCCAGAGTATCATCATTGGTTAAAAATTGACCGTACTATTCGATCATGGATTTTTGCTACTTTGTCCCGAGATATTCTCATGGAGGTTCATGACCTCAAGGTTTCGGCTCGTGTTTGGGAATGTCTCCGGACGTGTTGTATGTCTGCTTGTTTGGCTCGATCCATGGAGCTTAAACGGCTCCTATCTCATATTAAGAGGAAAGAAAATCAAACCATGGATCAATATCTTTTGGAAATTAAGGTTATGGCGGATTCCTTAAATTTTATTAATTCTCGGGTTAGTAACAAGGACTTGATTGAATACACCATTTTGGGTCTTGGTCCTGAATATGAATCATTAATTACGACGGTGACATATTTTCCTAGAGATGCCACGCTTGAAATCCTACGCCCCATCTTACTTGCACAAGAACAAAGACAGGGACAGAGCCAAGTGTTGGGTTATGGTGCCAAATGACACCACTCAAATTTTATTTTTATTGTATATATATGCATATATAAATTGAAAGTGTTAAAAATGACACCACTCAAACTATATATTTATTGTGTGTGTGTGTGTGTGTGTGTATTGAAAGTGTTAAAATGACACCACTAATTTTTTATAAAGTGTCAATAAATATAATATACTCCCCTATCTCACAAGTTTTTTTATGTATGTTTGAAAGAATAATGTTGATAATATTTAATAAGAAACTAAAACAATAATATAATACGTACTCCTAATTTAAAATTCACATTATTTTTATTCTCATATAGGGTAAGACTAGCGATCCTGTCAGACCGGCTGATGCCATTTTGGGCTCTTTCCAGTGGATTTTTTTTGAGCATGTTCTTCATGAAGTTTGTTTTTTGCCAACCAAATTGCAGCTTAAAGTTCAATCGGGAAGGCAATTAGCAAAATTCTTTACAAAAGCTGCGCTGTTTATGTATATAAAGCACAATTTTTGTAAAGAATTTATTTAACTGCTTTCCCGGTTGAAATTTGAGCTGAAATTTGATGGAAATAAACTAGACTTAATGAAGAACATGCTCAAAATATCTGATCAAAAATTACATCGAGAAGGGCCCCCAATGGCCTCGGCTTGACGGAGGTTCCCGTCAGGACAACCTGATATGATCTGCGCTCCTTTGGGTAATTTTCGATGGTATATTATTTTGACACCACTGACATTACATCCTTGCTCCGTCCCTGACAAAGGAATATTTACATACGCTCCAAGGAACTTCCACCTACTCATCAAGCATTTGTAGCTCACGGTGGACCTTCTGCGGACCGAGGGGGAGCCTGCCGGTTGATAACATTTAAATTGACATAATTTGATACAATTTGTGAAATATTAACTGGAACAGCTGTATTCGGTGAATCTACTGAATTATGAAAAAATTAGATTCAAAATATATTTTGTTACTAGATTCAAGAAAAACATATATGAGAAATAGGTAAAATTGTCCAACAGAAAAAAGAGGGAGGGAGATTTAAAGAACTTAGGGCTTACTTGGCAATTAGCGGTTAGCGGATAATATTAATGTGTTGTAAATACTGGATTGAGTCCGTGGATTTGATTAACGATTAATTTGGCGGGTGCCAGAGATGTTTGATAATTTATTTGTTTGCTTTTAACGATTACGAGATAAAAAGGCAAAAAGGACTGTTGGGATATAAGTATCATTCTGGTCTACGTACTACTCCCACCATCCCGTTATGATTGTTCCTATTCATTTGGTCAACATAAAATGATCTTAATTTCTTACTTTATATATCAATTTTTTTTATCAAATTTGGTTCTGGTTTTTTTGCGAGTTTGTAAAGCTTTTAATGTAGTTTCTAAATATGTAATTTGTTTCCTAAAGATAATTTGAGTGCGAACAGGGATCTGTTTGCTTTATCATCGGTCAACTATCGTGAACCGATTCACACTCTTAGTGGAACGGAGGGAGTATTATCCTAGAAGCCCAATATGTTATCTCCGTACGGAGCCCGATCAGTGAGACACATTTCAGCCTATGCGGCCCATTATGGTAGCTTTTGTACCCCTCCCTCTTTTCTATAAATAGGGGGTTTTCCTCCAAGTTTGTCTCCACTCTCCTCTCCTTCTACTTTTCTCTTTGGAAGTTTGAAGCTCCATCAATGGCTTCCAAACTTTGATACTAGTACTAAAATGGTGAGGAGTTTATAAATAAAAAGAGAGTGCAAAAAGTCTGAAAAGTCTTGTGATTTTCACACTTTAGGGTTTTCACGTTAAAATAGAGTGTTCAGAAAGTTTTTATACATTTATTTACTATTTCGTGTTGGCTTAGTTTCAACAAGGACATTAGTACATTTTAGTAATATAATTTAGTTGAGGTATACTAATATAATATGAAAAACAGTAATATTACACAAAACAACTAGTTGAGGTATAGGTATTTGTTTTAATTAAAAAAAATTAAAAATACTATTCACTCAACACATATAGGAGAAAATAAATAGAGTGTTTATACAGTTATACTCTTTTCGTCCCTTTTTGTTTAGCCAAATACTATTTTTCAAGTTAAAGTTGTTCAACTTTGACCGAATATATATTTATACACGATAATATTGATAATATGAAAATTTTATGAAAAAGTTATTTGTTAAAAATACTATCATAAAAGTATAAATTTATTATGTTTCACATAAATATATTAGTTAAAATAATGGATCAAAGTTTATCACATTTGTTTGGAAAAGTAAAAAATGGCTAAATAAAAAGGGACGGAGGTAGTACGAGGGATCAAGGGGCGGATCTAGGGGGCAACCTAGGCCCAACCCACCCCAAATTTAAAAGTGTCTAATGTTTTGAGGTAAAACTTCCTGTGTAATTTTTTTTCAAAAAATATTATTTGTGTCGGTCTAGTTCTGCCCTTGGAAGGGGTAAATACATACATACATATAAAGAGAGAGTATATACGAAGTGGTATATACATACATGCCCCTAAATCAGTCCATCGAGTAAGTAAAATATGTTGGGTGTGTTTCGGAAAATAAAGAAAATTAATTAAAATAAATTAATTAAATAAAATGACTAAAGAAAACAAGAAATGAAATGGAGCAGAATTTAGCCAAAGCTTGTGCTACGCACGATGTCCTTAAAACGTATTTGTTGCCTCCCACGGTGCTAAGAGCGTTGCAACAATCGTTTCCCAGGATACGATGACTACGAATTAATGTTTGAGCACACAAACAAAAGTTCCAACGAACGAGAACAAAGTATGAACACTTAGGAAATTTTCGGAATGTTGGAGGTGTTTTAGAGCTCAGAAACACGTGAGGAATGTGTATGAACGTGTAAGAACTTGTGTTGTTGCAAACCACTTGCCAGCCAATATATAGGAGGATTTGTTGTGTATAAATGGTGAATTAATGGACCTGAATGTTGGACATCAATGCCTAGTCCGTTGGGCATTGATTCGTCCATGAGCCGTCCATTTAACGCTGCATTAAAAGATAAGAACGTTAGGCATTTATTACTGTAACGGTTCAGAACCGTTCAAATGCGCGACAGAAGACCTCCACCAGAACACCCTGGGAGGGGTTCTGTTCGGAGGCCAAAAGAAGACCCCGTGAGGGGTTCTGTTCTGAGGCCAACAGAAGACCCCATGAGGGGTTCTGTCACGAGGCCACCAGAACACCAACGAGGCTTCTGTTCGAGCACTTCTGCCGCTGGGAAAAAATTAAATGTTTCGGGAAGAAAACAAAAATTAATCGCATCTCTTGAGAGATGGATTTTTGGACGACATTCGTGTCCGCAGGTCGCGGTTTTTCTTCTCC
The DNA here is from genome assembly GCA_945859915.1 of Cuscuta epithymum. Taxonomy (NCBI): domain Eukaryota; kingdom Viridiplantae; phylum Streptophyta; class Magnoliopsida; order Solanales; family Convolvulaceae; genus Cuscuta; species Cuscuta epithymum. Next base: position 939,066 of record CAMAPF010000916.1, read on the forward strand.
GATTTCGGGATTTGATTTGCACCCCCTGCGCGCATGGAGAGGGCCTTTACCCTAAGGAATCTTAACTCCTTAAGGGGAGAGTCCCTTTATAAAGGATTGCAAATCCCTTGGGTTTTCCGGTGTGGGAAATAACACACTAGAAACTCATCCTTTTTCTCAGTTTTCTCATTCTAACGGGTAAACTTCGAGAATCAATTTCTCATTCACCCGTTATCCGTTTTGAGCGTACCACATATCGAATTGTAGCTCTTAACAAGGACAATCCGAAACCACTTTGACCCGACCCAAATCGGAAGTGGACCCCACTCAAAAAATTGCCCTAAAATTACCATGTAATGCAATTTTAACACATTTTTCCAACAAAATATACAATCTGTTCAATTTGTAAACCAAACGTTTGTTTGTTTACATGTTGCTTAAAAATCTCGAAGCTTCCCAACAATTTTATAGTAGTTCGTTTCGGCATTTGCTTGACATGTTTTATTACTCGGTATATATATACACCAACTTAGAAGTTGTTCTCTTCATCTGATCTGAATGTTTCTGATGTAATTTTTTTACGTTTTGATCAGATCTGATCTGAATTTTTCTGATCTGATCTGAATCTTTCTGATCTGATCTGAATCTTTCTGATCTGATCTGAATGTTCCTGATCTGATCTGAATGTTCCTGATCTGATCTGAATGTTTCGGATCTGATCTGAGTCCTTCTGATTTGATCTGATTTGAATATTTCTAAAATTATAATTATAATTTTAATTTTAATTATTATAAATAGAAATGTAATTACACATATATAATTTAAATATAATTATAGTTATAATCATAATTATAAAAAAATTATAATAATAATTATAATAATAATCATAATAGGTATAATTATTATTATACGTATTACACTAGTTATAAATATAGCTATAATTAGATGAAGCGGTC